>JBBBDQ010000865.1:2015000-2022500 GCA_037127315.1 Ascarosepion bandense | reverse complement strand
AAATTCTACTCCAACAGCTTCTTTTCTCGCGCTTCCCGCCTGTGGAACTCCCTTCCACAAGTCTGCTTTCCCGACAGCTACAATCTCCAGGTGTTTAAATGTAGGGTCAATAGACACCTCCTATTACACTAACTCCCAACTATTCTCACAACACTCTCATCTACCCAACCCTCATTCTCGGTATCCTCACCCGCCTATCACCCACCCTCTGTTATTTCCTATATTTAATCAGCCTTTCTCCACTCTACGTAGCCCCCTGCACAGTAGTGGCAGTGACATGCCTTGCTCGGGGTGAAACGCTTATAAAAAAAAAAATATCTACATTTTTTACGCATACAAAAATATTATTCAGGTGTTAGTAAAACATCACTAGATTTAGTGAAAACAGAGCTATTAGTTATATATTAATAAATATACATATTATCCCACATCAGTGGCACAACTCGGAGTTTCATAGACTACGCAATCACCAGGTGCATATTATAAACTTGTTTGTAATATGCACTTGATGATTATATATATATATATATATATATATGTGTGTGTGTGTGTGTGTTTGTGTGTGTGTGTGTGTGTTTGTGTTGAGTATGTAGATCTCTTTCTTTTGTTTCCGCGATGGTGTCTCTTACAGTTCGATGTTTTAACCTCAATGTTCAAGCGGATCATTCCCTAATAGACAGACAAAAGAGCCATGCTTCAATACAGTTCATTGCACGCTTCGGTTAACAAACATTTATTGGCGAGATTTTGTTCAAGTAACGGCTGGACGCCTCATTGAATTCTGACATCACTCTGCAAGGTTGGGTAAACCTACCATAGAACTATATTACGGCTGTTCGTGCACAAGCAAAGGTATTCATATCTATTCGCGCGAAGACAAATGAACACTTGTTTTAAAATCTGCATATTGAGAACTCGATGTGTTAAAAAAAAATGGCGATTGTGTGATTTAATAGTCTTCGAATTTCTTGTTTATCTGAATCGAGTCGGAAATGCTGTCAGGCAAATTGGATTTCACATCAGTCACACCGATGCTGTACAATCAAGAGAAAGTCTTTCTAATGACTTTTGTGAGCAACATGTTCGAGCAAGTAGACGGCTTTCTTGTTCCTAGATTTAAACTTATTTATAAATGGAACTTTGTCTCTGTATGTGTATGTGTATCAGTGTGTGTGTGTGTGTGTGTGTGTGTGTGTGTCCGTTACCTATAGACTCCGAAACGGCTGAACCGATTTTCTTGAAAATTTACACAGTTGTACTATAAGCATCTCCGAGTGTTCTTAGCTGGGTTCTGTGTCGAGGTACCCCCGATAAATATCGAAAATCGATAATCGAAAAAATCGGGTAATAGCAGTGGTCTGATTTTAATCAAATTTGATACACTCATAGACAAAGACATAAGAAACGATATTCAGAAATTTCAAGGTTGCAGTTCTTACAATAGTGCAGAAAATCGATAATATATATATATAAATATATAAGGCAAGATGTTTGTGTTTGTGTCTGTTTATTTGCCTGTATGTCTGTATTTTTTCAGCCCTTTTATTTTAGTTTTTGTTTAGGGTTTGGCTCTAAATAGGTATAATTGTAGTTCTTAGTCTCAGCCATGATACCATTTATTCAGAGGACTTATTTAGCCTTCAAACTTCAGCTTACGACGAAAAAACTTATTTGATATCGATACCAGGAAATCAAAATTGGACTTACATCCATTCATTTTTCTTTCAGTCTACGGTTTCGCTTTAACTGGAAACAACTATTGCTTTTTAGTCTTTCGTACCAACGTCCAAAGAGTCTGAGCTCCAGGACCATGGATTAGTTTTCAAGCTTTCATTACACCCGAGCAACGCTGGACTATACTCCTAGTCAACTCATATAACAAGGATCATATACTAATTCTGCTTGTTTCTTCCTTAGTTAATTAGTTCCTCCGTCCGTTACGCCACCGAAGAAAGATAACACACTCTCTACACGAGCTTTTCCTTCCCCTCTATTATTTATAATCTATAAACGCTACTCTCTTCAGCCTTTGCCAAACGGAAGGGTAGTAAAGAGTGAGAGAGTAGGAGGAGAGAGCCTATAGCATTACCGTAACAGTAGCGGCTTAAGCTGGTAGTTAAATCAGTAATTGTGTGTGTACTGTACAATATAGTAAAATTAGGTAGGTTCGTTGTCATATCCCGCGACCTAATAACGAAATTTTTGGCATCTACATCTTTGGCCATTTCTCAGTTGGTCATTTCTGTTTACACAGGAGCTATGTTTTTTCAGTAATAAAAAATAAACATTTTCTCTTTCAAAATCTCTCACAAAATAGCGTACAGTGTTTTGGTTATGGTCTGTGCATACGCCGCTTAATATAATATAAGATTACAGTAAAGTAGCTTCTATGGACATTACTTTTATAGATATTTTAATAAAATTACACTCTCTGTTGTTTTATTATCCAATACCTTTATGTTTGAAGACGTTACTATCATTTGCAGTATGACAAAGTAAAATTTTTCCAGGAAATCATAATTATCCTTCCGTGGAAATTCCACGGGTTCCGCTAGTATATTAGAATAGGAAAAACTTGGAGAGCTCTACAAATGACTATAATGTTATAGAAATCGTCTATCATCTGAAATCAAATTTGAATTCTTCATTGCAAACAGAGGAAACAGTCCTTCTGTATGGTTCCAGACTTTAACGGAGGCATTGAACAAAAAATTCGACAGGATTTGTACCAAGATACGAAGAGTGGCGAAAAATGACTTGCCAAATGCTCTGAGGGGACTTACCAAAGCGGACGGTTACAATTGATAAGAGTAAGATTCAATGAACATAGAAGTAAAAATGAAATTATTCACCAATAATTAACCTGGGAACATGTTGTGGCGAATCTTCGTCGCCAACTTGTGGCCTGTTTGTACGAGGAAGTAAGACACAGAAAACAAGAAGGTAGGCTCAAACAGCTTATTAGAAGAACAGAACATATATACAAGTATGAGTGTTAGTAATCAGCAAATATAAGTGTACGCTGCGTTTAGACTACGTCGTGACTGCCTTACAGCTGTCTCCCCGGAAGCCACGCAGGTTAGTATTACATTGACGGAGGAAGAGTCCAATTTTATAGATAGGGAACCATAACAGAACAAATGCAGTGGAGATGATAAGGTGGGATAGAAGCACATACCTTCATTGACCAATTGATTGAATATTCATTCATTCATTCATTCATTCATCCATACACTCATTTATCTTGCAAGTTATCAGTATATCCGGAAGTGACTCAGCAAACCAAATCTGCACGGGGAAAGTTTGAAGCAGTAGTGTCTCTGGAAGTTGGTGGTTGTAAACAATATCAAAGTTGCACGGTGGCGTTATTCAAATTTAAGTAGTATTTTTTTAACGCGGTAGGATAAGGCATAAAAACACCGGTTCTCTTATGATCACCGAAGTTAAGCAACATTGAGCCTGCTCAGTACTTAGATGGGTGATCGCTTGAGAATACGAGTAGTTGTAAACTTGGATGTGCGGATGGTGTAATGTTATAATGGCGAGTCTTCAGTTGGATTCGTTATATTCATTTACACACGAAAGGTATGAATTCACTTTTTTACCTCCCCAGATATGGGTTAGTTAGAAGAACTTGTAATAGTAAGTCATTATTATATTCAAAAGAAATTCTTACAATCTAAAAATATTTTCTGGCTTTAAGTATCTGACAAAAAGTTGATAAGCTTGTAAAAAAAAAAAACAACAAAAAAAAAAAACAAAAACAAAAAAACAAACCCAACAAATCCCCAAAACTAATCAAATTTTGACGCGATCGACTGACAGCTCCAATCTCTAGCTTCTTTGGTCTGATCTTGCACCAACGAAGTTGAGTTATGATTGCGCCTTTGTACCGTTTCTTGGGTCGGCCTTAGTGTCTCTTACTAATTGTTAGCTCTGCGTACAATAGACATCTGGGAATGCGATGTTACTCCATGCGGATGATGTGGCCTGCTCACCGGACTTGTTCCTTGATGAGCTTTGATTCGCTGATAGTCGAGTTCGCACGGTTTTTAAGGCGATCCCGCAGCATGACTCCAAACGTGCAGCAAAAGTTTTTGAATGTCTTGATGTGCCTTCGATACAAGATCCATATTTTGCATCTGTAGAGGAGAGAAAAGTGAACCAGCTTATAAAAAGAAAAGTAGACCAGCTTATAAAAAGAAAAGTGAACCAGCTTATAAAAAGAAAAGTGGACCAGCTTATAAGAACAACAACTGCTAATCGTAATAGAGCATATATATATATATGAAAAAACAAAACAAAAAAAAACTGGTCGTTGATGTACAATTACAGCCGATCTGATGAAAATGATGACTTTGATGAATGTCTTAGGTGAAGAAATCTCATTGTTATTAACTATGACATCTTTGAATTACTAGCTTAACTATATTGTCAGAAAATGATGTCACTACTTAAATACAAGTTAATTCGTCATCATAAAGGCGTGGAGGGTGTCGGATAAGTAAATTACCATATTACTGATGGAAAGCAAATTTTCTCTCTGTTTTTTTAATGCCATAAACTGTAGAAGAGAAATGCTGTATAAATCGCTCAAATATCGCGCAAACACGCCACTGTGAAGGTTTTTTTTTCAGAATTTTTACCTTATTTGTTATAGACAACGTATGCAATATGTATGGATGCAATTGCATTTTAAAAAATAATGTTTCATTCCATGTCATCGCTGGACTCCCAACGTTACAGCATAGATAGCATTAACGAAAAACGGTTTCTTTTTCTTACTCGTTTTATCAGAGGAGGGGAAAAAACGTGGTAGCATTGGGTTTTAGGAGGCGGTGGCAGGGGAAAAAAAACTTCAAGTGACCGCATTCTGCTCGTTGGCTTAGCCTGTCTCTCAATATGTTGGTCTTAGCCTGTCTCTCGAATCTGGGTGTGGGAAGCGTATCAATACTTTAAAATTCTAGCAACCCTCCGTTGACTTCGCTTCGTTTTAGACTTATATATCCAAAGGCAATACATCCGCAGCAGAATACCACGTCCACGACTATTTCAGCCCATCTTCTGCATTCTGTAATATCCGTTCAGGCTATCAAGGCTCTCCACATGTTCCTTTTTCTTTATTATTTGTGAATTAGCATTGTTATAGTGCCCTCCTACGAAGAATGGACTCTTCATCTTATTGTATAATTACCTGCAAGACGCAGTTAAATACAGCAGTTAATTGTCGAACTCTCTACCTTCGGCGGAGAGTAATGACCCAGTCGAGGCTCCGCCCAAGAGTAGAGTCTCGACAGAGGAAAATTAGACAGAAATTTTTGCCTGGGCTATAGGGCCCGGTTTACCCACATTAAAAAGGCCTTGTGCTACATTTTGTCTTAAGTGGGAAGGCAATTAAATACTGCAGTTAACAGCAGTTAATGTCAGCTACAATTCAGGCAATAAGTAGCGTAATTGTATCGTTCGGACTTACTTATTTCTATTTACTTTTTACTAACACTTCATTTGTATATATTGTTCTTGTTATACTAATACACTGTTTCGAACCTACCGTCTGTGTTCCGTGTCTAACTTCCGACCAAACTTGTCACTACAACTTTGCGGCGAAGTTTCGCCGCAACAACTCCACAACAAATTGGCGACGAATATTTGCGTTAAGATTTGCCACAACATATTGGCGACTAAGATCCACAATAAGCATATCTTCTTAAGAAAGATAGTGGAGTGGTTTCTCCGTTGACTTCTGTACAGTTTTGAATTTTAAAGTTGTTCTTCTAGGTTAGTTTCTACCTAAGGTAACAGAACGTAGTATATCTTGCTATATAATCCACTAGCAGTATAGCCCAGCGTTGCTCGAGTGTAATGAAAGCTTTAAAACTAATCCATGGTCCTGGAGCTCAGACTCTTTGGACGTTGGTACGAAAGACTAAAAAGCAATAGTTGTTTCCAGTTAAAGCGAAACCGTAGACTGAAAGAAAAATGAATGGATGTAAGTCAAATTTTGATTTCCTGGTATCGATATCAAATAAGTTTTTTCTTCGTAAACTGAAGTTTGAAGGCTAAATAAGTCCTCTGAGTAAATGGTATCATGGCTGAGACTAAGAACTACAATTATACCTACTTAGAGCCAAACCCGAAGCAAAAACTAAAATAAATTAAAAGGGCTGAAAAAATACAGACATACAGGCAGATAAACAGACACACACAAAAATATCTTGCCTTATATATCTATATATATATTATCGATTTTCTGCACTATTGTAAGAACTGCAACCTTGAAACTTCTGAATATCGTTTCTTATATCTTTGTCTATGAGTGTATAAAATTTGATTAAAATCGGACCACTCCTTCTATAACCCAATTTTTTCGATTATCGATTTTCGATATTTATCGGGGGTGCCTCGACACAAAACCTAGCTAAGAACACTCGCAGACGCTTATAGTACAACTGTGTAAATTTTCAAGAAAATCGGTTCAGCCGTTTCGGAGTCTATAGGTAACGGACATACACACACAGACACACACACACAGACAAAGTTCCATTTATAAATAAGTTTAGATATTCTGGAATAGGGAGTGAGGAGAGATGGATTCATGCCATTCCCATAGGTATTTGTAAGAAAGTGAACTCTATAGGCTTGATCGGAATTCGAAAACGGATCACTGATTCTACTTTCCGGACCGGTAACCAATACGCTACTCGTAACAAAAACAAGATGGCTGCGTAGTAGCGCGCGATGCAGTATGGCTTATATAATCGACGCACAACTGTTCAGTTCTCATAGCCAGTAATCTAACAGTAACATAAACTCCCAAGAAAAAGGTATGTGTCTGTCACTCGTCCTTGATTGGAATACTAGCATTTCGGCTTCAGTCACTTTCGCACCGCAGTAAGGTTGCTTCTCTGTGTCGTTTCTATAAATACTTTCATGGTAATTGTTCGGAAGAGCACTTCGCTATGGTGTAAAGATCTCATCAATTTTCAGTTGAATTTTTATGCTAACAGTTTCTTTTCTTGCTCTTGGAGAACTCTCTTCCGGCTACATGATTTCCAGCAAACTTTAATCTGCATATATTTAAATGCAATGTCAATCGTTATCTACTGTCCCGCTGACACACACACACACACACACACACACACACACACACACACACACACACACACACACACACATATATATATAACTTTAAATGTTATTTTTTGTGGATATGCATATTTGAGTAGACGTTCTGCTTGTTTTAAACAGTATTTTTTTTCGTATACCGACCTCAATATACGTGAAATTATATTAAAAAAGTGTGATTTCTAGATATCAATAAAAATAACATTTAAAGTAATAAAAATATGTCTGATTTATAAATAAAAAAAAAAAATTCTTGATAATATATATATATATATATATATATATAGGTGTGAACAAATTAGGATACATAAATAGGACATATATTGATTAAAATAAACTTCACGACACAAATTATGTTCTTTCATATACTAAACA
>JBBBDQ010000865.1:1972500-2012500 GCA_037127315.1 Ascarosepion bandense | reverse complement strand
CTATCTATAAAAAATAGGAAAGTTTGTTGGGTTAATATATATATATATATATATATATATATATATATATATATATATATATATAATCATATAATTAAATTTGTTTTTTAATTAAAAATACATTGTAACACGGAATTTTTGTTTTCAGATTTCTACCTCTTCATCAGGAAATGTTAGATCATAGTTGTGAAAATGATCTACAATATTTATAATATTGAACACTTTTCTAAAAAAGTAAATGCCAGAGAACTCCCAATTGTAAAACCGTTGGTTCTCTTTACTTGGATTTATAACTACTATATATATATATATATATATATGTTTGAGCGTTATTTTTAATAGATACTTATATTTGAATAGATGCTCGCTGTTTTTCTTATTAAGCGGTATATTTATATTCATATACAGTCCTGAATATTCGAGAAACGTTGTTAGAAAAATATGCTGTTTGGTAATAAAATCAGAGCATTCATTCACTAATTCCTTCTCTAATTTATTGATATTTTTAAAATAGGTTTTTGTTCTTTCTTTCTTTCTTTCTTTCTTTCTTTCTTTCTTTCTTTCTACTGCATCTTTTTCCTCAACATATTCACGTCTTTTTACTTGTCATTCATTCGCTAACTTTTTCACTAATTAATTACTTTTGCGTTTTTTTTCCTATTTGCTTATTTCTTTCTTTCACTCCGTGGTCCGCCGGTGCAGCTCTATACTGTTTGGCAGACGTTTCTTTCTTTTTCAATTATAATAATGCCCGTCTTTCTATCTCGGATGACACACGATCTCTCTGCATCTAAAAATCCGAAATAGATTATCTTTCTTGTTTTGTGTTGGGATGAATTCTGGTTTAAGTCCATGATTATTTTTCCCATGTTTTTTTTTATGAATCTATTCCCTTTGTTTTCTGCAAAATGAAATTATCATCGTATATTTCAGAAAAAAAAATAAAAAAATAAAAAATAAAACAAAGCATGAACAACAACAACAGCAACAATAACAAAAGATTAAAAAACGACTATTTTTTATTGATTTTTAAACCAGATTTTTCTTCTGCTTTATTCAAAATGAATTCAGCAACTTGTGACGATCCAAGTTTTGAAACCATGAAAGCTTAAATGGTTTATTCAATTTTTGACAGATTCAAATGATGGTAGATGCAGTGAACTTGGTGAACAGAAAAGGCTTCAGACTGTGGCTAATTATTTTAGCCATCACATGTTGTGAAGATATATGAACTTCCGTTTGGAATCCACTACTGATGGGTTTAGAGGTTTAGGAGAACTACAAACATTTATTCTGGCTTCTTTTTCTTTTATTCGGTAATTTTATTCTTTTGCATAATGTCGATACCTTCATAAAAGAAAAAACTGCTAAAATAATTACAAACAAAGGAAAAAAATACGAAAATAAAAGAGTTGGCTTTCTATAATTAATTTGAAAACGAAGGAATGTTTTATGTGGGCGTAGGTGGATTGATATATTCCGGTTAAAAAAAAATAAAAAAACTTTTTTTCAACTTTTATTTTGAGGTTCCTCCCTGATATTATCACACACACACACACACACACACACACACACACACACACACACACACACACATTTATATATACATATTCTTATCTGAATATTTCCTATGCAATTATTTATCTCCGATTTCTATCATCTTTTCTATATTGCCATGTTAGTCGGTTCTTATCTTTCTCTCTCTCCCCCATTCTCTCTCTCTTACTCTCTCTTGCTCCCTCTCTTTCTCCCTCCCCCTCTCTCTCTAGTATAATTAATATGGATAGGTTTGTCATTTAACTGAGCAGAATTATGCCGACTTCGAAGTTTCGCGAAGGCATTACTGGAATGTCTTCACTCCTCTTAGATTTTTCTTCGTCTGCTCTCTCTCTCTCTCACTATATATATATATATATATATATATCAATGAATTTCTCAGTAAAATCATCTGTACTTTGGCAGTCATCGCCGTTAGTCTGAATCAGTGACTATATATATATATATATATATATATATATATATATATATATATATAGTCATCTGCAGACAGATCTTTTTCGCTGTATCACAGTACGGTTAGACAGCCGATTGCTTTTTTACCCAGGATTGAAACCCGACCAAATTGGCGTCAGACGGCGATTTTACCTCTGATCTATGGGCTCTCGGTAGAAGGAGGCAGACTTTTTAGCGTGTATATTATCATTATACACGCCCAATAGCTGCGAGTGTTCTAATTCATTGCTGAATGAACGATGCGTAATATATATATATATATATATATATATATATATATATATATATATATATATATATAACTTTGTAGACCATCTTCTGCATTGAAAAGAATCGTGTCAAAATTAAAGGTTGCGTGCATTTTTCAAAAACTAATTTGCTACCTCACTTCAGACCAGAGAGACTTTCTCTTCTTGATGGCTTTTTTATCATATCTTCAAGAACAATATCAACTGCAACAACAACAACCCCAGCGAAATTAACCCTTTACTTCATAAAGTTTCCTTTGAATTCTAGCTCTTTTTGCCAAATCTAATTTATTGATAGAAAAATAAATAAATACAACAAAACTAACATTTAGACGGATAATAAAAATCGCCAAACAAACATAGCTGTTGCTTGATCAACCAATCAGAGCACTTTCAAAACCAGGATGTAAGAAAAGAAATAAACATACAATGAGATAGATAGAAAATTTCCCCATTTCTAAAAATAAATAGTTTGACCAACCAATCAGAAACCTTTCACAACTAGGATATAAGGCCGAAAAACCAATGAGAATCGTGCAGCCGTTTCAAAGCGTAACTACAGAGGTGCATATAAATTAGATAGAAAATAAAACTTGTCCCCCTCACATTGTTCATATACTCTGAGCATATACTCTCGCCCTCCTGCAGAATGCGGGTAGAGGGGCCGCAAGACGCCCCCTAATCATACTGAACCCACAATAAATGGTACTTTAAACAAAATAATAGATCTCGGAATGCAGATATTCCGTGATCACGAAAAAAAAAAAAAAAACGAGACGAGTTGATAGATGTCTATTTCAACATACAAGTATGATAATAATTTTCCAGTTAATCCTAATAATTATTTTGTTATTTTTTTCATTACAATAGATGTGCGGAGCCAAGGAAACTTGTGACTTCCCGGGGCCTTGTGGCTTTCCGGGGCCTTGAGCCCCCTAGGGAATTTGTGGCTTCACCGCAATCGCGGGGTATGCGGGTCCCTAAGCACGGCCCTGACTCTGAGCATGTTCTTTTCTGCATTAATCGATATACCTACATCTTGATTATTTCAAGTCTTAGTTTTTTCGATTTGTCATGAAATTTCCCAGCATTCTCAGTTATACTTCAGGGTAAACACTACAAATGTCTTTTCTTCGTTTTTCGTGTTAATATGCAAATTGCAAATGTATATTTTAAGGCGGTCGGTTTTATAGAGTAAATTAGATTGGGTATTGATTTTGGAAGAATATAAGCGAGGGTTTCTTTTGTTGAATGAAACAAAACACTAAGGGGAGCCCGCTTGGGTTACAAAAACAAACAAATAAACAAACAATAAAATGGAGTTATGACTAGTTTTTACTACACGATTCTGGTTCTGTATTATCATTAATACAAAGCTATTTTTCAGAATAAATATTTAGTTAGTAAACACATCAATGCCTTCATTAAGTGCAGAGTTTCTATGATAAAATAAAATAAATACAAAAGAAAAATTAAATGAAAACTATAGGAACAAATAATCAAACGAGCTAAACATCTGTTTGCTTGGTTGCCTTGCTTAGTCAAGAGTGGCTTAACGGTCGTTAAAATCTGTGAATGGGAAATTAGTTGGAATATAAAAATTTTGTAGATACACGAATTCTGTTCTAAACAAAAAAAAGCAGCCATTTTGAATATTCTTGAGAACGATTTGTAGTGCCGTGATGTAACATAACAACCAATCAAAAGGCGCCTTCTTGCGCATGCAGGAAAAGAAAATCTCTTTTGCATTGTGCGATCGTCGCATTCAAGATATCTGATTATACTCCTTCTTCTTGTCTCACGTAGGAGGACATACTTGTGAGACTTCATCTCACCCAGATCTGTCATCTCTTACGTACGATCCAGATGTGGATCACTGCGATTTCTCATTGTTGCTAAAGCTAAAGGAGTGAGATTTGAAACCGTGGCTAAGATTAAAGAGAATGTGACAATACAGCTGATCAGTCAGTCAGTTAAGTGCCATACATGATTCGGCGATCATGTCTCGAAAGAGACATGACTGACAGGGTAGAATATTTTTTCGTAGTAGGTTGCCATTGATATCTGCAGTAGACAGATTGCCAACTAAGGTTACAAAATCCAATCTGTCCTGGTATTCAACCCTACTATTTAAACGGGAAAAATGGATTAATACCTTTCCCAAGAGTAGTTGCGCGTAAGTGGATGCAATGAATTCAAGTGGAATTTGAACTCGGCTCTCCGATTTCTTGTTCAAAACAGATATCCACTGCTCCACAACGGACAACCCTAAAAAGAACTTTGCTTACTTTGCTGGAAGGAACATAGGATAAATTTAACTGAAGTTCCTGGGACAATCAATGAGGAAGGAGAGCCTGGAGAACCTGATACTGACTGGCCAGATAGAAGGAAGGAGAGGCAGAGGAAGGCAGCGGATAACATATTTGCAGGGTCTGATCAGGTAGATGACGGAACGGGGGTTGCCAGGAGCAACAGGAGCAAACATACTAAGAGCCACAAGGGATAGGGAGACATGGAGAACCATGATCGCCTACTTCCTGAAGTGACAGGGCACATAGAAGAAGAAGAATTTGAAGCTGGTGAAAGCGCCATTGCCATAGACAGGCTATTTTTCGTTCAAGTTAAGCAGCTGGTGATTTTGAAGACATCGGTTTTATTTTTAGTCATCCTGATCCCGAAAATTTAAGTACAATGTGTATGGAGGCGCAGTCTCGAAGGAGCATAACTAGCCATCATTCTTTTTATTCGCTGACTGGGTTTCTGGCCTAATAAGTTCGGGCAATAATACTTTTATTTAAAAAAAGTATTCATTGTGGTCACTCGTTAAGTGGATCATAATTTGCTGCCTAGAAAATAAAAACTAGCATTTGAACCCTTTGATAACAAATATCGTACGCATGCGCCATGAATAGTTTAACTTCCCTTTTTTTCTTTTAATGCCACCTCCTTTCAGGATATAGTCATGACGCTCCTTTTTTCGACATTATCTGGGAATTGCGTTGACTTCTTGGGAAAGACAACGGAGTGGTTTCCTGTTACCCTCTATACAGTTTTGAATTTAGAGTAGACATTTTCCTTTATTTTCTGTGAAACTCCATGACTTAGAGTAGAATTTTCCGTTACTCTCTCTAGGGCTTTTGATTTCAGAGATATCCGCTTCTGAACTAGTTCAAGGCTAGAGAACCCTTTCTACTCCGTTACTTAGCCAATAGTCGCTGGTTGAAGAGAAGAGACAGAGTCACTGATCAGCGAAAGGCAACTGTACAACAGTGAACAAAACAGACAGGATCTGAACTTCGTTGTCGATATCCTCACACCCTGTTGTAGGTGTGAGGTTGCCAAGTTCTTTAGCGGAGTTTTATAGATTTAATAGCACAACAACAAAAGTGTTTTGTTTTTTTTAACTGTTTACTATCTTTTAGAAATCACTAAACTTCATAAATGCATTATCTATACTTTTCAGACAAGTTATATATTGTTTCAATGGGGGTATAGCAGATCATGTCTAGAGAGAGAAGAACGTAAGTTAGCCACTTTAGGAATAACTAGCAGTATAGCCCGACGTTGCTCGGGTGTAATGAAACCTTTAAAACTAACCCATGGTCCTGGAGCTCAGACTCTTTGGACGTTGGCACGAAAGACTAAAAAGCAATAGTTGTTTCCAGTTAATGCGAAACCGTAGACTGAAAGAAAAATGAATGGATTTAAGTCAAATTTTGATTTCCTGGTATTGATATCAAATTTTCTGCACTATTGTAAGAACTGCAACCTTGAAACTTCTGAATATCGTTTCTTATGTCTTTGTCTATGAGTGTATCAAATATGATTAAAATCGGACCACTCCTTCTATAACCCGATTTTTTCGATTATTGATTTTCGATATTTATCGGGGGTACCTCGACACAAAACCTAGGTAAGAACACTCGCAGACGCTTATAGTACAACTGTGTAAATTTTCAAGAAAATCGGTCCAGCCGTTTCGGAGTCTATAGGTAACACACACACACACACACACACACACACACACACACACACACACACACACACACACAAGTTCCATTTATGAATAAGTTCAGATAAAAGAGAAAGTTAACAGAAACTGGACGGAAGAATCATAGATAGAATTGACATACATCAAATTATAGGCTAAATGCAGGGATCAAACCACTGTAGATATAAAGGAGGTTTTGTTCGTCGAACTTTATAAGGACACGATATGGAATCCTTATTTACTTTTTAATAAAGAAATGTTTTTCAACATCTCTACTTATAAATTAAGGAACAGGGTGAATTGTATGTGTTGCCAACAATAGAACGTTGATGTTAACACAGATTGACGGAATAGGTATGGTGACAATATATATATATTCCATTTTTAAACGAGTTATTTCGCTACCCAGGTTTCTACCGTGAGTGGTGTCTTCAGTCACTCAGTTAAGTGCCATACGTGAAACACGCTTGGGCGATCATGTCTCGAAAGAGACATGACTGACTGGGCAGAAGATTATCCTGCAGTAGGTTGCCATAGCTTTCTGCGGTAAACTGGTTGCCGACCAAGGCTATAGAACCCAATCTGTCCTGTTATTTAACCCATAACTGGAAGGAATAGACGGATTAATACCTTTCCCAAGGGTATTTGCGCGTAAGTGAAGGCAATGAATGTCTTCAGGCGATTTTTAAAGACTTCATTAAAAATAACGTTATTAAAATTTATTAAAAATCGCCTGAAGACACCACTTATGTATTTCCCAAAAATATAACCTTTTTTCAAAGTTAAAGTCGATCTCCATTCTGATTTGTTAAATTGAACACACAAAATTTTCTGTCTTCCCACATCCATAAATAACAATCGTATTGTTTCTTATATTCAAATGAAAATCGTTTTTTACAACAATGAGCTAACATTACCTGATGACGAGGTAAAAATCTCAAAACAGAAATTTCCGTGTCGCAATGTAAACTATATTAATTTTAAATAAAAGACAAATCTATCTATCTATCTATCTATCTATCTATCTATCTATCTATCTATCTATCTATCTATCTATCTATCTATGCAGCAATCGCTCTTTTATGCAAGTTTCGTTAAAATCTCAGACAAGGTGCTGTGGTTAATTTTTTATATAGTTTTGCATAATTTTTTCTTTTCAGTACATAAATTATATAAAAAATGTCTGAATGTTTTAATTATCCAAGCGATTTTGACTGTATTTTTAGCCATTATCAGGGATAATTTTATCTTACTTTAACTGTATCTAGAGTTATAAGAATGATTTATTTTCTAAACACGGTAAACACATTGTGGCCATAATCATAGTTGATATTATTGAGTGTTGGACTTTTCTTTTCTTTTTATTATTATTATTTTTTTTTTATATGTGATAATGGCTAAAAACATAGCCGAAAGCGCTTGGATAATTAAAACATTCAGATATTTTATTTATATAATTTATGTTCTGAAAAGAAAAAAATTCGTAAGATCACGTGGAAAATTAAATATAAAACGTAATCATAGCACCCTGTCTGTCATATTAACGAAACTTGTATATCCCACACACAGATATAAAAGAGTTCAGTTGTTCAAAATCTCTTGGAACTGATGTATTATCTTTGAAATTTGAAAGCGAATAGATTAATATATTATTTCAGAGCCGTACCCTTTTTATAGATAGTTGAATGTAAAAACGATCTGTTGTTGCAATAAAAACGTAAAATGAAAAACTAATTAAAGAATAAATACTATATAAAAAATTATGAATACTATAAAAAAAATCCAAAGAATTTAAGACTGTTGCGTGTGCTCTTACACATGCAAGCGTCAGTGTTGTGCCTAAGGAAGAATGTAAGGATATAAATAATTTTCAAATATTTTTGCGGAGATAATAAATGTTATTAACATGATAAAAACGGACATTTTAAAACAAGCAGGAATATTAATTAAGAGAAAAAAAGAGAAAGTTTAAGACGAAAAATGTGTACAACGATTAAACACGAACACATGTTATATAAAAAGAAATATAACACTTACAAGTTAAATACATTTACGCCTACTACCCACTTCTGTTTACAGAAAGATGGCTTGTAGGACTTAATGTAAACAGATTCTAACATCTTCAGATGGAATTCTAAATTCTTACTGAGGAAGGTTAATTTTGAATTCCTACTAGCCACCTCTCTGAAATACAAAAAGTGAGTGCTTCGATTGTGCTCTGATGAGGGAGGATCAATAAACCGGATCCAGGTGTCGTTTTTGTTAAGCATGATGTATTTAAATATTACCACTTTAAGGTAATATTATTTTTTGTTACCCCATTTTTGTTTATTTTTCTTCTTAGTTTAACACGCCTGTTGACTAAATTGAATCTCGACTGCTGATAGTTCGATTTCCAAGTTGAATTAATTGCGCAAATACCCATGGGAAAGATATTAATCCATCGCTTCTCTCCAGTTATGGGTTAAATAACAAGACAGATTGGGTTCTATAGCCTTGGCTAGCAACTAGTCTACCGCAGAAAGTAATGGCAACCTACTGCGAGATAATCTTCTGCCCAGTCAGGCATGTCTCTTTCGAGACATGATCACCCAAGCGTGTTTTACGTACCGCATTTAACTGACTGACTGATATGAGTCCACGACCAACTCACTAAGAAAGAAAAATTGAGACTTACCATATTTTTTGTGTATAAGACGAGTTGTGTATAATACGACTCTGTGTTTCTGAATCTAAAAACTGTATAAATTAAATCCTTGATTATAATACGATTGTAGTACAGCCATCCCCATGTAAATGTTTTTCTGAATTTTGTATCATATTATCCATTAAAAGTCCTAATATCGCATATAAAATATTTATTTTTTTCACTATATTAAAGAACAGAAATAAACTGGATGTTTAGCCACTGCGTATTTGTTCTGATATCCGTTTCAAAACTTATTTTTGAATTTTCAGGGAAAGATACTATGTTGTAACGTTAATCTTATTAAAAAAAAAAAAAAAAAATGGAAAACATGACAAATCTTATGTATTTCTTTTTTTAAAATCAATTTCGGGGGATTTCTTGTCTTTGAGGGAAAAATATTCCATTACATTGAATCCAAAAGAGAAAATATTGCTAATATATCAAATACATTTTGTAAACAGTCGTTATTAACGTCCGCTTGCTTTGCGTTTTATCATCTGTTGTACTAAGTGTAACATCAGGAAGAGACAGTTGAGGTTTCTGGAACACGTAATGAGGAAAGAGAGTTTGGAGAATCTGATCTCACAGGGCGAATAGAGGGAAAGAGAGGGGAAGCAACGCGTGACATACTTGATGGGCTTAAGCAAAATGGATGGCAGCAGGGTTTGCGAAAAATAACAAGACAAAATATATTAAAAGCTATAAAGGGCAGGAAGATATGGAGGGTCATGATCGTTTACGTTCTGAAGGGAACCGGTACATATATATTGTGTATTTAGGTAGCAATCCCTCTTTTATGCAAGTTTCGGTAAGTATTTGTAATCTTGCTGTTTCAAATAAGAGTTTTTTTTTAAGCTAAAAACTTATGTAAAAACGTGTACTTGCGTATAATACAAACTTTTCTTTCTGCTTTTACTTTTTGGTTCAAAATTCCTAGTATTATACACAAGCAAATCAGTCAGTTAAGTGCCATACGTGATACACGCTTGGGCGATCATGTCTCGAAAGAGACATGACTGACTGGGCAGAAGATTATCCCGCAGTAGATTGCTATTGCTTTCTGCGGTAGACTGGTTGCCGACCAAGGCTACAGAACCCGATCTGTCCTATTATTTGACCTATAACTGGAGGGAAAAGACGGATTAATATTTTCCCAAGGGTATTTGCGCGTAAGTGAATACAGTGAATTCGACTGGAATTCGAACTCGGCTTCTCGATTTCTCGTTCCGAGCCGATATCCACTGCACCACGGCGCACATCCACACAAGCAAATACGATGCATTAAAGATGCGTTAAAAACGCAAAGAAAATTTAGACAAACAATAATGGATCCGTGGCTTTGTAGACACTCAACGCCGCCCCACTTTCAGAGTTCCACCAACAAGACAAATCATCCAAGGTTCTGTTTCACTTACCGACTGTGTCGATGTGTACGTTAAACGGGAAAGGGTATGCTGCACGCTCACAAAAAAACGGAAAGTGAAAAATACGTTGTGGCAAGAAATGAAAACATAAATTCTGGTTTCAGTAATTTGGTTATTTATTCACTTAACAGAGTTTCGAATCGGACCAAGTATTCTCTCTCTATGTAGAGATTTTCTAAGCGTAGCTCCGATGTGGCGCAAGGCTGAAAATGTGGAGTGCCCAGAGAGAATCAAACTCACTACTTAATCGTAGTTGCTCTAGCTTGCTAGCCGTTACACCACGTCGACGTGCCCTAAAGAAAACGACAAGCAAATGATTTTCTAAACGTAGCTTAGATGTGGCACAAGGCCGAAAGCGTGGAGCACCCAGTGAGAATCGTACTCACTACTCAGTCGTAACTGATCAGGTGAGGCAAGCTTGATAACCATTATACCACGTCGAAGTGCCCATTACACCAGTTTGAAGTGTCCATACATACACATGCTCTCTGTGAGTGGTGCATACAGGTGGCGCATAAGCCTCTTTTTAGTACTTTCACCGAGCAGCTACGATCACGTGTCAGGGGGATTCTCTTCTCTGCCACTGTAAACGAAATTCTACCTATATAAGGCTGTAAACCCAAATTTACAACTTCCGATTTGTTGTCACTTGTTCCCAAAAGATTTCATTTATTTATGTGTTATTTTATTCTATTTTGAGTTTGTGGGTAGCTGGTTTTGAAGATCCCATTTTACTGACTTTACTGACAGTTATAAAACACCAGACATTTCAGATTCATGTGCGTACAACAGGTCGTATGTAGGACCTATTATGCCACAGTATTATCTCAAAAGAATTTGAAATTTCTATTATGGAGTTAAATAAAGCAAAACAGTAGAATTAGTTCTGGCTTTTGGTCCTGGATCGTATCAAATATTCTTGTTCGAGCTGAAATTGAATCGAGTTGTTCATTTTTGTGTATCTCGTAACACAGTTCTCCGATATGCGAACTGCAGAATCTATAGAAGTTAATCAGGTAAAAAAAGAGTTAAAAAAATAATATATTATACTGTAAGGAGTGTTGGCTATGTTTGCGAAATGGTGTTAAACGTAATAGAGCCCACCACATTTGAAAGTATCAGAATGTTGCACAAAAGATAAAAGGGCCTCGTTTGCATAAATAAGTGTAAATTTAATTAACAAGAATGACATTAATTTTTGTTGCTTCGGAGTAGCACATATGTTAGAAAGTTATTAGGTTAGGTTAGGGTAGGTTAGGACTTCTAGGCCTCACGGCCTCTCGTGTGTCCCTTCTTAAATCCCCTCTCCCCTCTCTTAGCGTTGTGGCATGGCCGAGATGGAGAGAAAATAAATTATTTCCATCTCTAACCAAACTCATATTTTAATAGTGTCTTATCCTTTTCAATAAGGCTTTTAAATTCCGTAAGAGTTTTTGCCAATTTTATGTGTGATGGTAGTGCATTCCAATACTTTGTGATTCTGTTACAAAAAAAGTTTTGTCTAATATTAGTTCTACTGTGCTGGGTTATTATTTTTAATTCGTTGTTACGTGTTCTAGAATAGTCAGACATAGTGAATAAATTCTTATTAGTGTGGTCAGTAGAATGGAATATCTTGAAAACATTTATCAAGTCTTCTTAGTCTTCTATATTTCAGTGATGGTAATTTCAATTTTCCTAACCTATCCTCATATTTAATAAATTTTAACGACGTCAACAATTTTGTTGCTCTTCTTTGAACTCTTTCAATTGCTACTGACTGTCTTTTTAGTAGAGGACTCCAGATTTGGTTGCCGTATTCTAAATGTGGTCTAACTAAGCTCTTGTACAATTTTGATAAAGTTGGACAGTTTAACCCAGAAAAGCACCGTTTAATTAAACCTAGCATTTTGTTTGCTTTATTTATGGCCTTATTTATATGCATATCAAAATTTAATTTTGTGTCAAAAATTACACCAAGGTCTTTCTCTTCAGTACAACTATCTAATGTATGTGTATTTGTTCCATGAGTTATACTGGAGCTGAAATTTGGATTCTTTAACCCTATATGCATAACTTTACATTTGCTTGCATTAAAATACAAATTCCATTTTTCGGACCAGCTTATAAGATTATCAATATCATTTTGAATCACCTGTTGGTTTTTTGTTGTATTATATATTTTTGTATCGTCTGCAAATATTTTACACACACTTTTAACCACTTCTGGCAAATCATTTATAAATATTGTGAAAAGGATAGGTCCCAGTATGCTACCTTGAGTTTTTCTTTTGAATGTGCGTTTAAAAGTTCACGTTCACATGTTTCAAGATTTATCTCGTCATCAGGCAATGTTCAATAATTATGGTGAAAATGATTTACATTTGAATGAAAAAACAAAACAAAACAATACGTTTACTATTTTAGTATGGAGAGGAAGACAGAAAAAAATAGATTTTATGGGTGTGTTTAATTTATCTATTCAGAATTAAGGTCGATTTTGAAATTTGAAAATTTAGTTTATATGTGGCGGGATGCGTGTTTTTTTCTTCCAAGCTTACTGGAAAATGTCATTTTATTAGGTTAGAGTCTAGACTGCTTACATCCGGTAAGATGTATACATTTTTGTTACAAAGGTAATTCTCTTAGATTTCTATACATCTCGGCTATTTTAAAAACAAAAAAGAAAGAAGGAAAAACTTTTTATTTTTAACCTGACTTAACCAGACTTTTGGTATAATTGAACATTTTTATTCGGTTCAGAGTGCATTTTTTCATCAACTGAAACCTTGAAAGTCAGTGTATGTCATTTAACCGAAGTGCAAACAACTTTGTTTTTCATAGCGCTAAACATGTTGGATTTCGTGCCAAAGAAAATGTATTTACGGGGAATTTTACTGCACTACATTATTCAAACGAAATCTGCAGCTGAAGCACATAGAATTCTTGTTGAGACTTACGGTGACCAACCGCCGTCGGAAAACAACATGCAGAGATTAGTTTAGACACTTCAAAAATATTGATTTTGTTGTTCAAGATAAAGAACGCTTTGGCACACCGGAAAAGTTTGAAAATGAAGAATTGAAGGTATTACTTCATG
The DNA here is from genome assembly GCA_037127315.1 of Ascarosepion bandense. Taxonomy (NCBI): domain Eukaryota; kingdom Metazoa; phylum Mollusca; class Cephalopoda; order Sepiida; family Sepiidae; genus Ascarosepion; species Ascarosepion bandense. Next base: position 1,999,056 of record JBBBDQ010000865.1, on the reverse strand, counting down.
AAGACTTATGTCAAGTGCTAGCTGAACTCGTAGAATCATTAGGAGTTGATCACACAACAGTTTCAAAAAGTTTGCATTAGAAATGATTACAAAATAAGGACATTGAGTGACGAGCTGAAGCCAAGAGACGTCGTATCGTATCGTGACCGGCAATGAAAAGTGGAGTCACTACGATAACCCTAAGTGTAGACGATCGTAGGTAAGCCCGTCCATGCATCAACATCAATATCGGCGGCAAAGCCGAATATCCATGGTTCTGCATTTGGTGAGATCAGCTGGGTGTAGTTTATTATGAGCTACTCGAACCGACTGAAACCATCACAGAAGATCGCTATTGACTACAATTGATGCATTTGAGCCGAGCAGAGACACGACAAAGTGATTTTGCAACATGACAACGCTAAGCTATATGTTGTAAAACGGGTAAAAAACTATTTGGAAAAGCTTAAATGGAAAGTTTACCCTACCCGCCGTATTCACCAGACATTGCCCCATTCGATTATTACTTGTTCTGATCGACGGCACATGGCCTGACTGAGCAGCGCCTTCATTCTTATGAAGATGCTGAAAAAATGGGTCCACTCGTGGTTAGTCTCAAATGACGTGTCGTTTTTCCGACGTGAAATTCAAATGCAGCCAGAAAGATTGGAAAAAGTCGTGGCTAGCGATAAACAATACTTTCGGTGATATGTTTCTTACTAATTTCTGTAAATATAACATTACTTCTCATGAGAAATCATTGAGAACTTATTTAAGGTCGTAATATATATATATATATATATATATATACACACACACACACACACACACACACACACACACACACACACATATATATATATATATATATATATATATATATATGGTTCAAAAGTTTGAGAAAATCCCTGGGAATGTTTTAAGTTTGCCCTAAAACTATTTTTTTTTGTATTTTAATTAATAGAAAATTATTACCCATCGTTAAAATAAAAGTGATACATGATTTTAATTAGAAGTTTTATCATGAAAAAAAAAAGAAGCATTTTATGATTAAGTTTTGCTGTCGTCAAAATGCCCTCCTTTTGCCTTGATTACTGCAGCAAAGATTTTGGAATTCGTTGCAAAAGTTTATCCAGGTTTAAGTTTGATAATTAATTTCATTCTTTTTTAATTAATCCTAAGGGTTCCTTTCCATTTTTTGGATGGAAAGGTTTCTCTCTTCTGTCAAGTTCACCCCATGCTTAAAATTTTTTAACTTAGTGTACTTTTTTTTTTGACCATAGTATGGTCAACCTTATTAAGTTTCATTATTATGCCTAATAGATTTATGCTATGAGGACAAAGTAAAAGAACGTCACCTATGTATCTTAGGTAAGTGGACTTTTTAGGTTTGTGTTTCAATGGACCGGACTCTCAGCAAAAACAAGTCTAATAGGTGACCTTATAAGTAACCCGATTTTCTAATTGAATTAATCACTAATCACTGTTTCTTCTCTTTCAATAAAAAATTCTATAAGAAAAATTCGGTGTAATCGATCGTGTCTGTATGTATACAGGAAGGTTCAAAAGTAAGTGGAATAGGTTAGTGTATCGGTTATAATATTACACTAGTGTTCATTATAACCATGGTATTTTGATTATAGTATTTAAAAAATTTTGTTATATTGCGGGAACGATATAAATAACAAGGTAAATTCCGAGTGGAAAGATTTACACAACTCGTAAGGGGTAAACAAATAACAGAGTTTATTGTCTGGAAAAGTACAAGTAACAGAGAGTTCATAAAATGGTAAGTCAAGACGGAACGCGAGCGGAAGTCGAATTGTCTCGTACTTCCTTACTTCGATACTACTTAATCTCTTCGGTGAATCAACTGTCGGGGGTGATAGGATGTTCCATTATAACAATTTTATAACTAACTGTATCTAAATTTAATATGCTTTCGTTTCAGACAATTCAGAGAGCGCGTAATGGCAAGTAAATTGCCGATGAAAGAAAATGAGTGTTAAAAGCGAACTGGGAATCTCAAAATGCTGAAACTGTTAGAATAAAATTGGTATTCAAGCTCCGAAAAGACAAGCTATCTACCGCATTCGAGACAAAATGGATGCCACTGGTATTCATAACAATCCCAAAACAGTCTGCACAGAGGATCATAAAGAAGCATTTTTGACAGTTCAAAAAAAACTCCACCAGAGCACCCTCTTTGGAACTGAGCATTGAACGAACCATTATTTTTACACACACACACACACACACACACACACACACACACACACACACACACACACACACATATATATGTATATATCGTTCATTCGGTAATGAATTAGAACACTCTAACTACTGGCGTATGTTTAGATGTCTGCCTCCTTCTACTGACGGACACTAATTCGGTCGGGTTTCTATCTTGGGTAAAAGTAATCGGATGTCTAACCGTACTGATGAGCTATGATACAGCGAAACAGATTTGTCTGCGGATGACTATATATATATATATATATATATATGCTATTTGGCGTGTATAATGATAATATACACGCTAAAATGTCTGCCTTCTTCTACCGAGCGCCCGTAGATCAGAGGTAGAATCGCCGACTGACGCCAATGCGGTCGGGTTTCAATCCTGGGTAAAAAGCAATCGGCTGTCTAACCGTACTGATGAGCTGTGATACAGCGAAACAGATCTGTCTGCGGATGACTATAAATTAATTTTGGGAATGATTAAATTAGACCAGTACCCAGTTGTATTAAAAATGCCCAATACATTTATATTGTAGAGCTTTTGAATATATTTTTTTTGGAAATGAGTTATTTCCTCAACCTAGGTTTCAACCTTTCGGTATCTTCAGGCGATTTATAATAACTGATTTTCCAACGTTTTTCAAACGTAATAACAGGGATTTTTACGAACGCGCGACTGGAACTTTTAAACAACCGAAAATTTTCAAAATTAGGGAGAAGTTACTTGAGGATTTTAAAACACTTTCATCCAGTTTTGCACGATCCTAAAATGTATTTATAGGCGTGTTTACATCTGGACATTACTTCTGATATTTTCATTAAGTAACTTTTAAATTTTAGTATATATATATATATATATATATATATATATATATATATATATATATATATATGGACACTGATGCTCGCACACACACGAACTCGCACACATACACTATGAAAAGTTATTCCACCAAATAAAAGTGAATATAGAAAACATTGAGAAGTCTAAGCAGTCAATTTCTGATACCCCCTAAATGAATGGTATAATTCCTCGAGAGCCCGTCTACTAAAATCTGGAATCGTGACACCGAAGTCAACATCATTCAGCTAAGTGACAAAGAATTCTATATAAATTACAATATCAAAAGCATCTCACTATTAGAGAAGCATTATATATCAAACATTTCTTTCCTAACATTATTTAATAGTGGAAATGGAGTATTGAAATATTTTTTTAAATGAAATGCTGATCACGCAATTTACAGTCGCTCGCGGCACGTTAGAACTTGGAATAAACTTAAAAAAAAAAATAAAACAAAATAAATTACAGTGTTAGAGTGAAAAAACATGAGGAACAAATAACAACAACAAATACCTAAACACCTTAGAAAATGACTATAGAAGTATCTGAAAACCAAGAACTTTTATAGCCATATATTATAGGACGATAAAATTTTTTTTTTTAATCATGTCACCCCAAGCAAGGCGATAATGCCACTGATGCGCAGGGGGCTACGTAAGAGTAAAAAGATTGGAAAAGAGAAAACCGGAAACCGCATCCTAAACAGGAAACAAGGGATGAGCCTCTTTCACCTGTTCAATACATGTGGGTGGAGTGTGAACTGGGCGATAGTTTAGTCTATCTACTCCAATTGAAAAAAAGAAAAGAGTGAAAAGATTGGAAAAGAGAAAACCAGAAACCGCATCTTAAACAGGAAACAAGGGATGAGCCTCTTTCACCTGTTCAATAGACGTGGGTGGAGCGTGAACTGGGCGATAGTTTAGTCTATATGGGCAAATGTTATTTTCCATATTTCCAGCAAGATAGTAAAATGTTATGATGCTGAAAAAACTTAATAAAATTAACTAAATCTTCCTTGTTGGCCGTATTTAATGAAAGATGTTTGAAAGAAAGGTCGCTGCCTAAGTATACATTAATTAAACAGTACTGGCGTTTGTTTAACTTGTTTATATAACACGCTAAATATGTCTTTTTTCCGCTGTGTACCGATAGCTTAGAGGCAGAATCTCGGACTGATATCAAATCGGTCGGGTTTCTATGTCGGATGGAAGCAATCGGATGTCTAGTCTTAATGATGAGCTGTGATACAGCGAAATAGAACTGTATGCGGATAACTATATGTGTGTGTGTGTGTGTGTGTGTGTGTGTGTGTGATCATATTAAGTATCTTGCATCACACGATCCTCTAGTACGAGCCAGAGAGTCGATCGAAAACCGGCCGTCCGAGTGTTTTGCTTATCTGGCTGTCAGATTACATGATAGCCATATCAACCATGGAAACAGTGAAACGAATGCTTGTACGCTCTGATTAATTCTTCGCAATAGATCGATAACTGGCATTCAAATGTGATAGTACAAGTTGTTAACCCCAAAAAATGAAAACGTGTAACAGCATGTATGAAACGTAGTCCAAATTTTGCCGCTGTCCTTGGTGGGTGGTCAACCATGACAAAGAGAATCAGCATAGAACCGTTAGCGAGTTTCACTTTTAATTTTGTTTCTTCTTCAGGAACATTGGACATGAACAAAAAATATGCATAGCATTCTTCTTCTTCTTCTTCTTCTTCTTTGTGCCCTGTCCCTTCAGGACGTAGACGATCATGGCTCTTCACGTCTTCCTATCCCTTGTGGCTCTTAGTATGTTTGTTCCTGTTACACCTCGCAACCCCCGTTCCGTCATCCACCTGATCAGGCTCAGCAAATATGTTATCTGCTGCTTTCCTCTGTCACTTTTTCCTTCTATCTGGCCTGTCAGTTTCAGGTTCTCCAAGCTCTCCTTCCTCATTGCATGTCACAGGAACTTCAGTTGTCTCTTCCGATGCTCAGTATTAATTGCCTTTTCGTTGCCATTCTTTCTAACACCTCATCGTTGCTTGCATGCTCAGTCTACGATATCCGCAGCATCCTTCTGTAGAACCACATCTCCCCTGCTTCACGTTTTGTCCTCATTTTCGATGATATTGTCCAGCATTCACTGCCATATTGAAGAACTGACATCACATAGCAATCCAGCACTCTTTTCTTTGATTCTAGTGAAATTTTCCTGTGTGTTAGTACTTTACTCAGCTCCTGGAACGCGTTCCATCTCCTTTTAGAACACTTCCTAGGTATTTAAATTTTTGTACTTGCTTGATTCTGGTATCCCCTACCTGCATTTAGCATTTTGGGTTGCACCTTTTGTTGATGACCATGCATTCAGTTTTGTTAAAGTTTATTTGTAGTCATTAATTGTTAAAAATAAGTAATTGCAAAATTATAAAAATGGCGCTTTTCTAAGCGTAGCTTAAATGTGACATAAACCCGAAAGTATGGGATACCCAGTGATGATTGAACTCACACTTCAGTCGTAACTGCTATAGCGAGGCAAGGTTGTTAAACATTACACAACGTCGAATTGACACGAAATTGTGTGCAGTCACTTATTCGCGATACGATTAAACTTCTTCCATGTACCGTGTCCCTTCAGATCGTTGCTGATCATGGATCTTTACAACTTCCCGTTCTTTGTAGATCTTAGTAAATGTTCTGTTTCTATCTCTCCTAATACCTCTTCTGCCATACCATTTATACAAGCACGTTAGTTAGGTTGTGCGCTGTTTTCCTCAGTCCTTCTTGCCTTCACTATGTCCCGCGAGTGTCAATTTTTCCAACTCTTCTCTCCTCAAGACGTAGAAATTTCAAGACATTTCTTTATGCCGCACGTGTGCTTTTCGTTTCAGTTTTCATAAAATCATCTTCGTTGATCACGTGAACCGTCCATTGTATTCTCAGTATCTTTCTGGAGAACCACATCTCTATTGACTCATCTTATCTTCATCAATGAGAAAATTGTCCAGCATGCACTGACACATCGGAAGATTTATATTAAATAGAAGATCAGCACTCTTTTCTTTCCCTGATGAAAAAGAGAGACGTATACCTCGGTCGAAACGTTGTAGATATAAAGACGGCATGTTATGGATTTGCCGAAAAATCGAACGCCCAAGATATTCTAATTATATCAGTCAGTTAATTACCATATGTGATACATGCTTGGGCGATCATGTCTCAAAGAGACATGACTGACTAGGTAGAATATTTTCCCGCAGTAGGCTGCCGTTACTTTCTGCAGTAGACTGGTTACCAGACAAGGCTTTAGAACCCAATTTGTTCTGCTATTTAACCCATAGATGGAGGGAGAAGAAACTGATTAATACCTTTCACCAGGGTATTTGCGCGTAAGTGAAGATAACGAATTCAACTGGAACTCGAACTCGGCTCTCTAACTTCACGTGCCGAGCCGATATTCATTGTATCACAACGCACATAAGAACGATGCTATAACATAGCTTAACATTTGTTTGTTCATCCACCCAAAAGAAAATTAATTAAATTCATATACAGTGTGTTGTTTTTCTGCCTACGCGGGCGTGTTTGCGCATGTTAATATTACGTAAAATATTTGGATTGATTGACAAGCGCTTGGAGAAAAACGGATCTCATCTCACACTTGCGCAAAAAAAAAAAAAAAAAAAAAAAAATCCATAAATGAATTCCGATAGACGTTGCCTTGTGATTTGTAAAGGTGAAGCACACTAACATACCAACACATGGCAAGGGAAATAAATATCTATCAATTTAATCTGACATTTATATTATTTATTAAAACTTCATATTTAAAATAGACGCCCCATTTTTATTTTTTTTAATCAGTGTATATGTGCGTTGTGGTGCAGTAGATATCGACCCTGAACGAGAAATCGGGAATGCCGAGTTCGAATTCCAGTTGAATTCGTTGCATTCACTTACGCTCAAATACCCTTTCCGTCTCTTCCCTCCAGTTATGGGTTAAACAGTCTACCACAGAAAGTAATGGCAACCTACTTTGAGATAATCTGCTGCCCCGTCAGTCATGTCTCTTTCGAGACATGATCGCCCAAGCGTGTATCACGTATGGCACTTAACTGACTGACTGAATATAATAGTTGGAATCATGATTAAGGCTTCTACTGGACATAAAGTGGGGGAGAGGTTTTCTATCGTTATAAAGTAATAAACTGATCCCACCCCCACTAATTACTACGTAACAATATAATACATCTCTTCTCCATCTAGCTATGAGTCAAATAACAGGAGAGATTGGGTTCTATAGCCATGGTTGGCAATCAGTTTATTACAGAAAGTAATGGCAACCTACTTTGAGATAATCTGCTGCCCCGTCAGTCATGTCTCTTTCGAGACATGATCGCCCAAGCGTGTATCACGTATGGCACTTAACTGACTGATGTTACTGTAAATCGGAAATTCGTTGCATTCACTTACGCGCAAATGGAGAGTCTATTTTTAATGCGAAGTGCCTACTGTAATAACGTTGCAAGTAATGTGACATTATAACGAATATGTGACATTATAACGAATATGTGACATTATAACGAATATGTGACATTATAACGTCATCTTTGGCATTCCGAATCGGAAAGATAAAAGAAAGAAAATATAAGATGACAAAAAAATAATGAAAAGGAGAATATAACAAAAACATTCTACCCCCCTATATATATATATATATATATATATATATATATATATATATATATATATCTTTAAAAAGAACAGACGTCATATTATTTAAACCCGAGGAACTTTTCGGCCAACTCTTATCAAGGGTTCTCGTTGGCTTTAATTTTAAGGGAATTAAGGAAAAGGACAAGGCAAAATAAATTAAATTACTTACAATGCTGGGAGATGATGGAACTCGTTTAAAAATAAAATAGCTTTCGGTCTACACATCACCTACGTATTTTGGAAGCAATTTGCTTGAAAATTCAACAGCCGAGCCTGTGCAGACAGAAAGAGCGGTTTTTACGCTCCTTACAATTGCTGGTGAGTCTGTGAGTGTAACATTCTTTCACTTTTGAACACTCTTGTGGAATTACATGTGTACACCCCCCTTATTTTATGTGCTTTTTTTTTCAATAAATTTATTTTTAAACGAGTTCCATCATCTCCCAGCATTGTAAGTAATTTAATTTATTTTGCCTTGTCCTTTTCCTTAATTCCCTTAAAATTAAAGCCAACGAGAACCCTTGATAAGAGTTGGCCGAAAGGTTCCTCGGGTTTAAATAATATGACGTTTGTTCTTTTTAAAGCCATTAGTCATTTCTGTGGGTACAAATCGTTATATATATATATATAGTTATGTATCAATTTTACATTGCGACATGGAAATTTCTATGTTTCTCATCATCAGGCAATGTTGGTGTGATGAGAACCTATCTCGAAACAGAAATTTCCATGTCGCAATGTAAAATTGACATAACCATATAATTATATTATATTAAGCTCTATAATACTCATTATATTGAGCACTGTTCATAATAAAATAAATGCCAGAGTACTCAAAATAAAAAAAAAACAAACCTTGAGTCCTCTTCACTTGGAATTATATAGATATATGGAGAGTTTTGTAATTTGCTTGAAGCATTTTGTATATAAGGTGTATGGGTAGGTAATAAAATAAAAGAAGGTAAAGAAGGTGTTGGGTATTACCTATTTATTATTTATTAATATTTCGAGATCAGAATCTCATCTTCAGAATGATAGGAGAGCTTGGTTTCACGTTCGCTGATGAACCGTGTCTTTAAACGAATGGTCTTCTTTCGCCGCTACTGCTGTCGTTAATTGTAGTGAGTATGTGTGTGTGTGTGTGTGTGTGTACCTGTAAGTGTATTAGTGCATGTGTGTGTGTGCGTTTATTGTTAATATATATATATATATATATATATATATATATATATATATAACCATCCGCAAACAGATCTGTTTCGCTGTATCACAACTCATCAGTACGGTTAGACATCCGATTGCTTTTTACCCGAACTGGCGTCAGTCGGCGATTCTACCTCTGAGCTACGGGCGCTCGGTAGAAGGAGGCGGAGGTTTTAGCGTGTATATTATCATTATACACACGCCCAATAGCTGAGAGTGTTCTAATTCATTGCTGAATGAACGATGCGTAGATGCTAATGTAGCTACTGTTTTTCAAAGTCTACCATTCTTCCAGAGTGCTCAATCAGGGTGTGAGAGCGTAAATAGTCATCCGCAGAGAGAGAGAGAGAGAGAGAGAGAGAGAGAGAGAGAGAGAGAGAAGGAAAAGGAATAGGGAGAGAGTGTAAGGAGACAAGAAATGATGTAAAGGAGAAATAACCACAGCATTCAACACATGCACCCGCGCACACACACGCACACACACACACACACACACGCACACTCACACCCACATACACACACACAAAAGAGAAAAACAAGGTAGCATAAATAATAAGAGATTCTCAATTTGCGCAAGAATGAATTACATCAAACTTCGTATAAAAATAACGAAAAATGATAAGAACGGCAGTCAATTACTGAAACCTCCTGTCGAGTGGACTAAGCAATTTAAAAAAAGGTTCCGTCTACGAAACTTTGAAGTCGATGTTCTGAATATCGCATCACTCACCTAAGAGAGAAATTACACGCACACAGACAAGGTCACACACACACACACACACACACACACACACACACACACACACACACACACACACACACACGTTTTTGTGATAATAAAATCAATTCAATGCGTAATGTCTCGCGAGAGCGTTCATATACATTAAGCAAAGTAATCCAATATACACTGGGCATAGTATCATTAATAGTGACGAATGTTTCAGTTGGCTTCGCCCGCAGTTGGAATTCAATTTACAAACAGCATCTGCTGAGTATAAGACCTCATTTACTTTGCTGCTGTTTAACTTCAGTTGTTAATTGGAGGAAAAACAGCAACAACATAACAAAAACAAAAATTATCCTGGGGAGAAAAATGTATCTGACTCTCTCTCTCTCTTTCTCACACACACGCATATATATATATATATATATATATATATATATATATATATATATATGGTAGTTATAGCGGGAATAAAATTCTGTATCTTAAAAAACACTATTCTTAAAAAGTGATCAATACAAAGTAGAGCGAACAAGATTTATTTAGAATTTATAACATAAATATGTTATAATATCACTACAAAAGTAGCCATCTTGTTTCGACACTACTTGTCTTATCAAGTGATAAGACACAGTGTCAAAACAAAATGGATAATTTTGTAGTAATATTATAACATATTTATGTAATAAAATCTATCTATCTATCTATCTATCTATCTATCTATCTATCTATCTATGTGCATATATATATATATATATATATATATATATATATATATAAATATTGATGCATGTTTCATTAAATAATATAGACAAGTTTTGTCGATTTATTTTATGTAATTTTTTCTCATATCGTCTGATAAGCTTAATAGCATTATCGTTGAAAGAAGAAAAAAAATACATTATTGACATATGCTTTTAGTTAATTCTTTCTGAGCTTTTGGCTTACATCAGCCATTATCAAAGATGACAATTTCATTGAGTGTATTAAGCAGTTCACGGATGAACGATAGTAGTAGTCGTCTGTTTTCTTTGTATGGAAGATTTTCAAACAAAATAGACATCTAACCTGTTATTGGCTACATTTGACTAATAAGGTAGAAGGGTGGGACCTAGATGCCAATTTACTAGCATGAGTAAATTCATGTAGTCGGGGAACCAGGAAAAAACTCGTCAGAGTAGAAGCCGTGAAAATATTTGTAGTAAAGACAGAGGGAAGCCATATCTTGTTAGTGAGAAAGTGAATGAAGTTGAGCTGCTAATCTAGGATGGATTACGTTGTAGATCCTCTTTTGGATTTTGTCGAGAACCTCGAGATGAATAAGCATTCGGTTAGATATAGCAACAGTATTCAATACACGGACGAGTGGTAGATTTATAAATGTACAAGATGGATTCTAACTAGAAAAACTTAGCCCGACAGAGTGACCCAGTCTTCTTAGCAGTAGATGTAACTATTGATTCAATGTAGTCGTTCCACTTGAAGTTGTTTGAGAGAGTGAGACCAACTCAACCGGGAAAATTAAAATCAATCCTTTTGTCCGTAGTAGGATGGTTGATTTGATTTAATAAAATTGTCTCATGAACAACAGTTAAAATTAAATCTATTGAAAACTCGTGAACATATCCTTCGTGAAGGATGATGTATATTCCCAATTTTGCAACGTTTTTTCGAAAATATTAATGCCTCCAGAACAAAGCTACTTTCCTTTAACCACGATAGAGAAACTTACCTACCTATCATCGGAATGAATGACGCTAGTCTCCTAGAGAGCAACACACGGCACTTCTTGGCCTCACTCTCTCAACCGACCTCAAGTGGAACGACTACATCGAATCAATTGCTACATCTACTGCTAGAAAGTTTGGGTTACTGTGCCGGGCCAGGAGGGTTTTCTTATCAGAATCCATCTTGCACGTTTATAAATTTGCCATTCGTCCGTGCATTGAATACTGTTGCCATATTTGCTGTTCATCTCGAGATTCTCGACAAAATTCATGGGAAGGATCTGCAATAAGATCGATCCTGACAAAGCATCCCACCTTTAGTCAATTTCTCACCGACGAGATATGGCTCCCTTCTGTCTTTTCGACATGGCTACTGTTCTGGATGTGCGTTGCGGTGCAGTGGATATCGGCTTGGAACGACAAATCGGGGAGCCGAGTTCGAATTCCAGTTGAATTCCTTGCATTCACTTACGCAAAAATACCCTTGGGAAAGGTATTAATCTATCACTTGCATCCAGTTATTGGTTAAATAACAGGACAGATTGCGTTCTATAGCCTTGGTCGGCAACCAGTCTACCGCAGAAAGCAATGGCAACCTACTGTGGTATAATCTTCTTCCCAGTGAGTCATGTCTCTTTCGAGATATGATCGTCCAAGCGTGTATCAAGCATGAGGCTTAACTGACTGACTGTTCTAACGAATTTCTTTCCCTGGTACCGTATTTACTTATGCTATTAGACTGGCATCTAGGTCTCCCCTTTTACCTTCGAATTAGTTAAATGTTTAATTTCTATTTTTGTCTTCAGAAATTGAATTAAATCAACTTTACAGTGTTAGCTGCTTGTGGTAAGTCAACCGGGATTCAGTCCATTTTTCAGTTTGTTTTTTTGAAATTATTTTATTTTATTTTTCATCACTTAATTTGTGTAAATTATTTTGCAATTCCAGGGTATTTTTGACTTTTACTAAGTTAAAACTTTGTAAACCTCAGTCACATTTTTTTTTTAATTGGAGTAGATAGTTCCTACTATCGCCCGGTCTCACACTCCACCCCCTTCTTTTGAATGAGTTTAAAGGTGATCACCTTGTTTCTTGTTTAGGAAGAGGTTCCCGGTTCATCCTCCTTCTCCGGTCTTGGTGTTAGTTCAGCTGGAAGCTCTTTGCAGTTACGGAGTATGGTGGCAACGTCTTTACATTCTGAGGGTACCGGGTTGGCAGTTTCCTGGTTGCTGCTTCCGACTGGTAGTTAGGAGCCCGAACTCTTGCGTAGCATCTTGAGAGGCTGCTCTGATCAACAGTTGAATAATACCGGGGTTCTTGTAGTGCCATGTCGCGCATGGACGGGCGTCCCTGCATGAACGTTCGGTGGGCAACCCCGAGGCCACATTATGTTGTAGGCCGCGCCAGTCTCCATCCTTCACAAGTTGCAAATGATTGACCGACTGATTCTATTCTAAGACCACTCCTTAACTGAATCACTATGGAATCTGAATCACTCTTTCCTCCATAATAACTCACCTGATATATTAGCCCTATGTGAAACTAATCTTAACCCTTTTATCCCCTCATCTGAGTTCTACGTTCCTGGCTATCTTCCCCTCTTCAGGAAGGACTCCAATGTTCATATGCATGGGCTTGGTGTCTATGTCAGCGAACACCTTCCCTTAGCTAGGGTGTCATCTTTTGAATCCCCAGATCATTATTTCATGTGCTTCCGCCTCTCACTTCTCAGCTCTTTATTAAAAATGGGTAGAAAACAAGAATTAACAAAGAACCAACGAAAAACAAAATGTAAACTGCAGATTACATATATATATATATATATATATATATATATATATATATATATATATATATAATGACCTTCGTCTTGGTCAAACGATATACGATTGCATCTGATTTGTACCACTTCCTGTTTTAGACATTGGGACAGTAATGGGACAGTACTTGTAGTCCTTAGCGCGTCACCATCTTGCTTTCTTGGCTTGAAATGCCTGTCAGGTGACGAGGATAAACAACCTCTTCACTGGAAGCATTAATAGCAGTGTAGTTCATTGATTTTTTTTCAGTAAAAAATAAAACAAGATAAAAGTCCCTTATACACAGCTGAAAAGGAGAGCGTTGAGAAAAGGAGAGGTCGATTCAAATTCAAATCAAGCGGATCAAAAAGATATACGAAAACATTTTCAATTGGTGGAAGATGAAAACCGGACGACGGTTTAATGAAATGCCCGGGAGACATTGATTAGTTTGTTGGAGACTGATAGAGCGATAAGTGTGTATCGGTGAGTAATTAATATGTGAGGATATCATTCTTGTACTCTAAAAAGTCTTTCCATATCTATCTATCTATCTATCTATCTATCTATCTATCTATCTATCTATCTATCTATCTATCTATCTATCTATCCTACCTATCTATCTATGAATGATGATATCTATCTATCTATCTATCTATCTATCTATCTATCTATCTATCTATCTACCTACTATCTATCTATCTATCTATCTATCAATGAATGATGATCTATCTATCTATCTATCTATCTATCTATCTATCTATCTATCTATCTATCTATCTATCTATCTGTCACAGTCTGTTCATTATCTATCTATCTATCTATCTATCTATCTATCTATCTATCTATCTATCTATCTAGAAATGATGATATCTATCTATCTATCTATCTATCTATCTATCTATCTATCTATCTATCTATCTATCTATCTATCTATCTATCTAGAAATGATGATATCTATCTATCTATCTATCTATCTATCTATCTATCTATCTATCTATAAATGATAATATGTATCTATCTATCTATCTATCTATCTATCTATCTATCTATCTATCTATCTATCTGTCACAGTCTGTTCATTATCTATCTATCTATCTATCTATCTATCTATCTATCTATCTATCTATCTATCTGTCACAGTCTGTTCAGTATCTATCTATCTATCTATCTATCTATCTATCTATCTATCTAGAAATGATGATATCTATCTATCTATCTATCTATCTATCTATCTATCTATCTATCTATCTAGAAATGATGATATCTATCTATCTATCTATCTATCTATCTATCTATCTATCTATCTATCTATAAATGATAATATCTATCTATCTATCTATCTATCTATCTATCTATCTATCTATCTATCACAGTCTGTTCATTATCTATCTATCTATCTATCTATCTATCTATCTATCTATCTATAAACCGATTTATTCTACCTAGCGTCTTCATCACGGTTGTGAACGTCATGACTTACTCTCCTGCTTTCTTCAGATTTCTGTCATAAATGGTAACCTTGTGGAAATTTCGAGCTGAAACCTCTACTCAACCCAGGAAGAGTAGCTTGAGTTTTATATTCTGCTGCTAATGCCAGGTACTGTTTAGCGTTTAGTGACGGATGTGCGTTGTGGTGCAGTGGATATCGGCTCGGAAAGAGAAATCGGTGAGCCGAGTTCGAATTCCAGTTGAATACGCTGCATTCACTTAAGCACTGGTGCCCTTGGAAAAGGTATTAATCCGTCCCTTCCCTCCAGTTATGGGTTAAATAACAAGGTAGGACTTGGGAACCCTGCCCTTAAAAACAAATCCCAATGAACCTTGATACTCGAAAAGAAAAAGTATTGCTAGACACAAAACTTATATAAAAAAAGCAACAATGAATTGTTGAAAAAAAAAGGTTTTATTAGCAATAAATAAATGAAATTTAGTTGGCAATAAATGACCCGCCGAGGTTGATATGCCATAAAACAAAACAACCAACCAACATTCTGCTGTACATGTTAGTGGATATGCCACATTACTTAATTCTTACTACTTTACGCTAAATTTCAAAAGCTGAATTGGCTTAAAGTGAAGGATCAACTGCCACCATTTTATTGGGGAACATTTTTTTGAGTGTTACAAAACCTGAAAACTGAAATAACCCTCAAAATTTACGAATATTTGCAATATTAATAACTTTTAGAGAATAAAAGATAAATACATATTTTTTCTAAATGAAATTCTTTTTTCATTATTCATTAGACTTATAAGAATTATTGACGAACATTTTTTCGTCTTGATATTGTTATATAAACGAAGATGTGGGAATGTTTTCATGCCCAAAGCATGAGCGTGAAACAGCCATTGGGACTGCAGAAGTGAAGTCCAAAAAAATTATCTAACACCACCCTTTAAACTAATGTTTTATATACCATGGTGCACTGAGGTGGAATGATGGGAATATTTTCTCCAGGTTGTAGGTTTTTTGTTGGAGTTTTCTTCTTTGAGGCAGTTGACGGTGCCATCTATACAGAGATCTTCCAGCTCTATGACAGTGCTACAATCTTTCAGAAACTATATGAAATGGGGATAGGAGATTTTGTAACCCTATCTTCGACTTAATGGGCTTTCATAATCGATCGAGATTGTCTTGTTGTCTGGAAACCTGTTTAGGCATTATGTTTCTGACCCAAAGAGAAGTTCAGCTGCCTTGATTACTGGGTACACGTGATGGTTTCATTTCGAGTGGTATGCCTGTAGTTTATTCTCGAACCTGGATTCTTTGGTTCTTCAAGTGTGCTGGAGTTAAACGATTCTCTGAGCTTGCGTTATTCGCCTGATCAGTCAGTCACTTAAGTTCCATACGTGATACACGCATTAGGAGGATCATGTATCAAAAGAGACATGACTGACTGGGCAGAAGATTATCCCGCAGTAGGTTGCCATTGCTGCGGTAGACTGGTCGCCAGCCAAGGCTATTCTCTGAGCTTGCGTTATTTGCCTGATCAGTCAGTCAGTTAAGTGCCATACGTGATTCACACTTTGGGCGATCATGTCTCGAAAGAGACCAGACTGACTGGGCAGAAGATTATCCCGCAGTAGGTTGTCATTGCTTTCTGCGGTAGACTGGTTGCCAGCCAAAACTATAGAACCCAATCTGTCCTGATATTTAACCCATAACTGGAGGGAGGAGACTGATTAATACCTTTCCCAAGAGTATTTGTGCGTAAGTGAATACAAGGGATTCAACTGGAATTCGAACTCGGCTCAACAGATTTGTTGTTCTGAGTCGGTATCCATTGCTCCACAACGCACATTCATGGTATCCGAAAAAGAGGCTATCCTATCAACAATAATATCGGGGCTTTTCTACTACTCTTACGTGAATGGAATCTGGAACCTGCAGTAGCTGCAGGTGGTATACCGTTACGAATGCGGTTTCTAACAAATAATCAAAGTGTTTAATTAACTTAGATATATTAATATTATATATTAAGGTTAACTTATACATATTAGTATTAATTAATTATATAATAATATTATATATTATTAATTAGCTTATATATAATAATAATAATATTATATACAATAATATTAATATAATATTATACATTTAATATAATAATAATAAATATAATATAATATAATAATATATAATAATAATATAATAATATATAATATAATATGAATATAATAAATAAATAAATAAATAAATATATAATAATATAATTTAATATAATAATAAGACAATATTAATATATTTAATATATAATAATATTATATATTTATTATAATATTACATATAATAATATTATATATTATTAATTAACTTATATATATTAATATTATATATTAAGTTAAACGAATGCCCTTTCTAGCGATTAATCCATGTGTTTTTTAAGTATGCAAATTAAGTATGCAAATTAAGTATGCAAATTAAGTATGCAAATTGGGGTGTTGCTGTTTCATCACTTCGACCATATGAAAACAGGAGAAAAAAATCAAACACACAAGAGCCATATGCAGATTATCAATACGAAAAGTAGGCACTAATTTCTCCACCTCCTTCACTAACAGGAGAGGTCTACGATCCAACTATTTATTTGTATTTGATTTCCGTTGCTCTGGAAATGACAATCCATTCCCTGGCTTTAACTGATTTCGACATTAAATAATCTTTTTGTCACTCATTGTCAGCCTATTGCAAATAGGTCGCAATCAAATTCTTCTTTATGTGCCGCGTCCTTTCAGGACGTAAGCGATCATGGACTTCCACTTACCCTTGTTCGTTGTCGCTCTTAACACTTTTCTTTCGGTATCTCCCGGACTATCACGTTGAATACACCGGTTCTCCTTCAATCACCGCAGTTAAGCAACGTGAGTCTGGTCAGTACTTAGATGGGTAACCACTTGGGAATATCAGGCGCTGTAAGCGTTCAGTGACGGTATGAAAGTCTTTAGGATCGAGTGAGCTTGCCTTGGTGTCAAGGCCTCGCTTAAGGCATGAAATTAACAATATAAGGAGAAGTTCTACTTTTCCTTGCATTTTGACGTAATCACATTATTGTTTTTTCTTTTTTTTCAATGTTCAAATTTTTTCCAACTTTAACACGCTGACGCAATGCCTGTTTATTTCATTGTTTCTGACAACCAAAACCCTATTCTCTATTCATTGTTTTATAACCAGAAATAATTTAATGCAAATTATATTCTACTGTTTATAATTTAGTGACCTCAAAAACCGGCGTTGTTGACACAATAGATTGTTTAATTTTACTACATTCCAGCTGCTACTGAAAACAGCAAGTTCTTTTTTGCCTTCGATAGGAATAAATTCTTTGCAAGTTTAATTATATTCTGTTGATCCCCAGAATATATAGAAGTAGAACTTCTCCTTGTATTGTTAATTTCATGCCTTTACACTGAACAGTACAATAGTTACAATGACAGACAAGACATAACTTAAAACACAGAGAGGAAAGGTTTAGATAGCAATAGTCACCGAAGAAATCAGTCTAAATATTACTCGAATGACACTCGAATATTACGGTTCGAATGCTATTATTCTTTATATAAAAATACAAGTTCAGACCATGGGCTATTTCATCATTGAGAGTGCTGCAAGGGTGTCAGTCACTCTACAATAGAGTCCAAATAAAAAATGTAATCAAAAACTTCAATATATTTGTCTTTATTTCTGAGATTAAGTATTGTAATTATTCGCATAATTGAAATTGGCTTGAATCAAAGAGTTGTGCGTTCAATACCTGGCTCCAACAGAGGTGAACAAAACTTAGAAAGTTCAGTTAAAGGGAGATAAACGATACTGAGACAACTGGAAGAGGCATGACCCGTAGAGCTTGAACAATCTACCACTGTGAACGAAATAAATAGTTCAGTTCGAAATTCCAATCACCAGATAAAGGTCGGAGCGTACAAAGACCGGAACGTTGTGAATATGGCAACAGTTCGAATAATGAAAATAGTGTAAATAAAAAAAACTTGAATCCCACGATTTTCTTGAAAATCGCGACACAGTTCTGAACAGAAACAAACTTACTGCTTTCCATTATAAATATCTCTGAGGTAATCACATCCTCATTAGATAAGACTGAGCTCTTTGCAATTGATTTCCCTCTAACGCTACGTTAGACGACAAGTACTATTCCTTACTTGTCATCCTTCATCTCACAGAGCAGGAGCTTTTTGATATCACTGTTATTTCTTCTTAAATTTCATACTTTGAATTTTTCGGTGAAGTGAGTCATTGACGGTTTCGAAGATACGGTTTTGTTCTCAGGATTGTGAGCTTCTCACGCTGTCTGGAATCTTACTCAGGCACAAGGTTTCTGGCCGAAGCAGAAGTTCTGCTGCCTTGAATCCTGTCTATACGTCATTGTTCCACTTCGGGTGGTATACCTGTATTCTCTTTCTGAATCTGAATTGTTTATCTCTTCATCAAGTGTGAAACGTATTTCTGAGCTGGTTTTATTCGCCAGATTGCCAGGTATCCGAGCCTTAGAGTAATTCCTAAGGTGACTTTCGTATCTGAAGGTGCATAATATGGGGACCACTGAATTGTTATTTTGTGAATAGAGTCTGGACCATGCAGTAGTTTCCGATGGAACATCTCGATCAAAAGTGTACAGTTACATCTATACTTTATGGAGATAAACCACTTGAGTTTTTAATGTCTCACTGCACCCTTGCAAGAATCTCATTCAGTAGCACTCTACCTTGAGAGGCTATTGGCAGCCTTGTATTGTGCAAACAACAGTATAAGATATCTAACCAGGGTACGTCGAAGATCAGGCCAGAAAACATCTGTAGCGTTTTACGTTTGATATGTAAGGGGAAGGTTTCTAGCGGTCAGATATAGATTTACTCCTGCTGTCTTTCGGTGTGCAGTGGTCTGCCTTCAGCAAGGCTTTCGTTAATTCCAGGCAATGGTCAATTTTTTCTTGTGTAAGAAACAAACTGCTTTTATAATTGTTCGTTCAGGTTGGTTAGTACTATGTTCAACGGTATATTCAAAGGTGTGGGGTACAGAACACCCAGATTAAAAGGGAGAATTTAATGCGGGGTATCTTGTCTATAAAATACTACACAAATTTCAAGAAAAGACAACGCAATAAGAAATGTTCGTATAAAATTAGAAAATAGTATATTTAACAACATACATACAGAATAAACAATTTGTATATTTTTTATATTTTGTTTGATAGAAAAAATGTCTTTATGATTTAAGCGAATGTGGTTTGAACAAAAAGTGTCTATGTTTCGTTTTCTGTAATTCAACAAAGTAGTATAGTAATGTCTGTTTCTTTTGCTTTTTGTGTCCGACGCTAAGTAGGTGGAAAAAGAAAGGGGCGATCAATTTAAGGTGAAAAAGAGAGTGTGAGTGAGAAATAACCGATAAGAGGGAAAAGGGTCAAATATTAGTAAGTAGCAGATTGCGTGTGTGTAAAAAGATTAATCAGTCTACTTAACTTATAAAGTCTGTCTTCCTTTCCCTTTTTTGGCCGGCGAGAGATGTAAAAAGATTTTATGAGGCAGTTGAAGATGTCTTGTGGTTGTTGTTTTCCGTTCCTTCTTTCTCTCTTTTGTATTGGTTGAGTCTGCGACGGACATGTCTGTCGGTTCTTTGGCCTCTCGCATCGCTGCGCTCTTCTGACAGATTTTGACCGGTTAGTGGACGTCCTTAAGTCGTGAATCTCGTCATGTGGCAGGCTCCGAACGGCATTTTCATTTTCTAGGTGTGAAAAAAAAAATTAAAAAAAAATTGACTAGCGTCATAGATCAATTTGCTATTTCCTATCCAATCAGCATCCAGAATCTTAGTTTTCACACTGACTTGTGAAATTTGCCTTGGTCTGGGTTTTTACAAAATGTTTTAAGTCATTCTGATCTTTTTTTGCGGGTGTGCAATTTTACTTTTTTCGTTTGAGTTAGTTGATGGATGCTATAGCCTAGTAGAAAACATTCCTAAGAGCACAGTTGCAGATGTTGAACATGGCGTGTCGGAGAAGAGAAGCAGACGACCTAGAAAGCGAGATTTGACAACAGTCCAGGGCACAAGGAAGTAAAAAAAGGCATTCAGCTGAAGTATTGGGCCGGGGTAAGAACGAAAAATAACAGGACATAAGTACGAATCAGAGTAAATACGAGAATGTCTTTCTTCTTGATTTTCAAAGAATAACATTCAGAATTCTGTCATAAGGTAAAAGAAATTTTATACAAAGAAAGAAATTATGGATTCGATCGATGTTTAATAAGTATTCCTTTTACTTTAAAGCTAGAAATAGTGAATCTATTAAAATATATGACAAAAAATTGTGGTGTAGTGGCAAAGTCAGAGGGTACCAGTAGGAAAGATAAAAAAGTCTTCATATCTATCTATCTATCTATCTATCTATCTATCTATCTATCTATCTATCTATTAGTCAGTTTCTATCTATCTATCTATCTATCTATCTATCTATCTATCTACTAGTCAGTTTCTATCTATCTATCTATCTATCTATCTATCTATCTATCTATCTATCTATCTATCTACTAGTCAGTTTCTATCTATCTATCTATCTATCTATCTATCTATCTATCTATCTATCTATCTATCTACTCAGTCAGTTTCTATCTATCTATCTATCTATCTATCTATCTATCTATCTATCTATCTATCTATCTACTAGTCAGTTTCTATCTATCATCTATCTATCTATCTATCTATCTATCTATCTATCTATCTATCTATCTACTAGTCAGTTTCTATCTATCTATCTATCTATCTATCTATCTATCTATCTATCTATCTATCTATCTATCTATCTATCTATCTATCTGTTAGAATATATTATTATTATTACTATTATTTTTTATTATTATCACAATTAGTTTTTATTATTATGATTATTATTTTTATATTTTTATCTTGTTTTATTATTTACTATTTATTTATTATGGTATATCATTTATTTTGATTATTTGTAATATTGCAATCATTTAGTATGGTAATCTATCTATCTGTATATATATATATATATATATATATATATATATATTATCACACGTATAAAGCATGACACGGAGTTTTATGCATTATGGATTTCTGAGGTGAATATTATAATTATGACCGAATTCTGACCGTTTTATGATTTGAATTATTATTTTAGGTATTAGCATTTCTTAAGTTAAGGATGTTATAAATTGTAAATCGGGTGTGATGCTAATTTTATTTTTTAAATATTATAAATGTTTATACCGGAACCCCAAAAATGGAACAGGAAGCTAAAATCGTGGGGGCAAAAATATTATTCAGGGATCCGATATACGTTAAAGGGGACGTCACTAGAAATGTTTAGTGACGAAGCGTTCGAATGAATATTTCTTTCTAAGAATAAAAAAAAATGAATAAGATAATAAAAGATAGAAAAGATAAGAAAAAATTAAAAATTAAAAAAAGAAAGAAAGCAGTAAAATAAAATAAAATAAATAAATACACACAGATATACGCACGCACAGATACAAAAACACACTTGCACATGCATGTAGGCACAAACATATGCGTATGATGGACTCACTGTTTTTCCATTGGAATTAATATTTTAGGCATTAGCGTTAGTTAAGTTAAGGTCGTTATAAATTATAAATCGTGCGTGCTAATATTTTTATTTATTTATTTATTAAATGTATAATTTAATTTTCTAAAACCGTGGAAGAAAAAAAAATGATTACTTAAGAATCCGATAGACGTTGAAAGGAACATCACTAAGTTTGTTTATATTAGGGGCGAAGCGTTCGAATAAATATTTAAAAAATTAAGAAGAGTTAAAAAAATGAAATATAGAAAATAGAATAAATAAAAAATAAAAAATAACTAAAAAATAAAAAATAGAAAACAGTAAAATGAAATGAAATAAATGTGCACAGATATATGCACACAAATACAAAAGCACATACGCATGCATGTATGCATAAACACACACATACGCATGCATGTATGCATTAACACACACATACACATGCATGTATCTACTAACACACACAAACATATATGAGAGTGAACAGGGAACGAAGAGAGCTTTTTTACAATGTCCAAAACATTAATTTAAAACAATGCTCGATATATAATATATACAGCTGTGAATATTTATTCTAAATTATATTTCAGAACATGTACAATTTTTTTTATATATCCACTAGAAATCGTACATTTGTTTCGACATTGAAAGTACAAGTTTGTGTGTGGGATGCTGGTGGGGGTCAGTGATAAGGGAACAAGTCTTGTGAATTGTCCCACCATATATATATATATATATATATATATATATATATGGAGAAACGCTAAGGGATAAAATGTAAAAGAAAAGTAGAAAGAAAATGAGAAGAATGGATTGATCATAAACCTCAAGAAAACTGAATGTATGGTCATCAGCAAAAAGAGGAGCCCAATATGCCAACTGCAAGTCGGAGAATCTAAAATTAAACAAGTACAAAAATTCAAATACCTGGGAAGTGTTTTGACAGAGAATGGAAAGAGCAACACGGAGATCCAAAGACGCATTGTCATGGCCAAAGACGCATTTCTGAAGCTAACCAGAGCACTGAAAGACAGGAAAATCTCATTAGAAACAAAGAAAAGAATGCTGAATTGCGATATGATATCTGTCCTTTTGTATGGAAGTGAATGTTGGACGATCTCATCAAGGATGAAGGAGAGGCTTGAGGCAGCAGAAATGTAGTTTTACAGAATGATGATGAGAATACCATGGACGGAGCATGTATGCAATGATGAGGTGTTGAAAAGGATGCAAACGAGAAGAAACCTGCTACTAATTTTCAGGAAGAGACACGTAACGAGAAAGGAGCACCTGGAGAACTTGATACTCACAGGTTGAATAAATGGAAAAAGAGACATGGGGAAAGCAGCACGAGACGTACTTGTTAGGTCTGAGCAAATGGTTGACGGAGCGGGGATTAGAAGAGATACCAAGAGAAAAATCATTGAGAGCGACAAGAGACAGAGCCAAGTGGAAGTCCATGATCGCCTACGTCCTGAAGGGACACGGCACATAAAGAAGAAAAAGAACTTGTGTAAGGAAAGGCCATGGAATAAAATGGAGAATATATATATATAAAAAAGGAAAAGTTCGGTATATATAGATTAGTCAAGCTCTAAGTAATTATGTAATAATTTGTTTCTATGTATGCCTGTGATCATTAATTAATTTCTTTTGTTCAATAATTTAGGGTTATTTAAGTGTTTTAAGATTATAAGTTTTTTTAAAAGGTATGAGATACATTTGATTTCCCAGGTAATAGTTGGGTTTTTGTTGTTATTTTTTAACAACCATAATATTTAGAGAGGGCAGTATTATTCTTGCATTTAATATTAAAAGTCAATTTATGATAATTGAATCTTGATTTCCATTGATCGTCTGTTGATCCAAAATAAAGCCTAATACCAAATTAATAATTCAAAATCGAAAAACAGTCAGTTCATAATATGCACCTGATGATTGCATAGTGCATGAAACTACAAATCGTGCTTAAAAGGTAGGATAGTATTTATATTTATTAATATATATTTTTCCTCTGTTATATTGCAGTGAGCACTGTTCTATTAACACTTGAAAAATATTAATATATTCATGTGTATTTGCGCGTATACACTCGTATATACTTATTTACACACACACACACACACACACACACACACACATTCACGCATATATATATATATATATATATATATATATATATATATATATATATATATATATGAAATAATGGTAAAACATCATGCGTTCCGTTCCGAGTGAAACATTTCCAAACTCTTTACTCATTTATTGATGGAATCTATCTATCTATCTATCTATCTATCTATCTATCTATAAAATAGAGCAAATTCTTTTATACTTCAGATATCATCGTCATTAGTATAAATCGTCGACCAAGGCGTTTTTGGTGACAATCCATGGATTCGTTCTAAGAAAAAAAAAACCTTTTCAGATTATGAATATTTTTTACTTATGGAATTGGTTTTATTTATAAAATTATTGACAGGAAGGGAGGATAAAATGCAACAAACACCGGTGACAATTTTATCAAAATGTAAAGACACAGAGATGCTAATCTATAAATTTAGATTTTGACGTTCGTTATATGTTAATCATGTAACCACGGCAGTGGTTGAATATATTCTTAAGTCCGACATTGAGTGAATCTAGGCAGCTTTCAAGCTTCACCCCTAATTCAGTTCTTAACCAAATTTCAGACAGTTTACAAACTTAGATAGAACACCTCCTTAGCTACATTAAATTTTTTGGAATTTCGGTTCAGTAAAAAAAAAAAAGTTAAATCAAAATATGTGATGTCTGAAAAGAGAGACTAACTACAAAAATACATAAGTGAGTGACTCAGTCAGTCAGTTAAGTGCCATACGTGATACACGCTTGGGCGATCATGTCTGGAAAGAGACATGGCTGACCGGACAGAAGATTATCCCGCAGTAGGTTGCCATTGCTTTCTGCGGTAGACTGGTTGCCGACCAAGGCTATAGAAACCAATCTGTCCTGTTATTTAACCCTTAACTGGAAGGAATAAAACGGATTGATACCTTTCCCAAGGGTATTTGCGCGTAAGTGAATGCAAGTAATTCAACTGGAATTCGAACTCGGCTCTCCGATTTCTCGTTCCGAGTCGATATCCACTGCGCCACAACGCACATCCTCCTACAAGTGGTGCAAAAAAAAGCTCTGGGCTCAATAAGAAATGAAATGACTGGTTGCCGACAAAGTCTATAGAACCCAGTCTGTCCTACTATTTAACCCATAACTGGAAGGAAGAGACGGATTATACCTTTCCCAAGGGTATTTGCGCGTAAGTGATTCAATGGATTCAACTAGAATTCGAACTCGGCTCCCCGGTTTGTCGTTCCACTGTACCACAACACACATCCAGTGAGTTACTAACGCTTCTAATAAGAATAAATCTTATTTTTTATAACTTTTTTCTATTTAATAGTTTTGCATGCGGTTAACATTTAAATTCTGTTGATATAATTTATTATTTTTGTGAATCAAACTTTGCTTATCACTTACCATTTTATCAGATTTGATTACCAGAATTAATCATAAATAATCATTTTTTTATTATATTTTTTCTATTAAATTGCATATAATTTTCTTCTTTTTAATATTTTTGAATGCGGTTTTCAGCATTAAATCTATATTAAATTAGTAGGAATGCCTGGAAAAATCATGGATTACATGGAAAAATGCGCGCATGAAAAGTAATATTCTTAAGATTATTATTATTTAACTGGGAACAAAACAGGACAGTTTATTAAACCTGGAAAAGTAAAGGACAAGATATTCTAGTGAAATAAAAAATAATAAATTTCTTACTTAAAATATTGCAGCTAAAAATAAAATTTGAATACAATATTTTAAGTAAGAAATTTCTTACTTTTTATTTCACTAGAATATCTTGTCCTTTACTTTTCCAGGTTTAATAAGTTCTCCTATTCTTTTCCAGAGTTAATAAGTTCTCCTATTCTTTTCCAGGTTTAATAAGTTCTCCTATTCTTTTCCAGGTTTAATATAATCTTAATATTACTATTCAGGTGTGCTTTTTTCCATTTTATTTTTCAGTTAGGTTTAATCTAGGTTGTTTTATTTAACTAATTATTGCTATTGTTTCTAATTGTCACACATTGTAATCAGCTGTAATTTTAGGAGAAATCTGTATTATTGTATCATTGTATCAATTGTTGTCTTGAGAGAAATGGATATACGCTCTACGA
This sequence comes from Ascarosepion bandense, assembly GCA_037127315.1. Classification (NCBI taxonomy): domain Eukaryota; kingdom Metazoa; phylum Mollusca; class Cephalopoda; order Sepiida; family Sepiidae; genus Ascarosepion; species Ascarosepion bandense. The sequence continues at coordinate 1,972,538 of JBBBDQ010000865.1, read as the reverse complement.
TTCTTTTTTTCTTTATAATCGTGTCGCCCCAAGCAAGG
>JBBBDQ010000865.1:1962500-1967500 GCA_037127315.1 Ascarosepion bandense | reverse complement strand
CAGGATGTGGTTTCCGGCTTTCTCTTTTCCAATCTTTTCACTCTTACGTAGCCCCCTGCACATCAGTGGCGTTACCGCCTTGCTTGGGGTGATATGATTAAAAAAAATGTAAATCCTTATCTACTGTTTCCATGATTATTCTTTTCTTTTTTTTTTTTAATAATCATTTCACCCCAAGCAAGGCAGAAATGCCACTGGTGCGTAGCGGGTTACAGTGAGAGAATAAAAAAAGATACAGGGGATGTCGAAGCAAAGAGATGAATAGGAATCAAGTTTGTTTGTTTGTTTTTTAGGCTTAACGACCTATCAATCCTTATGGGATCATTTAAGGTCATAACCAATGATTTTGGGTAAGGTTATTTTATTTTTACAACATTTTTCTTTTCACGATTCATTGGGATTTGTTTTTAAGAGCAGGGTCCCCAAGTCCTACCCTTGTTATTTAACCCATAACTGGAGGGAATGGACGGATTAATACTTTTCCCAAGGGTACCAGTGCTTAAGTGAATGCAGGGTATTCAACTGGAATTCGAACTCGGCTCACCGATTTCTCTTTCCGAGCCGATATCCACTGCACCACAACGCACATCCGTCACTATACGCTTACAGCACCTGGAATTCCCAAGCGGTCACCCATCTAAGTACTGACCAGGCTCACCGTTGCTTAACTTCGGTGATCGAGCGAGAACCGGTGTATTCAACGTGATAGACCGTAAGCCTAGGAATCAAGAAGATGGTAATTGACGTGGCATTTAAACGTTTGGAGATTGTATCTATCACGGAAGCAATCAATGAAAGTGAGTTCTACAAACGAGAAGTGCGAGAAAATAAACTATTAGAGTAGAAGAGGAGGTTAGATTTAACTATATTGACAGTAAAATGGTGGGACCGTTATGCCAATTTAGTTGCACGATTAAATACATGTGGTCGGGGTACCAGGGAAAAAAGCTCGTCAGAGCAGTTGCCATGAAAATACTCGTAGAAAAGACAGAGGGAAGCTGTTATGTCGCCAAGTATAATGAATAACTCAACAACAGAATCAGAATATAAGTTGTATTCCGCGGAAAGACGGTTAGTAAGTACAGAAGTGATAAGTAATATTTACAATAGAAAAGATACAATCGTCCAATCCGTCGTAAGACGTGTGTATACGTGATTACTTCCGGTACGCCACCGGAAGTGTGACTAACTATCGCACTGACTCTAAAGTGATACTCTACGACTCTGTACGTCTCCGCACGACTCTCCACAACTCATTATTTAGTTGTCCCTCCCAGTAAGGGCAACATATGACACATGGTCAGTTTATATCTGGGCTTTCCGGGCCATATCGCCCGGCCAAAAAATGTCTGTCTATTTTTACCCAGTCGTGCCTCTACCCTTCGGCGGAACCACGACTGGGTTATTGCTCTCTGCTCGGAAGTAGAGAGCGCCCTCTACCCGAAGGCAGAGAGCTGACAGTGTCGTAGAGTCGTCAGTCAAGTGACTCTCCACAACTCTCTGTGTAGAGAATCCACAATTGCTATATATAGCAATGGGAACAGTCCATTATGTAGTCCAATAGGGGCGGCGCCCTAACAGAAGCCACATCACGTGAGTGAGAAAGTGACTGAAAGTGGACTGCCAAATCAGGATCGTTTATGTTGCGGATTCTCTTTTGGATCTTAAAGAGGGAGTCTAAAAACTTTGAAGGTGCATCGCAAAGGAAATCACGAAACGAGTCTCAATCCGCTCGTTGATAGCAGTTAGATATCCTACTGGTAGGAGGTTCCTGGATGGAGTGGGAGTAAAAAGAGATACTGACTAACACCACAGCATGATCAGCATTTAAATTCTTGGAGGTTATAGCCGTTGGGAAAGCAAGTATATGGAAGGGAGTTCTACAGGCGGGAAGCGCGAGAAAAGAAGCTAATGGAGTAGAATCTGCATTTGGTTGATCTACTTGTAAAAGGGTGGGACCTTGTTGACAGTCTGTTTGCACGAGTAAATTCTTGTGGAGGGGACACCACTGAGCCCAGTTCTTCGGAGCAGAAGCCATAAAAATATTTGTAGAAGAGACCGAGGGAAGCCACATCCCGCCGATGAGAAAGTGGCTGGAGTCGAGCTGCCAGGTCGGGACCAATCACATTACAGATTCTCCTTTGGAGCCTTTCGAGAACACTGAGACGAACAGCAGGGGCGCCTGACCAGAATCATCCAAATCATGCATGTGGACATTGAAATCCTTTCTAAAGAGAGGAAGTGATCCAAGAATCGATAAAATCAGAGGAGGGAATTGTAGGGTTGCAGTTAGTTTCGCAGAGAGCTAGGATATCAGGAGAGCTTTTGTAGAGGAATAATTACACACTGCGAAAGTTAGTACGGATACCACGTACTTTAGAGAAAGAGATATTGAGGGGTTTAGGTGTTTTTGGTCAGCTGGTTTAGTTTTATATCTTTCATTATGTGTTGTCATGTGTTATGTGTTCTTTCATTATGTGTTGTCATAATTTAGAGTTATTTCAGTAAGGAAAGGTCCAGAGTAGCAGTAGTAGTGGGTCGTCAAATGCAACATGTGTAGGAAGGAAAGTTGCGCAGACTGCAGTTTAACGCCGCCTCAGGGTTGACCACCGAAGGCACATACAGGGACACTCATTCATGCGCAATTCGAGACTACAAGAACACCGATATTATTCAACTGTTGTTCAGAGCAGCCTCTCAAGATGCTACGAAAGAGTTCGGGCTCCCAATTACCAGTTGAAAGCAGCAACCAGAAAACTGCCAACCCAGTATGAAAAGCCGCTATCACCATCCACCCACATCACAAAAATTTCAGAACGGCATCACTATCAAGATCTGAGAAGAGGAGAGAAACCGAGAAGCCCTTCCGAAACAGGAAACAATTGATAAGCTTCTACTCCTGTGCAATAGAAACGGGAAGAGCAAGGACCGTGTGATAGGAGAGCTTATCTACTCCTATTAATTTTTTTAAATTAAAAAGCAAATTACTAATATTAACTTATTACTAGCTATATAGACCGACGTTTCACGTTTTTGTTTAGTGATTATGTTGAAATGGTAAGGTCAAGGGCTTCTTCAAAAAGCTCTAGTATGAGGTTCCCGTGACGCGTAAGTTTTAAAAAATACGAAGTATTGCTTTTTTTGGGAATACAACTAAGCTTTTTGGGAAAATAAACCATTGCAAAAAGCAGCATTTTCCATTAATTTTTGCTGCACTCTGTGTGTCAAAATGAAATTTTTGTTCGTATATCAAGACATCAGAACTTTATCTGCCAGTGACTCGATTTTGTTTGAGTTTCAGTGAAGCGTCTTGGAGGAATGCATAAAAGTGCGCAAAAGAAAATCCGAAAATATTTTTGTCGCTGATTTTTGACAAAACCTGTGCGTTGATTCCAACATTTTTTTTGTGTATATCAAAGGTTCGGACTTGATCTATAAATCACCCGATTTTTGGCTGAATCCACACAAGGCTTCTTAGAGGCGAAGAGTTCGTAAATTCTAAGCGTTTCGGTGATTTATACTGCCGTACACTGTAAATCGATTCAAAGATTTTTGTGGACATCAAACGATCATGTCATGATCGACAAGTGATCCAAGTTTGGTTGAAATCGGGCCAAGGGTTTCGGAGGAGTAGAGTTTGTAAGAATGGAGACACACAAACGCACACAAACAGACATATCTATTTATATATGTTTAAATTACTTAGATTCCTGTGTGTGTGTGTGTGTTACTTAAATACTTGTATTTAAGTAGATATTCTGTTTATAATCAAACAATATATATATATATATATATATATATATATATATATATATATATATATATATTTCTACCGGCCTGATTGTTCACGGTAAATTTTGTTACGAAAATTTGTCTCGTCTAACAAAATTTATCGTAATCTATTTATTGCAGATTTTCCGTCGGATTTTGTCAAGAACTCCCAAGATGAATAGCAGGGGCACTAAAGAGCAATTTCTATTAATGTTTAAAAATAGACAGAAGAAAACTTCTGATGCAATCACAAAGACAAAAACTAGCTTAATATTCACAACCCCACAAAGCTCATAAGAGAACAATAAAATAGTTATAATAACCAAATAATTTTTGAAATTTTTGTTCGAGGCATCAGACCTTGATCTACCAGTGACTCGAATATGTTTGAGTTTGAGTGAAGCGTCTTGGAGAAATGCATAAAAGTGCGCAAAACACCAACTTAAATTATGTTTGTCGTTGATTTTTGACGACCCCTGTACATTGATTTGGACCTTGATCTAGAAATCAACCGATTTTGGTTGAATTCACATAAAGTGTCTCGGAAGAGAAAAGTTTGTAAATTCTAAGCATTTCGGTGATTTCTGCTGTACCCTGTAGATCGATTCGAAAAACTTTTACGTACATCAAAGACTCATATCCTGCTCAACAAGTGACCCAATTTTGGTTGAAATCGGACCAAGGGTTTCGGAGGAGTAGGGTTCGTTATAATGGAGACACAAACACAGACAGATATATCCATTTTTATGTACATAGATGAGTCAGAAAAACTTTGTTTAATCTATGACTGATTCAATAAATGAAACATGACAGTTAAAGCGATAACTCTGAAAACTCAAAAATAAAAAAAAGGAAAACAAAAACAAAACAAAAAACAATCTCCTAAAGAGGAAAGTAAATTACTTTAAATCTTCCTCAAAATAACTTACTTATATAACATAACGAAATTTAACATTCAAATAAAACGAACGTTAAGACTTAAAACGCTCAGAGAAATTTGTAAATAAGTCTCGTCCAAATTAAAAATGTTAAGAATTAGATAGAAGAGAGTGAAGAGAAAGACGAACCAGTTAGAAAGGAGCAAGAGAAGGAAGGGAATACAGGTGTGATGACAGTTACAGAGGTGGAGAGAAAAGAAAGGATATACGGGGTGGTGAAGAAATTACTAGGGTCAGGGTGGTTAAGAGATGAGTGTTGACCTTGCATTTAAATTCCTGGAGGTTGTAGCC
>JBBBDQ010000865.1:1902500-1960000 GCA_037127315.1 Ascarosepion bandense | reverse complement strand
ACTATGTTCAAAATGAATCCTATTCTGTTTTAATAGCCAATACCAATTCTCTTCATCTGATATTGGCTACACCCAGCAATTGTTATAAATGTTTAAGTTTTTGGAATCTATCTACAGAGACCTTCGACCATTCCTCAAAGAGTTCCATAGTTTTGCTTTTGAAAATTTCTCTATCAAAACGCCGAACTCGTATTCCCACCAAAGACACTTGATAGTATTCTAAATATGTTTCCGAATAAGTTAATTCAGAACAATGAATTTTTATTCATTCTACAAAGATACTCCTAGGTTTGATGTGCCCGGGCCTCTACTAAAGATTAGATTAAAAAAAAAATTCTGAAATAAATTAAGCAAATAAATTTGGAGTTTCTGAGGATTGAGTCCAAGAATGTTATACAATAATCAAGGTTTCATGAAAATTTAACAGAATAATTTTTCCTAGATGTTTGATTTCAGTGTCTGAGATATCCAGGTGTAACATCTTCATGTACTAATATTAATGCTCTAATTCTTGACCAATCTGGTTGTATATTTCGTACCATTAACAGAAATATAACATACTAAATTGTTATATTATATCAGTCCTCTTGCAAGACAGTAAATGCTGGACAAATCCCCACACAGATAAAGAAGAGGTATGAAGCAACAGAAAAATGATTCTACAGAAGGATGCTGAGAATACCTGTATGCAAACATGTAAGAAACGACGAATTACTATATACAGTGGAAACAAAAAAGACAAACACCAGGAAGAGACAGTTGATGTTTCTAGGGCACATAAAGAAAGAAGGCTCTGAAAATTTAACACTCACAGGACACACTGAAGACAAAAGGGACAGAAGCAAACAATGAATAACCAACTAGGTGAGCTTGAGTGAAGGGATGGTGGGGCAGTGTTTTGAAGAGATAGCAAAATAAAAAAATTATTAATAGCTACAAAGGACATTAGAGAGAGCCATGATCACTAACACCCTGGTGGCGCACGGTATATAGAAGAAGTGGGGCAGATGACAGAAAATTTGGTACAGGAATCTGAGACACATTGGAATAGTGGAATATGAAAAAGTCTTCTTAAAGATAAAGAACAGAAGCGACTGAGGTGTAATTCTACAGACGGATGCTGAGAATACGGTGACTGAATTATCAGTGACAGTATTATAGCAGATGCAAGGCATATATTTCCTAAATTGTGGGGACAATCTTTGATCTACGGCTTCAAATATATAGCGGGAATATCAGACGAAAAGCATTATCACCAACCGTGGACATCCCAGTCGGTGATCACATATCCTTAATGATCGAGATCAATGGTACCAAGCTAGATTTATTTAGGATAACAGATAAACGACACTAGCTGGTATCATATCCCCGTTTGAGATCAGAAAGTGCCATATACATATCCAGTAGCTCAGTCTCACGTTTCTTTGCATCCATGAATTATAGAAGCAGAAGATACACTATGGCTGGTTAAGCCATTAACAAGGCCTTTCAGAACTGTTAAAGCACAAGCGCCTACCACTCTTTTGAATATCCCTGCTTCTAAACTCGTTCATATCTCAAAGCAAGTACTCATTTTCTTCAGAGATTTTTTCTCCTACAATGGTTGCCACATCAAAGTACAAGCGCCTACCTCTCTTTTGAATATCCCTTCTTCTAAACGGGTTGATATCTCAAAGCAAGTACTCATATTTCTTCAGAGATTTTCTTTCTCCTAGAATGGTTGCCACATCAAAGCAAAAGCGCCTACCTCTCTTTTGAATATCCCTTCTTCAGAACTCGTTGATATCTCAAATCAAGTTCTCATCTTTCTTCAGAGATTTTCTTTCTCCTAGAATGGTTGCCACGTCAAAGCACAAGCGCCTACCTCTCTTTTGAACATTTCTTCTTCTAAACTGGTTCATATCTCAAAGCAAGTAATCATATTTCCTCAGAGCTTTTCTTTCTCCTAGAATGGTTGCCACCTCAAAGCACAAGCGCTTACCTCTTTTTAGAATATGCCTTCTTCTAAACTGGTTGATATCTCAAAGCAAATACTCATCTTTCTTCAGATATTTTTTTTCTCCTAGATTGGTTGCCACATGAAATCACAAGCGCGTACCTCTCTTTTGAATATCCATTCTTCTGAACTGGTTGATATCTCAAATCAAGTTCTCATCTTTCTTCAGAGATTTTCTTTCTCCTAGAATGGTTGCCAGGTCAAAGCACAAGCGCCTACCTCTCTTTTGAACATTTCTTCTTCTAAACTGGTTCATATCTCAAAACAAGTACTCATATTTCATCAGAGCTTTTCTTTCTCCTAGAATGGTTGCCACGTCAAAGCACAAGCGCCTACGTCTCTTTTGAATATTCCTTCTTCTAAACTGGTTGATATCTCAAAGCAAGTACTCATCTTTCTTCAGAGATTTTCTTTCTCCCTAATGGTTGTCACCTCAAAGCACAAGCGCCTACCTCTCTTTTGAACATCCGCTTTTCTATACAGGTTAATATCTCAAAGCAAGTACTCATCTTTCTTTAGAGATTTTATTTCTCCGAGAATGGTTGCCACGTTAAAGCACAAGCGCCTACCTCTCTTTTGAACATTTCTTCTTCTAAACTGGTTCACATCTCAAAGCAAGTACTCATCTTTCCTCAGAGCTTTTCTTTCTCCTAGAATGGTTGCCACCTCAAAGCACAAGCGCCTACCTCTCTTTAGAATATCCCTTCTTCTAAACTGGTTGATATCTCAAAGCAAGTAAATATCTTTCTTCAGAGATTTTCTTTCTCCTAGAACGGTTGCCACCTCAAAGCACAAGCGCCTACCTCTCTTTGGAATATTCCTTCTTCTAAACTGGTTGATATCTCAAATCAAGTACTCATCTTTCTTAAGAGATTTTCTTTTTCCTAGAATGGTTGCAACCTCAAAGCACAAGCGCCTACCTATTTTTTGAAAATCCGTTTTTCTAAACTGGTTGATATCTCAAAGAAACTATTCATCTTTCTTCAGCGATTTTTTTTCTCTTAAAATGGTTGCCACGTTAAAGCACAAGCGCCTACCTATCTTTTGAATATCACTTCTTCTATACTGGATGATATCTCAAAGCAAGTACTCATTTTTCTTCAGCGATCTTCTTTCATCTAGAATGGTTGACATGTCAAAGTACAAGCGCCTACCTCTCTTTTGAATATCCCTTCTTCTAAACTGGTTGATATCTCAAAGCAAGTACTCATTTTTCTTCAGAGATTTTATTTCTCCTAGAATGGTTGCGACATCAAATCACAAGGGCCTACCTGTCTTTTGAATATCCCTTCTTCTAAACTCGTTCATATCGCAAAGCAAGTACTCATCCTTCTTCAGAGATTTTCTTTCTCCTAGAATGGTTGCCACTTCAAAGCACAAGCGCCAACTCTCTTTTGAATATCCCTTCTTCAGAACTCCTTGAGATCTCAAAGCAAGTACTGATCTTTCTTCAGAGATTTTCTTTCTCGTAGAATGGTTGCGACCTCAAAGCACAATCGCCTACCTCTCTTTGGAATATCCCTTCTTCTAAACTCGTTCATATCTCAAAGCAAGTACTCATCTTTCTTTAGATCTTTTCTTTCTCCTTGACTGGTTACCACCTCAAGGCAAAAGGCACCCAACTTTATTTCAGTGACATTAATATGTCTGCAGTATTTTTTAACAATTTTCCCCAGTAAATTCTCTTTGTCTTCTGCCTTGACTTCCCTGTGCCGAAACCCACCCCTCTACGCTTTGGTGACCCTTGTGATATTTTCATTTTCCCGTTATTCTTCACCACTTCATTTCACTCACCACCGCCACTAGTAGCCAATTTCATTCGTTCTTTGGCAGTGGGTTCAATTTTTATATACTTTCTCCTCCTGACGCCATGCTTGGTCTTCTCTTACAGATATTTCCAGCATTACTATCGGATGCATCGGAATGTTCAGATGAAGAACCGACGATAGAAGACATCTCTCTTACAGTTTTACAAGTAAATACGTTGTTAATGCTGTGTAATATAAATTGAAAATGAAAAATCAACAAAGTTATAAATAAATAAAGTTAATTTAATCATGCGACTAGGGGGAAGATCAATTTGACTGCGTACAGAGATCCGAAGGCGAACTGGCATGGCGAAGGAAGCATTCCAGAAATTGAATAAAGTATTAAGAATCAAGACAATTTCGCTAGAAACTAGGAAGAGAGTACTGGATTGCTACGTGCTGTCCGTCCTTCAATATGGCAGTGAATGCTGGACAATATCATCAAAGATGAAGGAAAAACTTGAAGCAACTGAAATGTGGTTCTACAGAAGGATGCTGCGAATATCATGGATCAAGCATGTGAGCAATGATGAGGTTTTGGAAAGGATGGAAACAAAATGGAAATTAATACTGAGCATCAGGAACAGACAGCTGAAGTTCTTGGGACACGCAATGAGGAAGGAGGGCTTGGAGAATCTGATACTAACAGGCCAGACAGAGGGAAAAAGAGACAGGGGAAAGTAACGGATAACATATTTGAAGGACCTGATCTGGTGGATGACGGAACGAGGATTGCATGATGTAACAGAAGAAGGCGTGCTCAGAGCCACCAGGGATAGGAAACGTGGAAATCCATCATCGCCTACGTTCTGAAGGGACAAGGCACATAGAAGAAGAAGAAGAAGGTTAATTCGAGTTGTCGGAAGATTAATTTGACTGGGCGAAAGATTAAGTTGACAAGGGAAAGTTGTAAATAAGTTGTCACATTAAGTAGATGTATATGAAAAGAGTGAAATCCCCGAAAATTGACATAATTTAAAATGTGAATATCTGAGTAACTACATGTCCCAGGAAAACGAAACTCAATAGGCTTCATGTGGAACAATAAAAAATGTTGTTTTCAAAATTGAACAAGATATTCAAAGGGAAGTAGTTTTTATAATCGATTTCACAATGATTCACAAATGTTCAATATTTGCACCACCTTTGACATGGCACACGTCAAGTTGGTAGTCCAGCTCCTGTCAAACACGCTGTAGTATGTATTGTGCAGCATTCTCCAGCGCTTCAGTGATTCTCTGCTTAAGTTCCTTTAAGCTTGTTGGAAGAGGCGCGGATATAGACGTATCCTTTCACATAATCTTTTGTACCTAATTTTCGCTGAATCCTTAAACCTTTTTCAGCATCACAGAAAGTTTACCCCATCAAAGCGTTTTGCAGCGGTCAGAAAATGCAATAAACTAGTGAATGTGACGGCTGGGTTAGAACAAATCAACTGAGTTCCAAAATGTTTTTCCCTGCTTTATTATTCCTTCTATATGCCGACTTGCATTGCCATGGAGAATAATATTTTCTTATTGATGAGTGCAGACAGTTTTTCAACAGAACATTAATGAACATGTTTCAGATGCTGGACATAAAAATGTGCATTTAATGTTTCAGTGCATACGAAGAACTTTAAATGAATAATACACCGATGATCATACGGCGCAAAAAAACATTAATTTTTTTTTCCCCTGGATCTCAGGTTTTTGGAGGGTTGGTTGTGAAAATTTAATCTTTTGCGATGAACAATGCCGTATGCAATATTGAGCACTCTGGAAGATTGCTAGACTTTGAAAAACAGTAGCTACTCTGGCATGTACGCATCGCTCATTCAATAATGAATTAGAGCACTCTGGCTATTGGGCGTGTATAATGATAATATACGCGCTAACAAGTCTGCCTTCTTCTACCGAGCGCCCATAGCCCAGAGGTAGAATCGCCGACTGACGCCAATTCGTTCAGGTTTCAATCCTGAGTTAAAAGCAATCGGAGTCTAACCTTACTGATGAGCTGTGATACAGCGAAACAGATCTGTCTGCGGATAACTATATATATAATAAACAAATGCACATGAGTACATGTGTATTATTTGTATAAGAGTGAGTCATAAATAAGTTCCAATTTCGTTTATCGCATTAATTCTTCAAAATATTCCGCAGGTTTTGATGTGAAAAGGTCTTAGACAAAATCTTTAATCTGATTTCTCTAACAGAAAGTCCTTCTCCCCATTCAAGCCTTTTGAAACAATTGTAAAATTAAATAATTCGGCTGGTGCTAGGTCAGGTGAATATGGTGGGTGGATTTAGAACATACACCAACCAATTTCCTCATTTTTTTCCTGTATTATTCTTGCTTTAAGCGGCGTTTTACTATTTATGAATGCAAACAGCTTTTCAGCCAACATTTTATGGACATATTGCGGCTGCTGGATGTATAAATGTGCATTTATTGTTTCATTCCGTACTAAGAAGCTTAAGTGAATAATACCACGATAGTCCCACCACACGAAAAATGTTAACTATTTTTATGGAACTTATTTTCTTTTTGGTGGTGATGGGGGCGGTTTTGGAGATTTAACCTTGTCAATGCACTGCCTTTTGCAATTAACATTGTTTTATGCAACTCACTTTTCATCAACTTTTATGATGTATATTTAAGGAACGATTAGTCACGATGGTACGAAAACGGAAATTACTTATGACTCAAGTTAATGAATAAAATAAAAAGATAACACTGTATTGATCAACATGCGAACTTTATTTCACAACATTTTTGAATTCGAAATAAAAAGAAAGAGAAAAGAGAAAAGCTGATTGAAAAAAAATGTTAACAAGAAAAGGAGATAAAGAAGAAAAGAAAAATGGGGAACACCGCTTCATTTTATTTTCTCTTTTTTTAATCTTAGGAAATGATATTTTATATTAGGTTATATATAATAGATAAACCATTGATCTTACAAGTACTTTCAAGTACAGACCTTTTATTTAAAGAAGGAAAATAAATAAATAAATTGCCGCTCAGTGACCCGAATTCGAGCCAATAATGTTTCCTTAGCTTTGAAAGAGCTACAGTCTTTTCCAGATGAGCCACGCACTGTGCTCTCCCATGGGTAATAACAAATTTTTGGGATTATTGAGACCGGGAAAGTATTTGGCAGACAAATATTTTTTTGCCGCTTACGGTAATGTTTTGGTTGATAAAGAGATATTGTTAGTTATATATATATATATATATATATATATATATAGGTTTTAGAAAATTTAAAAAGATTGATGTTCGTAAATTTAGAGTGCAATCGAAAAAAGTTATTTTTCATGAAAATTAGAGCAAAAACGTGCTGAATGTCACAGAAATATAGCAGGCATAATAAGTAGATATTGAAATTCATACATTAACATTATTTAGAGATCTTTGTCCGGTGCATAAGTGAGCACCATATGAAATGATATATATATATATATGTATATATATATATATATATATATATATATATATATATATATATATATATATATATGAACGAGGACTGTCTGAACAAGTAATAGGATTTTATTCAAATTCCCAAAAAACAGGCTATATAGTTTCCCCTTTAAAGTAATCCCCCTCCAGTCTAATACTCTTTTCCATCCTTCTCTATCACGCTACTGTGCACTGCTGTAAGGATTCTTTTTGGATAACCCTCACGTATGTCGTAACGGCCTTTTTGATGGCCTCCGCACCTTCAAAAAGGGTCCCCTTGATGGTCCATTTCAGCTTGGCCAAAAAAAAAAAAAAAAAAAAAAAATCACACGGAGCAAGATCAGTTGATTAGGGAGTTTGTTCCAGTACGGCGGGGTTCTTCTCGGGCAGGAACTGCCGAGTGCTTAGGGCGTTGTGGGCAAGTACATTGTTGCGGTGAAGCAGCCACTATTTGTACTACTACAAAAACCCGTAGCTAAAAATGCAATGGTTGCAGAAAGATATTGTGTTATCATCTAACATGATATCACAAGATATCATGTTAGATGATAACGCAAATCGAGTTCCCATAACTCACACAGTGCCCCATCACTTTTCAGGCAAGACCACGTATCTATATATCTGGGTATCGAAGTTTTTACATTTGATAGATAAAAAATCTTTTGATCGGCATTGAAAAAAATGCTTCCTTGCAAAATGAAGGCAAACATGAGGGAAATAAAAAAAGTATAATGGCTAATTCCAGGATATCTGTTGCTCAAGACTGTACCAAATGGGGGGAAATCGGTGTTTATACCCTGATGTTCATAGCCTGGCAAAAGGTAGGCTCGAAGGAACCTGACGTCTCTAGCCTCATCTACACGAGCAGATCTGTTCATTAAACCAAAACTTGTGTTGCTGGAAGTGTTCATGTGTTCCAAATGATTTTTCCTTCGAGATTGAAGCTTGCACCTCGTAACATTCAATCTGACTTTATCGTAAAATTTTAAATGCGCACGCAGATGTTTTTGTTGTCTTTCCTGAAGTCTATTTTAAGACGTAGTTGTTTCAAGCCGAGTTCGAATTCCAGTTGAAAACATTACATTCACTTACGCGCAAGTACCCTTGGGAAAGGTCTTAATCCATCTCTTCCCTCCAGTTATGGGTTAAATAACAGGACAGATTGGGTTCTATAGCCTTAGCTGGCAAACAGTCTATCGCAGAAAGCAATGGCAACCTACTGCGGGATAATCTTCTGCCCAGTCAGTCATGTCTCTTTCGCGACATGATCGCCCAAGCGTGTTTCAAGTATGGTACTTAACTAAGTGACTGTTTCAATAGAACGGAGGTTAGGTGATGAGATTTTGTATTTTAACGAATACGTTGCTATTTCTACCTCTTCATGTCAATTCATTTGCCAGCACTTTTAGGTTCATTAATTAACTATTTATTAATAAACTATTTCTTAATTTAATAATTCCTAATCAACTATTTCGTTTTCATATCATTTTTTTGATGACGTAATTTTCTGAAGATTGTAATTATTATTATTGGTAATAAAATTCTTTAAAACTTAATGCGCATTTTCAGCTTTGTCCATTTTGCAGTCTAAATCTGTTAATTGCTATAAGTGATACACGCTTGAACGATCATGTCTCAAAAGGGACATGACTGACTGGGCAGAAGATTTTCACGAAATAGGTTGGCATTACTTTCTGCGGTCGACTGGTTGCCAACGAAGACCACAGAACTTAATCTACCCTGTTATTTAACCCGTAGCGGGAGTGATTGATATCTTTCGCAAGGGTATTTTAAAAAATTCAACTGGAATTCTTACTCTGTTCTCCGATTTCTTATTCTGTACCGATATCCACTGCCCCACAACAGTCAGTCAGTTAAACACTTCGGCGATCATGTCTCGTAAGAGACATGACTGACTGGGCAGAAGATTATCCCGAGGTAGGTTGCCATTAACTTTTTGCGGTAGACTGGTTGCCAGCCAAAGACCCAATCTGCTCTGTTATTTAACCCATAACTGGCGGGAAGAGACGGATTAATACCTTTTTCAAGGGTATTTGTGCGTTAGTGAATGCAAGGAATTCAACTGGAATTTGAACTTGGTTCCCCGATTTATCGTTCCGAGTCGATATCCACGGCACCACAACGCACGATATCCAGTGCGTCACAACAGATCCATTTTAAATAAGCAGTCTAAATATAATTTGCGATGCAATTGCTTACTTCAACTTCTACTAGATTAACACTTTCAACATTTAATGAACCATTTATTAAATTTTATACATAATTCAATGCCTATTAAATGTAAGAAAATAGGAGATAGGTTTATATATATATATATATATATATATATATATAATAGTTGGCCACTCGTATTCGAGAATACTCATCTACCAGAACGGCTAGTTAATCCCCATTGCAGACGCCTGCTCAGAAACACTTGCGTATATTTAACACTCACAGAGCCTAACTGTGGCTTATACTGCAACTATGCTGAGCGGACATTAGTTACAGTTTCTGGGAGAGAGCGCGTTATCTAGCGTGAACAACAGTCTGAACAAGGCCAGGACGCTCAAACCCTCAGTCACGTGACTTCGTGACTTCGAGCTAGCACAACCATCGATGACTCCTCAAAGGGAGCCGTCTACTCAATTTCACTCACAAAGCATGGGTCAACACGTGGTATGGGTTTCAGTCACTTCCAATAGTGCCGCACGTTGGGATCGCCTCCTCCAGACCGATAACATCAAGAAGTGACCTTTTTGACAAATCGGCAATAGTGAGATTTGAACCCGGTCTTCATGGTAATAGGTTTATCACTGAACTGATTGATGTTACCTTCAGTATTCCGACTTCAGGTTTTCGTAGACAGTGTCAATTAGTTTTTAAATTATTTTGGATTGGGATTGATTTATTGTCTCACCTCACGTCCATGAACGTGTCTGACTTTTCCGCTAACCTGATAAATATTTATGAGCATTCCTGTATCGAAAAAATTGTAAAAAAACAATAACATTTTTCTTTTATGCATTAATACTTATCATAAAATAAGATCCTTATACTTGCCTTGATAAAGCCCATCAGTGGACAAAACGCGTTGGCTAAAATAAGTTTTTCGTTTGTCGTTATTCATATAGTCCTTTTACATATAGACTCTATCTAAAATAATAACATTATTATGTGTGTGTGTGTTGAAATATATATATATATATTTAATCATTTCACCCCAAGCAAGGCATTCCACTGCCACTATTGCGCAGGGGGTTACATAGAGGAAAGTGATGAGAAAGAGTAGTTAGATATAGGAAATGTCAGAAGGAGGGTGATACAAGAGAATGAGGGTTGTGTAGATGGTGAGAGTGTTTGAGAGAATAGATGCAAGTTAGTGTGATAGGAGGTGTCTATTGACCTTACATTTAAACTCCTGGGGATTGTAGCTGTCGGGGAAGCAGGCATGTGGAAGGGAATTCTACAGGTGGGAAGCGCGAGAAAAGAAGCTGTTGGAGTAGAAATTACGGTTACATCTTATCTGTTTCACTCTAAAAGGGTGGGACCTAGTTGCTAATCTAGTATCTCGTGCAAATTCGTACCTTGGGGGCGCCAATGATCTAAGTTCATCGGAGCAGAAGCCGTGAAAGTATTTATAGAAGAGGCACAGGGAGGCCACGTCACGCCGGTGAGAGAGTGGTTGCAGCCGGTCTGCCAAGTCAGTATCGATCACGTTACAGATTCTCCGTTGTATTTTGTCAAGAAGCCCGAGGAGAGTAGCGGAGGCACCCGACCAGATGTGGCAGCAGTATTCAATACACGGGCGGATGGTAGATTTATATATGTGCAGGATAGATTCAGACGGGAAAAACCTCCGGGCCCTGCACAGAGAACCTACTTTTGGATTGGGATCCGGCAAGATGATGAAATAAAGAACAAATAGGAAACGTATTTGAATCTAAAATATTTCAGATGTATTAAAACTTCGTCAGACATTGGGACAGAAAAATATATATAGACATGCAGGAAATGAAGGATAAAGTTTCGCCATAATATATTTTTAACCCTCTAGGGCCATTCGTATCATATTTGATACAGTATGAAAACAAGCCTTGAAAGAAATATTTTCCTGAAAAATTTTGTAAGAGAAATATTTTATAAATTTCAAATGAAAGCAGTACTGACTGCTCAGTCAATGAATACCAAATGTTTCCTTATAGGGAAATACTGTATCAAATATGATACGAATGGCCCTAGAGGGTTAAGGCTTCCACTGGGCATAAAGTGGGAGATCGGTTTTCTATTGTCATGAAGTAATAAACTGATCCCCCACTAATTACTACTTAATAATATAATAAAATGAAAACAAGCCTTGAAAGAAATATTTTCCTGAAAAATTTTGTAAGAGAAATATTTTATAAATTTCAAATGAAAGCAGTACTGACTGCTCAGTCAATGAATACCAAATGTTTCCTTCTAGGGAAATACCAAATGTTTCCTTATAGGGAAATACTGTATCAAATATGATACGAATGGCCCTAGAGGGTTAATTTCGTTTGTTTTTTATTTTGTCGCATGCACAGTACAGTAGGGCCAGTTATGCACCGTTTGTGGGGAAACAAAGAGCATTGTGACGCTATTCACTCCTCCAGAAAATTGGAAACGGCATGCTGTACTGCTTGGTATTCGCGCCGGATTCTACAACACGAATATTTGCGAGTGTTTCGGTATCAAGCTGACGACAGTTCAGAGGATTCGGAATGAGTTGGATGAGTCTAATGATGATTACGAAGATACGACAGTTCGGAAAACTAACACTGATCGTTCTGATAAGAAAAGAACTTCCGAATGATTTGGTGAAGGCTTCAGACTCAGCACGGAGCCAGTTAAGTGTCATACGTGATACACACTTTGGGCGATCATGTCTCGAAATAGACATAACTGACTGGGCAGAAGATTATCCCGCAGTAGGTTGCCAATGCTTTCTGCGGTAGAATGCGGTAGACTGGTTGCCAGCCAAGGACCCAATCTGTCCTATTATTTAACCCATAACTAGAGGGAAGAGACGGATCAATACCTTTCTCAAGGGTATTTGTGCGTAAGTAAACACAAGGAATTCAACTGGAATTCAAACTCAACTCCCCGATTTGTCGTTCCGAGGCGATATCCGCTGCACCAAGCGAACAACACGGAGACCTATATCAAATGCCTTGAGGAGGTAGTGCTGTTCTGGGTCAAGAAGGAGGCTGCTGAAATATCTTATGTCTGGCAATAGGACACAAACAGGCGTATCTATTAATGGCTGTCAGACAATTCATCCGAATGCAACTCCCTTGAACATCATGTGTGGAGCGCAATTGAGCGTGAGACCGACAAAGCTTGTAGCACCAAAGATGAACTGAAGGTAAGCATTATAAGAGCATTCACCAACTCAAACAGGAAGACCGTACAGAAGAGATGCAGTTTAATTTTGGTAAATATATGGTAAAATGCTATGTTAGAGTTATTTTCATTTTTGCGTAATTTATACGACAATTTACCCATCGCACTCACTCCCCCTCTCTCTCTCTATATATATATATATATATATATTGATTGTTTAATACTTAGTTTTTGGTCCGAATAGGACCAGTACACATTTGTATTAAAAAGTGTTCTATACAATTATATTGTAGAACTTTTGAATATTTTTCATTTTTAAACGAGTTATTTCGCTACCTTGGTTTCTACAGTAAGTGGTGTCTTCAGGCGATTTTTAATAACATTATTAAAAAGTTATTAAAAATTGCCTGAAGACACCACTCATGGTAGAAACCAAGGTAGCGAAAGTAATTGCTTAAAAATGAAAATATATATATATATATATATATATATATATATATATATATATATATATATATATATATTTCATTTAGTTATTTCGCTACCTTGGTTTCTACCGTAAGTGGTGTCTTCAGGCGATTTTTAATAAATTTTTAGTTATTAAAAATCGCCTGAACAGACCTTTCATGGTAGAAACCAAGATAGTGAAATAACTAAATGAAATATATATATATATATATATATATATATATATATAATTTATTAATTTTGGAAGCTTTTGCCTGAAATTATTTTAGCCTGTATTGTGCAGGCAAAAGAACAATTTTTTAAGATTACTACATTTATTTGGAGATATGTGAGCTTCATTTATTGTCTTTTATGCTCCACTGAATCATTTACAGATTTTCTTTATTTACGCATTTATTTTAATTGTAGATTTATTTATTTCCTTAGTTTTACGTATTTATAATAATCTTAATTTTAAACGTGTTCCAGCATTATCTCTTGGAATTATTTGCTATTCAGTCTAATATAATTATAACTGTGCCAACGATTGAGACCCTGAAGAAGCGTTGACCGAAAGGCAGCCTAGGCCCGAATATTATAAAAAAAATGAACATAAAATTATGTTTATTCATATATATATATATCGTGAATGTTGAAGAGTGTAATTCTTTCGTTAATAAGACTTGTCGAATATTCAGGCCGGTAGACGGAAATAAATAGATAATAAATAAACGGAACGCGAGTATTCACTAAAAAAAACAGTTGAAGTATTATATATATATATATATATATATATATATATATATATATATATATATTATTTTTTAATTTTTTTAATTTTTAATTTTTTCCAGAATTAATGGAGTTTATTATCTGACATTTAAAGAAATTACTACCATAAACATTAAAATTAGTAAATATATGTTTTTGAGTAGACATCTTTGTTTTAAGGGCATCGGCCATGAATTTTGCGAGTCCTTTATAAAGAAAGGCACATCTACATTATTAAAAACTCCTGAAAAATCAGACCAGTAATTACACTGTTTAAAAGCAGAGATGTCTTCTCAGACAAATGTATTTACTAAAATAAAATTTATGATAATAATAATGATAATATATATGAATATATAATGTGATAATGTTTAGTGCCAAGGTTGTTGCTTTTCAATAGTTTTATTGAGAAAATGTGTTTTGGCAAGTAGGTATTTTATCTAAGTCTTGATATCGGCATTGATAAGTACAAAGAGTTTGTCCCTTTAATAGATTCATGCCGTCTACGAAGTTTCGTGAGGACAAACAGCCCTGACGCGTCAGAACATCAAAACAGTGCCCTCACGGAACGTTGAAATCGGCACGAATCTGCTCTATTAAAGAAACAAATTCTTTGTACCTATATATATATATATATATATATATATATATATATATATAGGTACAAAGAATTATATATATATATATATAATTGTTGTATTTGCGCGGCAATCACTCTGTTATACAAATTTCATTGAAGACGATATATATGTTTGAAGATTATTTTTAATCGATACTCGTATTTGAGCAGATAGTCTGTTTTTAATCAAACAGTATATTTATTTCAACCGGCCTGATTATTTCCAATAAATTTTTGTTACGAAAATGTGTGTCATTCGGCAGGATTCGAACCTGCGAAACCTATCAACATAGGGAAAGTCACCAATTAATCTGGCGCGTTTTAGACCAATAGACCACAAATGATACCATAGTCTAAACGAAGTTAAATCGTGGTCGAGTGGTCGAAGAAGCGCCAGAGGGGTCGCAGGTTCGAATCCTGCCGAACGACACGCATTTTCGTAATATAATTTATCGTAAATAATCAGGCCGGTAGAAATAAATATACTGTTTGATTAAAAACAGAATATCTACTCAAATATAAGTATCGATTAAAAATAATGTTCAAACAAATAATTTCAATATGTCGGTTGTTAAACCATTTCGTTAATCTTCGTGATTTTCCGTCATACATATGTGGGTTTTTTTTCAATGAGAACGAAATAGTTACTTTTAAGCGAAATCTTTCTCGTCATAGACTCTCGAATTTATATCTACTCAGTTTTGTATTTAAACGTAAACAATGCAGCTTTTTGAAGAAGTAATGTTTTATAATTATTCATTTATTATAAAATCATATATAAATAAATTTGTAAGGTTTAAACTCATAAATTTTAAATTTAAAAATTTTATAAATTTAGTTATTCTAAAGAAGTAATGTTTTATAATTTATTAATTTTTTTATAAAGTTATAAATAAATAAATTTATAAATTTTAAATTTATTAATTTTAAATTAAAAATTTTTATAAATTTAATTATTCTGAAGAAGTAATGTTTTTTAAATTATTAATTTATTATAAACTTGTGTATAAATAAATTTATGAATTTTAATTTTATAAATATAATAAACTTAATCATTCTAAAGAAATAATATTTTATAATTCATTAATCTGTTATAAAGTTATATACAAATAAATTTATAAATTTTAAATTTATAAATTTTAAATTTATGAATTTTAAAATTTTAAACTTATAAATTTTAAAATTTAAAATTTTAAAATTTAAAATTTATGAATTTAAATTTTTTAAATTTTATCAGTTTAATTATTCTAAAGAAGAATGTTTCATAATTTATTAATTTATCGTCAATTATATATAAATAAATTTATAAATTTTAAATTTATAAATTTTATAAATTTATATATTCTAAAGAAGTAATGCTTTATAATTTATTTATTTATTATAAAGTCATATATAAATAAATTTATAAATTGTAAATATATAAATTTTAAATTTATAAATTTGATTATTCTAAAGAAATAATGTTTGATAATTTATTAATCAGTCAGTTTTTATCACTTTAAACGACATTTCTCGAATATTTAGGTCGGTAAACGAAAATAAATAAATTTGCTGTAACGTCTACTCAAATACGAGTATCCACTAAAAATAAAGGAGGAATGTTTTAAAGTAATCGAGAAAAACATAAAATAAAAGTTAATACAGATTTTAGTAAATTTACTGATAAAACAACTTATTCAGAAATTTGAAAGATTTGATTAAAAATTGCAGGAGAGTATTTGGCTATATTATTTAGCAAAACATTACTTAGAGAATTCTTGCTGCTGAAATACACCTTAAAATATAATATATATAGATATGTGTGTGTGTGTGACTGTGTGTGTGTGTGTGTGTGTGTGTGTGTGTGTATACAGTGAATAAAGGATATACAGGATTTTTGAAGATAATAATTTCTAATACAAGAGCGATTAGTAAGAGATAGTTACTATTATTAAAAAACGTGAGTTCAGAAAATGTAAAGCAATTTATGGTAGATAATTCAGTATTTGACATGTGAAAAGTACAAAAAATATTAGTAAAAAAAACAAAAAAAAAACGAAAATAACTCAGAAACTTTATCCCGTACCGGATTGAACCCAAAATCTAATCAGTTTGTGCCAATCATGATGCCAATGATCTCTGAAAGTTTCATCCGAATCCACCCAGCTGGTCTTGAGATATCTTGACCACTAGCAAAAAACAAAAAAAAAAAAAACAAAAAAAAAACAAAACAAAACAAACAAAAAACAAACAAAAAAAGCAAAAAACAAAAAACAAACAAACAACCAAATAAAAACTTCTACTCCAATAGTTTCTTTCCTCGCACTTCCCGACTGTGGAATTCCCTTCCACACGATTGCTTCCCCGACGGATACAATCTCCAGGAGTTTAAATGTAAGGTCAATAGACACCTCCTAACACACTAACCTGCTCCCATTCCTCCTGACATTCCCTATGTCTAACATTCATTCCTCCTGACATCCCCTATGTCTAACCACTCCTTCTCTTTACCTTCCCCTATGTAGCCCCATGCGCAATAGTGGCAGTGGAATGCCTTGCTTGGGGTGAAATGATTAAAAAAAAAAAAATCAGACAAGCGCAACTGAACAATTCTGCTTATCCCACCCTTAGTTAGCACGACCATTATGCCTTGCCATTATGCCTATTCCGTTTTGATCAGGTGGAAAGTCGGAAAAGACGCTACTTGGTTTCAGTGAGAAAACGAAAAAAAGGAAATATAGAAGTATTTAGCGTCTGTTTCAGTGAAATCATTTGAAACCCCTTCTTTAAATAACAACCGGCATTCATAAAAGGATATTTTATTGAAGTAGAACGTATCATAAATTTATTCAGTCATTAACTTTCGAACTAAGATTAATCAGAAAATGAAAACAGGAAAACCGTAAAATTTTCACGGTTATTTTTACTTTCTAGTATTGTTACTAATATAAAAATTGTACTCAGTGTGCTAAACGCTTAGAATATATTATGCCTAACGCAAAATATGAAAATATTCGCACAGATTTAAATTTATTTATTAAAGAATATGGTCAAATGTAACTACATTAATTCCAAAAATATACGGTGCACCCCCCTCAATGTACTCACTATTTGAATAGCAATAAATGCAGTGTAAAATTAAAAAAATGAATCAGTACTGAATATCAGTTAAGAAAACAGAACAATTAACGCCGGCGTCCTGCAACAAGCTAAAATGTCCATCATTGAAGCCACCGGCATAAAAAAAAATCAACTTCGATGGAGGGGTACATCTGGTGCTAATGGATGACAACCGGCTACCAAAGCAAGTCTTTTATTCCCAACTCAAAGAAGGAAATCGGAAAAGAGGAGATCAAAAGACATTCAAGAGCGTTCTCAAAGAAGGAACCTGAAGAAATGTAATATTGACTATTGACTTCAACAGCTGGGAATCCGGTGCAATGAACAGGAATCTCTGAAGGACCATTGTCAGAGACGGAACAACAATATTCAAATCCACACGGTTAGCTGAACTAATAAAAAAAAATGATGTTGAAAAGAAATACAACAACCAAGGCATAATCCACCATCCGGAAGAACCATTCGAAAGAATTTTCATGCAAAAATCGATCTCATTAGCATTCTCAAACCCTAACTGAATAAGGCAAGTAAAACATGACCTTTAACCTTGACCTAGAGGGATAGCCATGACGAAATGCAGTAATCAGTGACTTGCAAATAAGATTAAAGTGTAAAATTAAGAAATATTAATGTTTAATATTAATATTAATCAGAAAAAAAAAAATTAAAACATCCAAGGGGTTGCAGGAAGTCAAAAAGTGAGTATATTTTTTTTGTGTGGTTGGGGCAACATGTATAAGTTGACTGGTTGGTTGTTTGTCTTAGAAGAATATAAACACCTCTATGGGCTATTTATCTAAATATTTCGATTTTGGCTGGTTGATTTTATTTAGCGGCATATCAACCTCTATAGGAAATTTAACAACGAAATCTAAATACTTTGTACGAACTTTTATTTTACTTTTTGGAGATAATGTTGGCTTTAGTGATACCAAGTCTTACTAATTAACCCATAGCAAAAGGAAAGAGATGGATTCATACGTTTCCCAAGGATATTTGCTTGTAAATATAACGAACCCAAAGGGAAATGGAATTTGGCTCCCTGATTAACAATTCCGAGCCATTATCTCTTGTACCATCTGCACATCTATGCTTACAGCACCTGGTATTTCCCAGCGGTCACCCATCTAGGTAGTGACCAGGATAGACGTTGCTTAAATTGGATGATAGTACGGGAACCGGTGTTTTAACGTGATGTGACCGTAAGCTTCCGTATTCAAATCTTTAATATGCAAATTTCCACCAACCAATCAAAACATGCCGCACATCATTATGTATAACTTGCAACATCTGTATGGACTTTGCAATGAGTTTGTGTGAAGGTTTTTTCACAATGGCGTAGGAAAAAAAAAAAAAGAAAAAAAAAAGAGAATTTGAGAGCTGATATGTGACCATCATCATCATCATGGAATTGGATATCAAATGATCTCCTCCAATTAGAACCATCTTTTAAAAATGGAACTGACATATCCTGAATGCCGATCTGCCTCTAAAAAGATGCACTCAAAAGTAAAGTGAACCAGCAGATAAATCCATAAGACGGAAAATAAGGCACAGGCCATTCAGATCTCGAGGACCTGCAGGCAGCTGGTGCTTAAGAGAGCAAGGACACAATTACTTTGAAACCCCTCCGAGTAGTGCCGCATTCTTGGATTTCGAGAGAGATTCCATCGTGTGGAGGTTTGTCTACATTTTACCAATCATCATCTGGAGAAGCCTGCTTTCTTCTGGGTAAAATATCATGGTCTGGACGAGACTAAAATCGAACTCTTTGGTATAAAACGGTTTGAAAGAGATCTATAAAAAGAAATAGTTGATATGACCCATAAAATATCAAATCAACAGTTAAAAACAGTGGTGGAAGTATGACGATTAGGGGTCGGTTTCCTTTCGTATTTTATCATCGTGGGTACGGCGAAGATGGCTATGTATTTCGGAATTCTGCTTCTGTCTGTGAAATACCTCAAGGGTTGGATTATTTAGAAATTTAACGAACCTAAGAATCATCAGCATTCCGTGTACATTCAGGGCAATAGCGAGGATGGCTCTCCATAGCTTCCTCTTAGTAAGGCTTGCGTTTAAATCATCCATCCCGGGCCCTGTTCTGTTACGTATGTTACTCGTTGTTTCCTCTGTCTCTGTTGCCTTCAATAAGTCCTGTGAGTGTCGAATTCTCTAAACTCTCGTTCTTTGTGATGTGACTTAAAAATTTCAGCAAACATCGATAAATGTGTCCAGAATAAGACGGAATGTCTAAAGAACCATTTTTATCATGACACCGCTTTTGTTTTAACAACCTTTACTCCTCGGCAATGTTTAAAGTTTTAAAAAAGTGATGACTAAAATAAAACCTAAACATATGATTAGTGAATTTATGCATTTTTTGTTCCTGAGAATTTACAACAAAAATATTAGACACGATTTATATTTTTCTTCTTCTATGTGCCATGTCCCTTCAGGACGTAAGCGATCATAGCCCTCCACGCCTCCCTATCCCTGGTGGCTCTTAGCACACTTTTCCTGTTACCCCACCCAAAGCCCGCTCTGCCATTCACCTGCTCAGGCCCTTCAAATATGTTATCCGCTGCTTTCCCCTCACTCTTTTTCCCTCTATCTGACCAGTGAGTATCAGATTCGCCAAGCCTTCCTTCTAATTACATGTCCCAAGAACTTCAGACGTCTCTTCCTGATGCTCAGTATTAATTTCCTTTTCGTTTCCATCCTTTCTAAAACCTCATCACTGCTCACATGCTCGATCCATGATATCCGCAGCAAAACCACATTTCAGTTGCTTCAAGTTTTTCCTTCATCTTTGATTATATTGTCCAGTATTCACTGCCATATTGATGGACAGATATTACATTTACTAGTTTCTTAAGAAATGTCAAATTTTTTTCTTCATAAATTTATAAACATTTACTAAATTATTAAAGTATGCGAACCTACTATAAGTAAATTCTTTTTATTTAGCATTATATGAGCTTTTTTTAATCATATCACCCCGAGCAAGGCGGTAACGCCACTGATGTGCAGGGGGGCTACATAAGAGTAAAAGCACTAGATAGAAGAGTGAAGAGAAGGACAAACCATTTAGAAAGAAGCAAGAGAAGGGAGGGAATACAGGTGTGAAGACAGTTGCAGAGGTGGAGAGAAAGGAAAGGATATACAGGGTCATGAGGAAAGAACTAAGGTCAAGTGGTTAAGAGATGAGTATTGGCCAAGCAAGAATAATGAAGCGAGTTCCACAGGCAGGAAGTGCGAGGAAAGAAGCTGTAGGAGTAGCTGTCGTTTACATTTGGTTGATGTCACTGTGAATGGGTGAGACCCAGTTGCCAGTCTGGTTGCACGAGTAAACACCTGTTGTAGAGGCACCAGTGACTTAAGTTCGTTGAAGCAGAAGCCATGAAAGTATTTATAGAACAGACAAAGGGAAGACATCTCTTCGGTGGGAAAGTGGCTGTAGTCGAGCCGCCAAGTCGGTACCTATCACATTACTGATTCTCCTTTGGAGTCTGTCAAGAACACGGAGGTGAACAGCGGGGGCAGCAGTACTCCATGCACGGACGAATAGTTGATTTGTATATATGCAAAACTACTCGGGCTCGTCCGGGATACGAATCCGGGACCTAATCAATTAGCAATTAATCGATCCAACAAATAATGTAATAAATAAATAGTGTAAATATAGAATCTGATAAGTAAATTGTGTTTATTATTTTTGTTGCCAATTCTCAAGAATAAAGAGAATGTATAAATTCACTTTCATATGTGTAGGTTTTATTCCGATTCTAATAATCGCTTTTTTAAAACAACAATTGCTGAAGAGTGACGTTAATTAAAAAAAAAAGAAAAGCGGTGTCAATGGAAAAACTGTCCTTTTGAAACTGCGTCTTATATCAGGCTCATTTATCTGTATTTACCGAAAATTCAATTATCTTTTACCGAAAATGGAAACAAAAAAGAAAATTTTATTTAGAAAAATACAAATATAATTATTGTATTTTTCTAAATCCAAATGTCGTTTTTGTTTAAAACCTCGTTGCACCCGTGTTCATGGAGCGAAACTGAACGGGGAGCCGAGTTCGAATTCCAGTTGAATCCATTGTATTCACTTACGCGCAAATACCCTTGGGAAAGGTATTAATCCGTCTCTTCCTTCCAGTTATGGGTTAAATAGCAGGACAGATTGGGTTCTATAGCCTTGGTCGGCAACCAGTCTACCGCAGAAAGCAATGGCAACCTATTGCGGGATAATCTTCTGCCCAGTCAGTCATGTCTCGAAAGAGACATGATCGCTCAAGCGTGTATCACGTATGGCACTAAACTGACTGACTGACTGTCTCGATAATTCCCTTAACTTAAATTTTATCAAAAATCTGTGGAAGGAGATTAAACTGAATTTTTCAGGAAAATCTGAAAACTTGAATGAATCTGTGCCTTTTTTTATTGGTGTGGAATAAAATTAGTGTAGATTTTTGCAAGAAATCGTTTATTATTATTCTAAACGTCTGATATATGTAAATACACTAGTACAAGACAAGTTTACCAACTATTACACCATGCAGTGGTGCCCAGCTTAGATGTGGCACGCAGTGAGGATTGAACTCGCTACTCAGGTGTAACGAGACAAACTTGTTAACCCTTACATCATGTCGAAGTGCCCAGTGTTTTGCGTATGTTTTCACCAAAATGTGAGCTATATTTTGTAAAAACATATATTGAGTTGTCTGCTAATTAATATGAGGACTTTGTCCCAAAATACCTGGCGTAACCTTCATAGTATATTCTAAGTGTTTATTATAATCTGCTCAGATTTTAAGTTAATAATAATTATAGAAATGATTATTATCTTTAAAAGATGTGTTCAAAACTTTTGCATGTTACTGTACTTTAATATCCTTAATAATGTAAATTAGAAAATAGTAAATAGCTATTGTGTAAAATTAATTGGAAAAGGCGGGCCTCGTTTACTTGAAACATTCATTGTTGCAACATTACCTAAATTAAACAAATTAACTTTTAATTTTCTTTTTAAGCTTTTCAATGTGATGTAGAAGTAAGCCAAATAAATAATGTAATTAAATATTGCATGTCACCAAATTACGTTACTGGTACATGTTACCATTTCACCTTATTGCAATCATTTTTCTGTAATGAATTGGATTTAAATTTAAAACCAAATATAACGATGTTTTTAAGAAAATGAACTGCTTAAAATACATTTGTTTGTGTTACCTTCTCTTTAATTTTTCACTGTCCTGACGATGGCTTATATGAGTCGAAAGTGTAGATATAATATTAATTAAAAAAAAAATCTATAACCGCTACCTTTACGAAAAGTGATTTGCATTTTAGAAAAAAGATTAAATTTAATAGAGATAAAATGTTTCTTCTTTTTTACTATGACTTACTTGGAAGAACAATTGCTGTCCAAATGTACAAAATTGAATAATAAATATACTCGCTCAATTTATATAATTGTAGCACAGTTCTATTGTATATACTCGAGTATAGGGCGAGATGTTATGATCAATTTTCCTTCTTTAAATATAGGGGGTCGCACAATACACAGTTAAATTTTTAGGAAAGGTTAAATTTCATGAACAAAAATCCAGAGGTTGCACGATACAGAAAGTCGGTTTATACACGAGTAAATAAGGTAATATTTTCTCACAGTTTATAAATGGGTTTGGCTTAGTTTTTTTCTAGTTAAAGGCCCTTTAACCACTCTAGAGTTATTTGATATTAGGTAAAGATTTTGAATCGTGTTTTTTTTTGTTTAGGTTTAGCTTGATGTTAAATGAGGATATGAGGTGATAGTTTTGGGTAGAGATTAGATAGTGAAAGTTTTTTTTTCCTTTTTAATAAGTGATTAGAGATGCTGGTGTATAACACTAGGGGTGGGTTATAGAGACAATTTTTTTCCAAAATAAAACACTTCCCCACTTACTTTGAGAAATTTGGTCTCTATAGCCCACTCCTACTAATACAAGTTATTTTTAATTTAGTTTCCGAGCTGAAGTTTCTGGGACACGTAATGAGGAAGGACGACTTGGAGAACGTAATACGAGGCGGATAGAGGGAAAAGAAAGTCAGAGGAAAGGAGTTGAGCAAATGGATGGCGGATCAGGGCTTGGGAGAGATACCAAAAGAGGAAAAATGGACATAAGGAGTGACATGATCGCCTACGTCCTAAAGGGATCAGTCAGTTAAGTGCTATACGTGATACATGCTTGGGCGATCATGTCTCGAAAGAGACATGACTGACTGGGCAGAAGATTATCCCGCAGTAGTTTGCCATTGCTTTCTGCGGTAGACTGGTTGCCAACCAAGGCTACAGAACCCAATCTGTCCTGCTATTTAACCCATAACTGGAAGGAAGAGACGGATTAATACCTTTCCCAAGGGTATTTGCGCGTAAGTGAATACAATGGATTCAACTGGAATTCGAACTCGGCTCCCGGGTCTCTCGTTCCGAGCCGATATCCACTGGACCACAACGCACATCCGCTTAAAGGGATACGACATACAAAAAAAAAAAAAAGGTTTTGAATTGTCGTTGCATTGCATATAGCTTGGTATTATATATGGGTCAGCTTTTGGTACAAGCTAGTTGGTAAGAGTGTTGCCTTCTTTTCTTTTTAAACAACTATTAGATATGCTAGTATCTAATACAAGTTATTTTTCATTCAGTTTCTGATACAAGTTGGTTATTACAGTTTGCATTGTTATTTTTTGTGGGGAATCTTTATGAAGTCTGTGTGGTTCTTTATCCTTTTTTGTCAGTTTTCAAAACATATTAAAGTTTTAATGTAGATTTTGCTTGGAGTTTTATAGTATTATATTTTGCGATAAAGTTTGATTTTTTTGGAGAAAGTAAAATATTGTTTGGTCTAGTGTCTTGAAAGAATTATTTTGTATTGTTTGTTTGATAATATTTTGTCCGAGTTCGACTGAGATGATGGCAACTTAAGAGTATATGTCTCATTGTGAGAGGTACTTAACAACTCTCGCATGCTGGGGAAGTTTCATTTGTTGGGCATCATCTGGAGTGAAACAGGTACTGCATTTTAAATAAATCATTTATTGGAGAAGCCACTGACAACCTATGTGTCGCGGATCAGTATTCGGTTGACAGGAGGTATATATGTATATATATTTACCCCGCTCTGCATTTGATGGCTAGGAGATCATCTCCCAGATCACCCCGTCGATCTGGTTTCTCTAGCGTTACACTCTCCGTAAAATTCTTTTATCATCTAATTTGTTTGGTTTCTGCTTAATGGATCTTCAAAGCTTATAGGGTTATTTAAGGCTTGATAATGGTTTTAAATTGTGGTTGCTTGGGGTATAACTTGATGTTATATGAGGATCAGTCATAGTCATACAGATTAGATGGTGAAAGTGTTGTTATTTTTTCTTTCTTTTTAATCAGTTATTAAAGATTCTGGTTTCTAATACAAGTTATTTTTCATTCAGTTTCTAATACAAGTTATTTTTTGTGTTCAGTTTCTAATACAAGTTATTTTTCTTTCAGTTTCTAATACAAGTTATTTTTTGTGTTCAGTTTCTGATACAAGTTGGTTTTTACAGTTTGCATTGTTATTTTTTGTGGGGAATCTTTATGAAGTCTGTGTTGTTCTTTATCCTTTTTTGTCAGTTTTCAAAACATATTAAAAGTTTAATGTAGATTTTGCTTGGAGTTTGAGTTTTGTTTAATGGCATTTCAACACCTCTGTACCAAAATGGTAAAGTTTTAAGGTATATTTTTAATGTTAGGTTATAGGAAGAAGGTTGATTTAGTCAGATGTTGAATATTTTTTTATTTTAGAAAACTGAAGATGTATTCTAGTTTTGTATTAAAAATGTATTGCTGGTAATATTTTTTTCCTTCAAAAAAGTATTGCTGGTCATAATTTTTTTCATAAAAAATGTATTGTTGCCAATTTTTTCCTTCAAAAATGCATATTTTTCTATAAAAGTCTATTTTTATGTATATATTTCTACAAAAGTCTATTTTTATACTTTCATAGTGTTTTGACCCAGTTAACTATTTGTTCATAGCTAGGACCCTAACTGGTGCTACCACTCCGAGTCAGGGTGGAGCTGGGAACGACAGCAATTAAGAGGTGGTTCCATGCTTTTCACAACCTCCCAATCAAAGGCCTTGCTACCGGATGCAGTTTACCGTTATACCCAGGATTATCTTTGGAGTTTTATATTTTGGTATAAAGTTTGATTTCCTTTAAGAAGTTAAAAATATTTTTTGGATTAGTGTTTTGAAAGAATTCTTTTGTAGTGTTTGCTTGATCATATTTTGTTCGGGTTCGACTGAGATGAGTTGTGAAAAGGGAACATCGTATATTTGAAACTCATTTTTATAACCAAAAAGCCAGTTCAGCTCGATCAATGGAAGTGATATTTTATATAATATAGTGAGACGGGTGTGTTTTATAAACAAATCAAATTCAGTATCGACAATCAATCCTTCAATTTTCATAAGGAGGCTTGTTTTGATCTCATGAATATAGTTTCAAGGAGTCTTAAATTAGAGTTTATGAATAACGTTACCTGAAGCATTTGTGTTTTTAATTAATTTTCAAAGATTAAACATGTTGATGGGAGGTAATAACAATATTTTGTTAAATTAATTATTAATACTTGACAATGACCATAAAATGGTTGAAAATCTCTGAATCTGTTCCTAATGACCATTTTTTGTTTTCACGAGAACCATTAATTAGGAAAACATCTAAGTTTTAAGGCTTACGGTCACATCACGTTGAATTTAAGCAACGTCGAGTCTGGTCATTACCTAGATGGGTAACTGCGTGTGAAAGTTTGGATGTGCGGGTGGTGTAATGGATAACGGCT
Organism: Ascarosepion bandense; assembly: GCA_037127315.1. NCBI lineage: Eukaryota > Metazoa > Mollusca > Cephalopoda > Sepiida > Sepiidae > Ascarosepion > Ascarosepion bandense. The sequence continues at coordinate 1,933,575 of JBBBDQ010000865.1, read as the reverse complement.
TGGAATTGTTAATCGGCGAACCGAGTTCCATTTCCCGTTGGTTCGTTATATTCACAAGAAATAAACCTCTTATCTTGTTAAAAAGACCAGTGACAATGTGTGACCTGGACGATGAATGAACCTATTTACTACTGAGAAGAAAAAAAGTTAGTAAGTAAAATTTCGAGTAAAGGCGGAAACTTTAAAAGAAACTGGAAATCCAATCCTAAAAAGGAAAAAAAAAAAAAAAAAAAAGGGATAAAACTGTATTCCTGTTGAAATTGAAATAGAACCCCCCCCCCCCAAAAAAAAAACAAAAAACGGGAAGAGTGTGAACCGGGTGATAGGAGAATCTATCTACTCCTATTTCTTGGTCAGGCCGAGACCTTTTCATCACCCCTCATTTATCTATCTAAGCTAGACCAATCTCTCTCTCGCTCACTATATATATATAAATACACAGTGCGATGGGTAAATCATCATCATTTAAAATTTTTTTAATTTTGCATATGCGCGCTGGTTGTTTATGATTTTCTCAACTGTACAGTCTAGTAAAAAAAAAAAAAAAATACCATGACGCAATTTACCCCGCCAGAATTATTTTGGTAACGGCATGCTCTACTGCTTGGCATTCGCGCCGGAATTTCAAATACAAACATTTCAGAGTGTTTGGGTGTCAATCTGAAGACAGTGCAGAAGATTTTGAAAAAATCGAATGAGACTAATGCTGATTACAAAGGTACAGCAGCTTCGAAAAAATAACCCTGACTGTTCTTATGAGAAAGGACTTCCGAATTTGTTGGTGAGAGTCTCAGACTCAGGATTGCGAATTAGCGTCACCCTGGGCTTGAGAACCGTCGTTAGATCCGACGGACTCTAGAGCGACTGAGCCGCGAAGAACTTAGCCGGTCAGACGGGAATGAATAGCGACTTTAAGAGAAATTCCTCTCGTCATAGATTCTCGAAATTTACATATCTACTCAGTTTCTTATCCAAACGTAAACGATGCAATTTTCTAAGGAATTAATTGATTTTTTTTGGTTAGCTGGTTGTTTTGTTTTATGGCATATCAACCTCGGTGGGTCATTTATTGCCAACTAAATTTTATTCATTGCTGGTAATACCTTTTCTTTAAAAAAATTTGTTGTTTATAAGTTTGTGGCTGGTAATACTTTTTTCTTTCGAGTACCATGGAGAAATAAATTTGTTTTGATTTTTTAGCATGTCAGTCTTGGTTATTTATTACTATGGTGTCTATTTTCATTAAATGGGTGTAGCATTTATATATATATATATATATATATATTTTTTAACCATTTCACCCCGAGCAAGGCGGAAACGCCACTGATGTGCAGGGGGTTACATAAATGTAAAAAGATTAATTAGAAAAGAGTGAGGAGTACAAACTAGTTAGAAAGGAACAATAGAAAGCTGAGAAAGCAGGTGCGATGACAGATACATAGGTGGAGAGAAAGGGAAGGTTATACAGAGGAGGGAGAGAGAGCTAGAGTCCAGTGGTTAGTAGATGAGTATTGACTTTGCATTTAAATTTCTGGAGGTTGTAGCCGTCAGGAAAGCAAGAATACGGGAGCGAGTTCCACAGGCGGGAAGTGCGAGAGAAGAAGCTGCAGGAGTAGAATTGTCGTCTGCATTTGATACAAGGGTTTATATTTTTTTAAAAGAGATTGACTTCTTTTAAGTAGTTCAATATGACTTTTTTTTTTTTTTTTTTTTTTTCAAAAAGTTATCTTATATACTTTGAATTATATTATTTTTGTCGGGTGGAGGCTAAGGCAGTGCAGTTTATTAGTTTATATGTTTTACTGTGTATGCCTTTTGACACGTTATACACTCAGGAGGGTTTTCTCCCTTCAGTAGAAATGAGTGGGTGATGTGTGGCTAATCTTTGTTCTTGTAATGATCATCTCTTCTTTTCGGGTTAGTTTGAAATTTGGGTTCCATTTTCCAAGAATGGGTTTGATTTCTTGCAATTTTTTTTTTTTTTTGTATACGTTCCATGATTTTTTATTCATTAATCTGGCAGACTTTATAACTGCAAACGTTATTTTTTAGTCGGATGCTCGTATTTGAGTTGACACCCCGTTTATTTATTTATTAAATGGAATATTTATTTATGTTCGTCTATCGACCTGGATATACGAGAAATCATATTAAAAAAATATGCAGTCTCTTTTACACTTCAATAAGATTTCTTGAATATTTAGGCTGGTAAACGAAAATAAATAAATGTAGTGTTTAACAAACAAGCAGATCGTCTACTCTAATACGAGTATCCACTAAAAATAAGGTTTAAGTAATAGAAATGTGTTGGATTAATAAATAAAAAATCCATATCCCTTTTACACACACACACACACACACACACACACACACACACACACACACACACACACACACATATATATATTACCATGTCGAATGCTTTTATCAGATAAAACACTCTCGCTGTTGGCGTTGTTTACGTTACACGCTATGAAATCTGTCTTTCTCTCACGATGCGCCTATGGCTGTCAAATCAGTCGCGTTTCAGTACTGGCTTGAAGCAAAACGGTTAATCTAGCCACACTGAAGGGCTGTGATACAGTGAAACAGGCTTGTCTGCGGATGGTTTATATATATATATATATATATATATATATATATATATATATATATATAAGATGCGGAATTTGGAAGTGGAATAGCCTAGGGCCTCTCTCCATCTATATATATATATATATATATATATATATATATAGATGGAGAGAGGCCCTAGGCTATTCCACTTCCAAATTCCGCATCTTCATGAGTAGGGGAAAATAGAAGTGTTAATTAAAAAAGTTGAGTTAAGCCGAGGTTTTGGCGAGGGTTAAAAAATACTAAAGAGCTATTTAGAGTCTAAACTGCGTTTTGACGCCATGTGTAAGAAAGGCTCATGACATATCAAAAATATTACACACATGGGCCGGAGATCCCCTAATTGAAACCATAGGCACTAGGGCTTCAAAAATCGGGTACTATATATACAGTGGCCGATTTAAGATAACGTTATAGTTATAAAATCTGTTAAATTATTTTAAAAAATTCTTTAGTGTGTGTGTATATATATATATATATATATATATATATATATATATATATATTTGCGTTAAAGACAACAAATTTTTATTAAGATTGCCCATGCTAAATATTAAAACAAAAACACCAGTCAACCGGTTTCGTCCCGAATCATCAGAACTGTAAACGGGGATATACTATGAGGAATATACAACCGTTATGGGTGACATGAATAAAAGGGAGGGGAAAAATTATATTCTAAAAAGAAAATTTATCTTTTGCTAAAGGTTGTTACATTAGAAGATATATATATATATATATATATATATATATATATATATATATATTATAAATTATATTTTAGAACATGTACAAATTTTTTATATATATCCACTGCAAATCGTACATTTGTTTCGACATTGAAACTACAATGTCTCTTCAGGTGGCGAAACAACTGTACGATTTGTAGTGGATATATATATGAAATTTTGTACATGTTCTAAAATATAATTTATAATAAATATTCACAGCTCCATATATTATATATCGAGCACTGTTTTAAATTAATATTTTGAACGTTGTAAAAAATTTTTTTTCGTTCTTTATTCACTCTGATATATATATATATATATATATATATATATATATATATCCAATTCCAAGTGAAGAGGACTCGAGGTTTTTTTTTATATCTTGAGTTCTCTGGCATTTATTTTATTATGAACAGTGTTCAATATAATGAGTATTATAGAGCTTAATATAAGTCCTTAAATGAACCATGTTCATTATGCTTATATGAAGAACTATTTATTATTAGATCCCTCAAAAATAAAAAATTATTAAATAAACGGAACGAAATTAATGTCATATGTAGACATTGTAAATTATTCACATTAGAAAATGGATAAAACCTAAATTAAATAACATGCTCACCGATGAATTAGGTAAAAATAGAAATGAAAATAAAAATAAAGCCAAAGATAGAATAAGTTAGTTGTCTTTTTTTCCTTTTTTTCTTATAATTCTCTCCCCCCACTTTGTATCAGGATAGTAAACTTTACAGCAAATTGATAGATGTAGCGAAAAAATAGCAGTTCGGGGTTTACTCGAAGGAAAGCAGACAAGATGGGAATAGGGTCAAGGAAAAAGGAAAAAAAGAGGAGGAAAAAAAGTTGGTTAGCACGTAAATTCCTTGAGGTCAAACCCCTAAGTGAATCTCCATTCTGATTAGCCGAACACACACACACACACACACACACACACACACACACACACACACACACACACACACACATTCACAGTAAACCGAAAGTATTTGTCATTTGAATGTAAATCGTATGCACAACCACACCAGCATTGCCTGACGATGAGAATTAATCTCGAAACATAGAAATTTCCATGTAGCAATTGACATAAACATATATATATATAAGAAAATGAGTAAGGAAATTTATCAAAATTCAGATTGACATCTTGCGTCACCAGAAGAACTCTAAAAATTATCAACGAAACAGATGTAATCAACTTCTTTTCTAAAGATGTAATGAAGATCTTGTCAGCACACTGACAAAGGAACATATTACCTATTCTTGCCGCTTTTTTCGTCTACGGCTATATGGTGTTAAATGCACCCGTCCGATCACCGAAGTTAAGAACATCGAGCCTGAGCAGTACTTAAATGGGTGACCATTTGGGAGTACCAGGTGCTGTAAACGTAAGGACCAATAATGGTCCACTGGTCCTCCAGGTTTGGGGGTTGGGTGCAGGGCTAACAACCCTGCTCTGTAAAAAAACAGTTTGTTACAGCAACAAAAAGTTGCTGCCCTATGCACCATTGGGTGTGATGGATAAATGATGATGCTGCTGCTTTTTCAATTCAGACCGATTTAGGAGTTAAGTAAGGGTTTTGTTTTATATAATGATATTTATTTAATCTACATGAACACGCAGATCATATTGGGGCTATTTATTTTTGTACAGGTGTACATTGTTCAAGATGCCTTGTAACAAATTTAAACTTTTATTGGAGTATTTTACTAAAGTCATTGTTCCCTCTATAAGGCTTATCTTATTTCTATGTTTAGTTATTCTCCCTAGAATTCTAGTCAAGATATCGTATCAAATAGCACAATATGTCATTCGGTAATCCAGAAATCCGTGACTATAAAATTTTAAACCTTATTTTATTCAATAATTTCTTTCTGAATGTCTGGGTTGAGGTGTTAGCATTATTTTCACGTAGACTATTGTTCTTAATCTTTATCGGTATTACCACAATGCTTCAACCGTTGTGCACTCAGGCCTTCATCAGTTGTAATTTGCTACTAGTTACATGCTGATAATTCCAAACGGAGCCCTTTATTCAATATACAGGGGTAGACTGCTCTTGCTTTACTGATCGTGTCTAGAGATATCTATTTTTAGTACTGCTCAGTTATTTTAAACCTCGTAGACACTGTCTAGCACAGAGATTGAACTCAGAATTACTATGTCCCCAGATTAACGAACAACTAGTGGATTCAAGCGTTGTTTTAGTCAGTTAGGTGATTTTCTAAGTGAAGCTTAGACGTGGCAAAAAGCTGAGAACGTGGGGCACCCAGTGACGATTGAACTCGTTACTCAATTGTAATGAGCCTAGCGAGTCAAGGTAACCATTACGCCATGTTGTAATGTAAGTAGATTAAATCAAAACGTTTCAGCGGGACTTTTCAGCAGTTTTGAAATTGCCCCCGGAGGTAGTAGAAACGATTTTCTAAATGCCGCTTAGATGTGCCACAAAGCTGAAGGTACCCAGTGAGGATCGAACTCACTACTCAGTTGTAATAGGTTCTATTCAGACAAGCTCGCTAACCATTAAACCAGGTGAAGGTGCTCTAGATGTAACTCAAAGTCGAGAGTGTGGTTCTAACGAGAGGAGGTGATAACCATTACACTATTAAGTGCCATACGTGATACACGCTTGGGCAATCATGTCTCGAAATAGACATGGCAGATCTTTCATGTAGTAGGTTGTCATTACTTTTTGCAGTAGACCGGTTGTCAACCAAGGCTATAACCAATGGACGGATTAATATTATACTAACACGAATTAATATGATATCAATACCTTTCCCAAGAGTATTTCCGCGTAAGTTAATACAACGAATTTAACTGGAATTTGAACTCCGATTACTCTTTCCGAGCCGATATCCACTGTACCACAACGTATATACGCAGGGTAAATCAGCAATTATTCATCGGGACTTATCTGCAGTTTTCTCCCGGAGGAAGAAGAGGCTAGGAACATTTTACAAAAGAACTTAATTCGAAGTGGTTGTAAACGAGACTAGGTCCTGCAATCTGAACCGCGAAATCCCCAAAATAATATATTTTTTATTTTATTTAACCCAAATTCTATACAATTAATTACAATTTTCAAGACGATTACGTTAATAAGAGGGAATGACAGGGCAGTTTACATTGACGCCAAGGACTTTAAGTACTTTGACGTTAAAAGTATGGAATAAGAAAAAAAATTGTCTTTTCTTTACCAACACGTACACGTACACGTCAGTACGCCTCGCATTAGGCTTCAACACCTACTTTCACACACACGTGTGTGCATGCAGAAGATTCCGAAGTGGGTTCAAACGCCAATAATTCGTCGATAATCCAATTTTTTTTGTCAATGATTAATATTCCCTTTGTATAACAAAATATTCATTAACGTTAGTGATTTAAATATTAAAAAAGGCAATTTTGTTAGAAATTAAAAAAGCAAAAAAAAAAAAAAAAAAGCAAAAGAGAACAACAAAATAACAACAAACATTTCACCTTCCCTCCTATAACCGGAGATACAATAATAATATCTGTTTGCATTGTATTATATTTTGTACGGTGTCTAGATTGACTTTTCTCTGATTATAGAAGTTCCAGAATAAGGGGACCGGAGATAAAGGTGGAAATTTCCTAAGTTAATGTCTGTAGTTAAAATGAAAAAAAAAAAAAAAACTTGTAGGAAAACCAGATTCACTTTCACTGATAAGAAGGAAAATTAACTGATATAAATTCTTTTTAAAAAACGAAATAAAATAAAAAACAAGAACATGAAAAATTATTATGTACATTTTTTTTATCATAAAATTATTAAATTCTCACCTAATCTATCTATCTATCTATCTATCTATCTATCTATCTATCTATCTATCTATCTATCTATCTATCTATCTCCATATTTTTATATTATATATATAACTTATATATGGCATTTATGATGTATTTATTATGCACCGTTTTATGTAGGTGGCAAGCGATGTATATTTATTATTAGTATAAATTCTATCACTGGTATTTTTACATTGAGCCCTGTTTTATCAATTCCTGCACCCACTGTGCACGATTAATTAATTAAATGTTCACTTATCTTGTATCTACTCTGATTTCCACGGAATTAGATTAATCATTCCTTCACTTGAATAAAGTGAATATGAAATATTATTATTATTATGTCATTTTTCATTATAATTTGATTTCTGCTATGGTCGCACTGCCTACCAAGTCTTGCAGGAAGACCTAAGGCAAGTCGTGGTGTGTTGTGATGGCTCCATTTCATGTTTTTTCATATCTGGGGTTTCCAGGGATTCTTTCAATGTGTTTTTTTTTTGTTCCATTTTTTATTATTCCAAGTGCACCCACTATCACTGGTACGATACTTGTTTTTAATTTCCACGTTTTTTCTATTTCAATTTCCAGGTCTTTGTATTTTGACAGTTTTTCGAATTCCTTTGCCATGTTAAAATCCGCTGGACAAACCATATCAATTTATAAGCAAGTTTTTCTTTTTGTTTTTTAGCAATAATGTCCGGCCTATTTGCTTCATTTTTTTTCTGTCTGTATATTATTATTATTATTTTTATCATATTTCGATTTCTGCTTTGGTCTCACTACCAACCAAGTCTGCGGGGAGACCTAAGGCAGGAAGTGGCGTGTTGTTATGGCTCCATTTCATGTTTTTCTATCTTCCCTATCATCCCCAGCATTATATAGATAAAGTTTTCCTTAGTGTGTGGGCTGTACTTAATAAGACAATTTTTTGTATATCTCTTAAGCTGGGGTTTCCAGGGATTCTTTCAATGTGTTGTTTTGTTCCATTTTTTATCATTCCAAGTGCACCTACTATCACTGGCACAACTCTTGTTTTCAATTTCCACATTTTTCCTATTTCAATTTCCAGGTCTTTATATTTTGACAGTTTTTCAAATTCCTTGATTGCTATGTTACAATCCGCTGGACAAGCCATATCAATTAATAGACAAGTTTTCTCCTTCTGGTTTTTAACAATAATGTCTGGCCTGTTTGCTTCAATTTTTCTGTCTGTGTAGATGGTGTAATCCCATAGAATGGTTACATCTTCTATTTCTGTAACCGGTGCTGGGTGATGTTCATACCAGTGTTTGTTTACAGCTTTTCCATAATGTTTGCACATTGCCCAATGTAAATATTGCCCAACTCTATCGTGGCGATTTTTATATTCATTTGGGGCAAGCACAGAACAGCCTGAGATTAGGTGGTCTATTGTTTCTTGGTGTTTATCACAAAACCTGCATTTTCGATCCATATTATTATGCATAATATTTGCCTGAAAGTTTCTAGTGAAAAGACTTTGGTCTTGTGCTGCAAGAATAAAGCCTTCAGTTTCAGACTTTAATCCAGATGCACGTAACCATCGATGAGTATTAACTTTGTCAACATTGGATTTATTGGCACGTTCTGGATATTGGCCATGCAGATGTTTGTCTTGCCAGCGCTGTTTCATCTGTTCAAGAGCTTTATCTTTGGCTTTCATTTTCATATTTTTTGCCGCAATAGTTGGTTCTTGGCTTCTGTTTTGCTTTTCTACAGAATCTACTAACTGTAAATCTTGTTTGTATTTACTGCCTTCTTTTATTATTGAATATTTTTTCTTTCTTTCTTCATGTTGCCTTACTAATTGTATCATCCAATCCTTTGTTGTTTCTATGTATGTTAGTAAGCCAATAGTTGTTGTCTTGTATGACAATTCCAGCTGAATAAGACCTCTTCCACCTTCTTTACGGGGTATGTATAGACAGTCTACATCAGCCTTTGGATGATGCATCTTATGCTTAGAAAGAAGCTTTCTTGTTTTAGCATCCTTTCGCCTGATGTCGTTTAGATTCCAGTTTAAGATGTTAAAGCTATATTGGACAACTGGGATTGACAGGCTATTAATGGCCATTATTATTATTATTATTATTATTATTATTATTATTATTATTATTATTATTTCACAATCACTTTTTTTTCAGGTAAAGAAAGATTGGATGCAGTTATTATTATCATATTGTCATTTTTCATCATATTTTGATTTCTACTATGGTCGCACTACCAACCAAGTCTGCTGGAAGACCTAAGGCAGGTCGTGGTGTGTTGTTATGTCTCCATTTCATGTTTTTTTTTATATCTCCCCTATCATCCATAGCGTTACATAAACAAAGTTCTCCTTAGTGTGTGGGCTGTACTTAACAAGACAAGTTATTATTATTATTATTATTATTATTATTATTGTTGTTGTTGTTGTTGTTTTACCTCTTAATATTGAGGACTTTAATTACAGAGTTTGTTTTTTACTTTAATAACAGAGTTTTTTTTTTTTTTATCTCCCGGAAAGTTTTTGGGGAGATTGGTAAAAAATATTCTTTATCAAGGGATATAAATTTGTAAAAAAAGTAAAATAAAATAAAATAAAATAAAAAAAATCGAAAGAGACAAAGAAACATGTCGATCGAACAAGACATTCTCACCCGACCAGGTTATAGATATTTTATTTGCGTATGTGTGCTTTTAAAGCACAAATACTATAAATTCAAATTTGCAAGACTGTTACATTCGTTATTAGGGGTCTGGCAGGAAAGATTTCATTAGCGCCCGACACTTCATAAGATGACCTCAACCGAGAAGCTATGGACGCTGTTTATAAACAAATTAGTCACTATGCTAAACATGTATATATAAGTAAATATCACTTTTAAAGACGGCTATTTTTCTCCAAGACATTTGATGAGCCCGTTTAAGTCATACAGACCGTATTATTAATACCATATGCGCAATATATACAGGTATATGTATGTAGTTACAAAGTTAAAATGTACATATGGCTATGGTTATATTTAAGACAATTCGAATCGTGACATATTCTCGGATAGAACATAAAATTCAGTTGGGGTATGGATTAGGTTACAGTGTTTAGTTACATATATCAACCAGTGTTATTATCATCGCATTAGTGAACAGGCTAACTTATGGCCTTATGAATGCGGGCATATTTCCGTAAAGTATATTTATACATACACAAACAGGTACACACAAATATATGTGTTTTTTAACCGTTTCACCCCAAGCAAGGTGATAATGCTACTATGATGCAAGTGTTTACAGGGAGTGAAAGTGAAAGAGAATGATAAGACTGAAAATAGGAAGGATTGTTGAAAGGAGCAAAAATGCACGGGGTTCAAGAAGATGGCAACTGATGTTGAATTTAACTTTTTGAAGATTATAGTTACAAGGGAAGCAATAAGTCGAAAGGTAGTTCCACAGGTGAAAAGTGTGAGAAAAGAAACTGTTAGAGTAAAAGTGGCGATTGCATCTAGCTAGTTCATCAGTAACAGGACGAGACCTAGTTTCCAATCTAGTAGCATGTTTAAATTCACATCGTCGAGGCACCAAGGGGGAAAAAAACCTAAAAGCAGTTGCCATTAAAATATTCGTAGAAAAAACAGAGAGAAACCATGTTATATTAGTGAGAAAGTGACTGAAGCCTGGTTAGGATCGATTACATTGCTGACCCTTCTTTGGATTTTGTCAAGAATCTCGAGATGTACAGCAAGAGGGCCAGACCAGATATGGCAACATTATTCATTGCATGGACGAACCGTAATGGACAATTTCTAAATATGTAAAATGAATTCTGATAAGAAGGATTTTTCGCCATGACGCAGTAAACCAACTTTCCTTGTAGTAAACGAAGCTATTGACTCAAAACAGTCGCTACACTTGTCAGCTGATTGATGTTATACTCATTATCTCTACTCCAGATTTTCGTAATCGAACCTTTGTGTAATTGTTCGGTCCACTCGTCAGGAGGTATCAGTAAATGTCTGTCATTTTTCTCGTTTTCGTTATTTTCATATGAAGTTAAAAATAATTTATGCGCATTTTGATTTGTGTTAGATTGATGTTCTTTTTTATTTAATTTTACCTATAAATGTTTTCATTTCTGAATACAAAGTGTGTAAAAATTGTCCAAATTTTTTTGCGCATCCAAGCGCTTTCGGCTATTCTATGCACCATTATTAAGGATTTATTATTATTATTTTTAACTGAATGTGCGTATTTTTATATATGTTTTTAGAGTTCAAGTAGAACTCATGTAAACACACACAAGTTCTACCAAACTTCATTTGCAAAAAAGTTGTAGAAAATACAAGTATATTTACCTCATCAACAGATAAAAAAGACTAAAAATAATGTCGACACTAATAATAATAATAAAAACCATCACTAAAAAATCAACTATGAATACGGCCAGAAGTGATGACCGTGTTTGGGAAAGCAAAAAAAAAAAAAAAAAAAATTCCCATCTCTCTAGATACATATATAAAAATCTACACATTCAGTTAAAAAAAAAAAAAAACCTTTGATAATAGTTAATAGAACAACTGAAACTGCTCAGACGTATAGAACATTTGGACAATTTTTACCCTTTACGTCCAGAAAAGAAAACACTTATACAAACATAAGAAAAAATTATATAAACGCTTAATCTTAGTACCTTGTCATCATCTTTAATGAAAGTGATATATATATATATATATATATATATATATATATATATATATATATATATATAATTATTTAATTTCTTAGTTTTTGGTCATAATTAAATTAGACCAGTACACAGTAGTATTAAAAAGTACTCAATACAATTATATTGTAGAACTTTTCAATATTTTTCAGTTGTAAACGAGTTATATAACGCAACCTAGGTTTCTACCATCTGGTGTTCTCAAGCGATTTACAATAAAAACTGTAAATCGCCTGAATATATATATATATATATATATATATATATTAATGCAGGTTTCATTGAATAATATAGACAAGTTTTGTCTATTAATTTTGTGTAGGATCCGTTCATACCGTCTGATATACTTGATGGTGATGTCGTTGAAAGACAACAAAAAATCACAGTATTTGTTGAATTTTTTATCGGGTCTAAGCTTTCGGCTCACATAAGCCATTATCAAAGAGTAAATAATAACACACAGTAAACATAGAACATTTAAGCTATTAACAATAAAGATAATTGAATTGAAAATATAAGTCCATCCCTACCGTGGCGGATGGCCGAAGACAGTGACAAAATAGTGGTGTTGTGGTCCCTGGTCTTCCCCCACCGTTGGTGATTTGCAAAAGACCAATGTAGTATATAAATTCGTATGTCCATTTGGAGAGTGTATCTCTGGCAACCTCAGTGGTATCTACATCGGCCACACCACAGGTTCGCTCTCACGGCGTCTGACGTTGCACTTAAATGGAGATGCAAATATATTCCGTCATTTAGAACAACACGGTTATCAACGCACACTTCTGAGAGAAACGCTTGTTGATAACACGTACATACTCAAGCAGGAAGATGGTGGGCAGAGACTAAAAATCCTCGAAGCACTCTACATTAAACAGTTTAAACCTGGTTTGAATACAATCAATTTCGATATTTCCAACAACGTACTCAAATGTCTGTAATCAGACCAGGGACCACAACACCACTATTTTGTCACTGTCTTCGGCCATCCGCCACGGTAGGGATGGACTTATATTTTCAATTCAATTATCTTTATTGTTAATAGCTTAAATGTTCTATGTTTACTGTGTGTTATTATTTACTCTTTGATAATGGCTTATGTGAGCCGAAAGCTTAGATCCGATAAAAAATTCAACAAATACTGTGATTTTTTGTTGTCTTTTAACGACATCACCATCAAGTATATCAGACGGTATGAACGGATCCTACACAAAATTAATAGACAAAACTTGTCTATATTATTCAATGAAACCTGCATTAATGAAAAAATGCTGCCAAAATACACACAATTTAAATTATATATATATATATATATATATATATATATATATATATATATATATACACATACTTGGGTAGCAACCTTTCTTTCATGCATCTTTCATTGAATACAGCCGACAAAGAAGGTTTTATTAAATTTTACATAATTATCAACCCAAGCGCTTTCAGCCATTTCTCTGAATATTTTCAAGGCTGTTATGTCTCCATTGTCGTTATTTTATATCCATATTTTGACTGTAGCGTAGTAATTTATCTTGTGTTGTTTTTTAAATGGAGCGTTCATTTCAAGCTCTCACGAGCCACGCACGACTGGAATTCGCGTGAGCATTTTTCTGTTTTAAAAAAACTCCATTTCCACTATTAAATAAAATAAGGTTGATGGTAGGAGAGAATTGTTTGATATATAGTGCTCCTCTAATGACGAAATGTTTTTGGTATTGTGATTTATATAGTATTCTTGTACTTTCGACCAGGATTTTTTTTTGAGAGGTCTTGTAAATTATGGGTCAATAATTTCTTTATAGCACTTTGTTTTCACAAATGACATGTAAGGCGTCTTCTGAAAGAGGTGCTAGTGTGTCCAGTATAAGTAATTGATTTGTGATAAGAAACACTGTCTAGTACTAGGCATTGAAATTCATACAATATATTAATCGTCGCTAGTTTAGATTTGATAGGGTTATTTTGATTAGTAACAACAAGGCTTCCTGTAATTTTTCTTTTTTTTTATAATCATATCGCCCCAAGCAAGGCATTTTACTGCCACTGTTTTGCAGGGGGTTACATAGGAGGAAAGTTATGAGAAAGAGTGACAGGTTATCGGGGGTGTCAGGAAGTGAATAAGAGAAGGATGAGAATACTGATGAGAGTGGAGTGGACGGAAAAAGAAGCATGAGAGAAAGGATGCAGGTTAGTGAGATAGGAGATGACTATTGACTTTACATTTAAATTCTTGGAGATTATAGCTGTTGGGAAAGTAAGTAAATGGAAGGGAATTCCATAGGCGGGAAGTGCGAGAAAAGAAGCTGGTGGAGTAGAATTTGCGTTTACAATTTATTGGTTTCATAAGAAAAAGGGTGGGACCTAGTTGCTAATCTTGTCGCCCGAGTAAATTTATATATGAAGATATTATCGCTGTGATCTCATTGTGGGTCATTTATTCCCATTAAAAGACCTAGACGTGCTTTGAACGGATGGGGCTCTTTAAACTTAAAAGTTTTAAAATATGGGACACTAACTCAGCATATATGAGAAACATGCATTTTGTAGTCATTATGCAGTTTGCGTTTTGCGTTTTGCATGTCTCTTCTGATTATCAGCTGACTTCCGTGACATGAATTTTAAGTAATCAATGCCATTGTATAGTTGAATGATACTCTGGTAGGATGTCTTCGCATATGACTTACTTTTCATACTTTAAATCTGGCAAATCCGGCCACAGTTATCACAAGTAAGGTAATGCGTGTCACCTATATGGTTTGGAAGTTTTACTTGAAGACTTTGACGACCATTATTTTCAGGTTTTCTTTCGTCGCAATCCCAGAATTCTGTAAATACATACATACATGTGTATGTATATTTAAATGTGTATATTTCTGTGTGTTATAAAGTTTTATGGTTTAATATATTTGCTATGTAGATTCAGTGATTCAATATAACCTTGAAATATTGGTTCATGATTGTGGTCTATATATTCATTTAGTATATATTGTGTCTATATATATATATATATATATATATATATATATATATATGTGTGTGTGTGTGTGTGTGTTTGTGTGTGTGTGTGTGTGTTTGTGTGTGTGTGTGTGTGTGTGTGTGTATTTATGTATAAAGAAATTACGGTTTTAATTTTTAGTCAGGCATTTTTATCACTTCAGGCGTTATTTTCGTGGATATCCATGTTTTAAATAGACGCCCCTATTTATTTTTAAATAGTGTATATTACACCAAAGTTTTCATGAGTGAGCAAGCCGATAAAGCGTAAAACAAAAAGTTTTAAGATAAAATAAACGGGGCGACTAATTCAAAAACGATAATCCACTAAAATGTTCACTAATATATATATATATATATATATATATATATATATATATATATATATATATATATATATTACTAAAAGTAGATGCTGAAATATTGTTTGAAAAAATACACAGGGTCAATTTTAGAGAATAAAGATACATCCATATATATATATATCAACATACATAATTATTTTTGCACTGAAGTAAAAGAGTTTGAGAGAAAAATAATCACTGGTTTTAATTTGACACTGCCAGGAACTCCCGCCCGATTGGAAAACATTGTAAAACAAATAAGGATTTTACTTTATGAGTCAAAGGTCCATATGAAAAATTTGTATATTTCAATGTAAATTATTTTAGTTAGATATAAATTAGAAATACATATTTTTATAGATTTAAATAAGTGTATTTAGTTGCCATATATATACGCGTATCATGCGAATTTTGAAGACCTATATTTGATGCTAATTTTAAGGGGAGACACATCATACACGAGATATACTGTCGTGAATGATACGGCACCCTTAAAATTAGCTTTAAAA
Source organism: Ascarosepion bandense (assembly GCA_037127315.1). Classification (NCBI taxonomy): domain Eukaryota; kingdom Metazoa; phylum Mollusca; class Cephalopoda; order Sepiida; family Sepiidae; genus Ascarosepion; species Ascarosepion bandense. The sequence goes on along the minus strand of JBBBDQ010000865.1, from coordinate 1,917,829 downwards.
TTAGATCTTCAATAGTCGCACAATACGCGAATATATATATATATATATATATATATATATATATATATATATATATATCAGTTAGATTGATGTGACTATGTTAGCTCTATTACTGATATTGAGCACTTTCCAATAATTACCGTGCATACATAATTTTATATATATATATATATATATATATATATATATATATATATATATATATATGTATATATATATATATATATAAAATTTTCAACCAGTTATTGGTTAGAATTAAATTAGGCTAGTATAGAGTTGCATTAAAAAGCGCTATATATATATAATGTAGAATTTTGAAATATTCTCATTCGGAAGTCAGTCGATTATGCTACCTGAGTTTCAATCTTTTGGTATCTTCAGGCGTTTTATATCAATTCTAAATAAAGTTTTATATAAATCGCCTAAACATACCGAAAGTTTGAAACCAAGGTTTCGTAATCGACTGACTTCCGAATTAATATATATATATATATATATATATCACACACACACGCACACACACACACACACACACACACACACATATATATATATATATATATATATATATATATATATATATATATTCTATTATAGAGACAGCACTGCCTCGTTTTGTCTCCAAGACACAAAGTTTATAATCGAATGTGGTTGATCAAATATAATGCCTGTCTATATGTATACGTGCGCGTGTATATATGCCTGTGTGTATATGTATACGCGCACGTGTGTATGCCTGTGTGTATACACAGGCATACACACGTGCGCGTATACATATACACACAGGCATATATATATATATATATATATATGGGGGGGGAGAGAGTTAGTGAGTGAGCGAGTGAATGAATGAATATCTAATAGACTTTTTTATTCATTCAACGTTATTTTAAATATCATTAAATATCCGGCCTACTCACACGAAAAAAGATAATAAATAAATGATCCGGTGTGCTTTAGGCCGCTTGACCAAAGAGACAATTGCAGCCGAACAGGTTATATTTGCTTGCTTATGGTGTATTATGGAAGTTAATCTACGAAATTGGCATTGGCTGAGATATTTGAATTTTCATTTGTTTAATATTATCATGTTTTAATGGATACTTTTATTTGAATGGGATATCTGTTTATTTTTTTGTATATATATATATACGGATACGAGTGTAATTAAACGTGATTGACAGGATACTACGGTTACGTTTTTTAATTAAGTTTTCCTGTGTTCTTATTTTTTTTTCTTTTCTGGACATAAATTATGTATAAATTGTCTGAGTGTTCAAGCGCTTTCGGGCATACTTTTACCCAATATTAAATAAAAGAATATCCGAAACCTTTCGGACATACAGAACATTCGGATAATTTATACCTAATTTATATCCAGAAAAGATGAAAATTATAAGAGCACAAAAATTAAATAAAATCTTAACCGCAGTACATCATCTGTCGTTTTTTTTAAAAAATTGTATAAAAGAGAGATTGTTGTCCAAATATACAATTATATATATATATATATATATATATATATATATATATATATATATATATAAGGAACGAAGAAAATAGTTACAACGTTCAAAACATTAATTTAAAACAATGCTCAATATAGAAATAGAGCAATGAATATTTATTATAAGTTATACTTCAGAAGATGTACAAAGTACAATCAACTACGAAAGTGTACATTTTGTTTCGACATTTAAACAACAATGTCCCATCAGGTAGTTAGTAATGATGGTAGGATAGGAAAGATGAGAAAAGCAAAAGAGAAATAAAGAAAGAGGGGAAAGAGAAGGACATAGAGGAAATAAAAAGCAAAGAGGAAAACGAGAGAGAAAGAAAGAAATGAATAATAACATTTTTTTAATTTTTTTTGTTTTCTCATCTTTACTATCCTCTTTACTTCGTAGGAAAAATATTTGCCATTAAAAGGAAGTGTATTTTCATCAATTTACTTTTAAAAAATAACATTTATTACCGTTATTATTAACTACCTGATGATACATTGTTCTTTCAATATAGAAACAAAATGTACACTTTTGTAGTAGTTTGTAGTTTGCACATGTTCTAAAGTATAATTTAATATAATATATATATATATATATATATATATATATATATATATATATATATATATATATAACCTCAACGCATCATTTAGATTGCCTATAAGTTATAATTCATTTCTATGAGCTAAACTGACTCATTTCATCAGACCACGCTATATTCGTTCCATTCGAAATAAATATTTTCCCGGAATAAAGATTTCTTTAAAATGAAATGGAAAACAAGTAACGTGATCTAGAACAGAGACTTTAGACTTGTCTCGATTGGGGATCTATCGACTGGTCGTGAAGTGTTCATCTTCCTTAGATAGTGACCATAAACTCATTACATGCCCACTCACAAGCACATGAATACGTATATACATATAACCCTACATATTAACACAATCACGTATACTCATGTGGTCTGATGAAATTAGCCAATTTAGGTCAAAGAAATGAATTATAATTTATAACCAATGTAAATGATGTGCTGAGATTTCCTTTATAAATATCATATTGCTCTGGATAACATCCAGTGAGCCTTCTATACAGATATTACATTTAATATTTTATATGTAGATCTTGTTGGATTATCCTCGTCATTCACGGACTTGACATCATTATATATATATATATATATATATATATATATATATATATATATGCATCTTAAAAGAGGAAAAATATATTGAAATGTTTTCACGATATATAAAGTAGATATATTTATTTATAGACAAATTATATATATATATGTGTGTGTATGTATATATGTATGTCTATATATATGTATGTATATATATGTGTGTATATATATATGTATGTATATATATATATGTGTGTGTGTATGAGAATAATGTATATTTAGGCAGCAAATATCCTTACAAAAAAGTTTTGTTAATAAGAACCAACATGGTTCTTATTAATAATACCTTTAATTTTTTATTTCATTTTTCTAATTTTCGAATATTTTCAAACTTTAGCTTTCCACAGAATGCCAAGATGTTTCCAAAAGAATTTCAGCCTACCGCACGAGCACGACATTCTTTGTATATGATTTCTGAAATAAACAATTGTCAATAACTTTGCGTTATTTCAAACTATTGTTTTCATCCAATTTGATACAGATGTTGTTATATACTATAAATGGTGATTTAAGATTACTAATTAGTATAGTTGTTATTATAGAGAGAGTACTTATTCGAAACGTTGTGTTTATAATAACATCTATATCGACCGAGATGAGAACAATAGTTCGAAAAGATACAAGGATAACGACATTCTATCTTTAAAATGATTTCGACGTTAAAAAGTACTTGATCAAAACAAGAAATCAACACAAACTTCGGAGAGTTTATCCATAATTCCGAGAACAATACTCAACACCCGATTCGAAAATTAGAAAAATAAAATCCCAAATTAAGCAAGCTTTGTCTGTTCTTTTTATCAAACTTATTTGAACACACACACACACACACACACACACACACACACACACACACACACACACACACACACACACACATATATCTATGCCTGATTAAATAAATTACAGATATTATGTCTGCTTATTTTTAATAAGATTCGTTCATAGTCACAGATAATCTTCTGTGTATTAAAAGATTTGAGAAATTCTTACAATCTCCTTCTGAAATCATATTTCTAGGTGCTAGTAGTAGTAAAAAATGACCATAAAATTGTGTTGATATATATATATATATATATATTACTGCAATTTTTCTGTTTTAAATGAAACGATTGACAGTCATGTTTAGCACCTCTAAAGATGATCTCAGAAGGAGATTGAAAGTACTTGGGAATTTGAGAAATGAAAAATAAAAACATCTTTAAGTTACTCGGCAGTTCTCACATATTTTAAATATAATACATAATCATAATTCGTGAGTATGAACGGATTTTATTGAAAATAAGCAGACATAATGTTTGTAATTTATTTTATCAGACATGCCTAAAAGAAAATTTGCTGCTTAGACACACACACACACACACACACACACACACACACACACATATATATATATATATATAAGAAAGTGACATATATTTTGAATTGTTATATAAGGAACAAGTAGTAAAATTTATATTTTTGTGCGAGAAATAATGTGGAGTATGTTTCAGTTTTTAAATTCTATATTGTTTCATTTTCATTGGTTAAATTGTTGACATTCCAAGAATTAAACATGAACCCAAGTGAGCCATCATGGCGTCTAGACAGCCAATGAAGACAAGATATGAAATTTAGAAATTGATACAAAAACACGAACGCCATAAGATGTACACGTGACGTTGTCTTAACCAATGAAAACAAAATAGAACTTTTTAACGCTGCATTATTTCAATTTCAAAGATTTCTGTTAAATTCCCCAAAATAGTAAGACATGTTAAGTTTAAAAAGATTTTCTGATATGTCCCTTATTCCCAAACGTTTTCAGCCACTTCTCTGGCCATTCTCATGAATATATGTTTCTGTTGTTGTTATTTTTTCCCCATGTTTTGACTGTAACGTAATAATTTATCTATTGAGAATGACCAGAGAAATGTTTGAAAGTGCTTGGGATAGTAATTACGGAATATTTTTACATTTCTTTTCTCTAGCAAAAAAGAAACACGTTAGAAAAATTAGATAAAGTATTAATAAAAACTTCCTTGTCCGTCGTTTTCAATGTCAGTCAGTTAGTTAAGTGCCATACGTGAAACACGCTTGGGCGATCATGTCTCGAAAGAGTCATGACTGACTGGGTAGAAGATTATCTCGCAGTAGGTTGCCATTGCTTTCTGCGGTAGACTGGTTGCCGACCAAGGCTATAGAACCCAATCTGTCCTGTTATTTAACCCATAACTGGAGGGAAGAGATGGATTAATACCTTTCCCAAGGGTATTTGCGCGTAAGTGAATACAATGGATTCAACTGGAATTCGAACTCGCCTCCCCGATTTCTCGTTCCGAGCCGATATCCACTGCACCACAACGCACATCCTCTTCAATGAAACATGCTTAAAAGAAAGGTAGCTGCGCAAATATATATATATATATATATATATATATATATATATATATATATATATATATATATATATATATATATATATAGTTAAAACTTAAATGATTCATGTTTGATTTCTTTAAAAAATGTGTACACAACCGATAAATGAATAATTTTAAGGGGAATATTTATATTGGGAGTTGTCAAATTTAAATTAATATAACACAAAGCAATAGTAATAAATACGAGTAGGAAGACTGGCACTGGTGGGAAAGAAAAAAATATCCCATTTATGAGGCCGTTCCAAATTGATATTTATGGAGCATTGAGGATAAAAATATTTTCACAATTCACTTGTTACTTGTTATATTTTGCTTAAAAACTGTCATTGTTAACCGAAAACAACTTTTCCCGGTGTAGCAGCCCAGGTTAACCAGCTCCCGGAATATAACCAAGAATTGTCTAGTCTAGTCCAGAATAAACCCCGGGTGTGATTCGGACAGGCTTACTTTATTCCTAGTCTAAGCTATTACTCCATGCTAAGCCGATTTTTACATACTTTTATCATTAGAAGCATCAACAATTATTTTTCTTAACTGAGATGTCATGCAATGATTCCAGCCTAAAAACTTTTAATAATAGTTGATACGAACTCATTCAACATTAATCATGCAGCCATGATTCTTGTTACATGTAGACTGCCCATACAAAAAAATAATGGTCGATTACAAAAATGACCACTCTTCTATTTTGACCCAAATCAGTCATCATCCAAAAGTTAGGCCTTTGTACAAACCAGGGAATCAGAATAAATTTGATGGTCATAGAATGCTACACAATAAACATCTACGGACATGTGACGCTATGATCCATAATATCAGCTGTAGATTAAATAGTATATGTTTTATTACACGGGGGATATTTTGGTCAGTATATTTAGAATATACTAAAATGTTTAGAATATCCATAATATCATCTGTAGATACAATAGTATACGTTTTATTACATGGAGCCAGTCTGATATCAGGGGATATAAACTGATCGCATTTAACTTTTATCCCGGGTATAAAACAGCCTGTCGCAGAATAACCCATTAGTAATATTCGGGGCTCGGCTATCCCTGGGCTGTAATACTGGGCTTACCTCTCAAGCATTTGTACGCGCATTATTTTTTCCGACATTTTTCTGTACATACGTAAAAATTAACATGTGCCATATTTATGGTATTAAACCATTCAACCATTCGATAAATAGTTCAACAAACAAACTGGCCAATCATAAGGCGACAAAAAAAGAAAGGGAATATATAACGGATAATTACAACAAAGAGTGAGAGAGAGAGATAAAGAGAAAAAAGAGAAGTGAGAGAGAAGAGAAAGAGAAAGAGAGAAAGAAAAGAGAAAGAGAGAGAGAGAGAGAGAGAGAGAGAGAGAGAGAGACGGTGATGCAGATCAAGTGGGTACATCAGTTCTCTGACAGATTCTCATAAGACTTCGAGATGCTTCCCCTCCTGAAAAGTTTGTTGAAAAGGTGCTTGGGGGAGACGGGCGAACGGCTCTTCTGGGAGCTTCTTTCATGTGAGGAGCGGGCTTTGCGTTGCCGGTGTCGGATCTGTGTGACCACACACACAAGCAATTCATCCAAGTTGTGATTGAGGACCGTTGATGTTTCTATGTATTTACAGTCATAGCTCAATGCTACAGCTTTTGCTTCTGTCAAAAAAAAATAAATAAATAAAATAAATAAATAAAAAATTAATTAAATAAATAAATAAATAAAAGAATAAAAAGTACAAATAGTTTTTGTAGTTAATCTCTTTTCGAAAAGAATTTTAGAGACATAAGAATTCGAATTAAAAAGTGGTTAGAGAAATTATAGACTTACAACAAATTATTCTCTTCCAAACGATTGCTTCCCCGACGGTTACAATCTCCAGGAGTTTAAATGTAAGGTCAATAGACACCTCCTAACACACTAACCTGCTCCCATTCTATCAAGCACTCTTCCCATCTGCCCAAATCTCATCCTCGCTATCCTTACTCATCTGTCAACTTCCTCCTGACATTCCCTATGTCTAACCACTCCTTCTCTTTACCTTCCCCTATGTAGCCCCATGCGCAATAGTGGCAGTGGAATCCCTTGCTTGGGGTGAGATAATTAAGAAAAAAAAACAATCGTTAATGTACGGTGTTCGTCTGGAACGCATGCGACCATTTTGAATATTTCAAAAACTAGTTGTCCTACCTCGATTCAACTTACCCATTAAGATAACGGAAGCTTACTGCACATGTATGAACAGACATTTTCCAGTTGTTTCGTAAGTCCGAATACTCTTATGTATTGTGTGACTTGTATTCATAATAAAATGGCCGAAGCAAGGCGATATATTGCATTACTTTTTTTCTTCGCAAAATTCCAACAATGTTTGTCAGCTTTCATCTCGTCTAGAGGAGCCCTTCCTATAAGTCAGTTAAGTGCCGTACCTGATACACGCTTGGGTGATCATGTCTCGAAAGAGATATGACTAACTGAGCAGAAGATCATCCGGCAGTAGGTTGCCATTATTTTCTGCGGTAGACTAGTTACCAACCAAGGCTATAGAATACAGTCTGTCTTGTTATTTGATACATAGTTGGAGGGAAGAGACGGATTAATACATTTCCCAAGGAATTTGCGCGTAAGTGAATGCAAAGAATGATGACTATTCTGAAAGCGTATGGAGTAGATCAGGGATCAGCAAACTTTACAGTGCAAGGGCCACATTAAAACATTCACAATTTTATAGGGCCGCATAGTATATTAATCAAAATAATATTTAAAATAGACAAAATAAAAGACTTTTAAAGATAAAAATGCAATTAATTTTTATTAATTAATATTTTAAAGAACTGTAGAAGATTCATATAAAACGCATTTATTTGAAAGACAAGGTCACTCAGTTTAAACTTTAATGGAAAACAATTTCTATTAACTATCTTTAAATAGGAGCTTCACATGAAACACGTTTGAAAGACAAAATAACCTTGTTTTAAGAAAGAAAGCAACTATTTTTATTAATTCATATTACAAAATAGAAAAAAAAAACACATTTATTTGAAAAACAAAGTATTCAAGTGTAAGAAATAAAACGATTTTTATTAATTAATATTTTAAAATGAAAACTTCAAATAAAAACACATATAAAGTAATTCAATTTAAAGAAAAACATTATATTTTAAAATATGAAATTCCCATGAAACACATTTTTTTTAAAACAAAATAACCCACTTGAAAGAAAAAAGAATAATTTCCCTTTCAAATTTACTAATATTTGGTGGGGCGTAGTTAGCTCTCATCTGGGGTAGACTGTTTAGAAAAATGGGAGGAACGCTTGGATATTCTGAAGAGACACAGGCGCCATTGACCTGGATAGTTTATTTTTCGCTAATATTAATAACTTACAAAAACTTACATTGTTGTGTTAAAGGGAGAATAACTGAGATTGAGGCATATGGAAGCGACATGACACATAGAGTTAGAACAATAAATGAAATAAAGGGTTCAGTTTGAAATTCCAATCACCTGAAGAATTTCGGAGCATACAACAGCTGAAACGTCATGAATATGTCCACAAAGATAAGGACAATAGTCCAAACAACGTAACTAATATATATATATATATATATATATATATATATATATATATATATATATATATATAAAGAAAATAACAAAAATAAAACAGAAAACAAAAACAATTCTATTTTCGGCACACTTTGTTCGGCTCAACAGTAGTTGGTAATCCAGAAAAGGAAACCAAACGAACAAAAAATGTAACTAACTTACACTAAACTTGAACGCGAGCCGCTAAACTACGAGAATTCACGTTTTTTTTTCGAGAAAAAAACAAAAAAACAAACGTGATTCCCTGAGTGAGTAAGAAATTAAAGTTTCATATTCGCTTCAATTAATTTTTATTTCGATTTAATCCTGAAAAAAAGACACGGACAAAAATGGACGAACTTAAATCCGCCATGCTCGATTTTTGAAGTTCGAACTTGAACAGCAAAACCAACGAGAGGAGAAAGAACTTGAGCAGAAAAAAAAAATAAATAAATAAAGCAACTCCAGCTGGATATACAAAAAACGACTTGAAATTCAAAAGTAAACTGAGAAAGAACGAAGTGAATTTCAAAAGCAAACAAAAATCAGACATAAAAAAACTTGAAGAAATTCCACTTCAAACTCAACCAAGAGCAAAGAAACTTCCTTGAACTAGCAAACAGGGGATAAATTAGTGAAAACGAAAACGCATTCACACAAAACACGATCTGGAGCGCAATAAACATCTTTACATTTTCTCCGGACGAAGATATAACTTTCGTCTCCTATTTTAGAAGATTAGAGGATTCATACGCCACAGATTGCATAAATTGGTCGGACTCTAAGAAAGTTCGCCTTCTTCTTCGAAACCTAGGCACCACAGGGCACACCAAATTTGTGAACTCTATATTTACCCGAAAGCAAGCGAACTGGCATTTACTGAAGCGGTTAAACTTTATACAGAACTTTCTAGCCCGAAAACTTCACTTTTTCATTTTGGATGAATACTTGATAACTAAATATGTCTCATATAATTTGTACATTACATAACCAGGCAGCCAACAAGGAAAATAATGATAATACCTTGTCTGTCAAATACACAGTATATATATATATATATATATATATATATATATATATATATCAGCGGATTACTGAATGAGGTTATTGTAAGATATATATATATATATATATATATATATATATATATATATATATATCTTACAATAACCTCATTCAGTAATCCGCTATCTTCAATGTTTCTGGGACTTTATATTCGGTCTTGTCGTGGATCTTCGTCGCCAATTTGTTGTGGCATTGTAATGGCGAAACTTCGCAGCAAAATTGTATATATATATATTGTTTTCCGTGTTATGTGTCTTACTTCTGGTCAAGACACAGAACACGGAAAACAATATATATATATATTTCCGTGTTCCGTGTCTTACTTCTGGTCAAACCCGTCACTACAATTTTGCTGCGAAGTTTCGCCATTACAATGCCACAACAAATTGGCGACGAAGATCCACGACAATACCGAATATAAAGTCCCAGAATCATTGAAGATAGCGGATTACTGAATGAGGTTATTGTAAGAGCGTACAAGGAGGGAGTAGGTGGTGTATATAATAAGGCTATGTAGGATAGATAAGAGTTGACCCTAGGTATCTAAGAAGGCATTCTAGCGGGAATTTGTTCCACAATATAGCAGCTCGGTGGAATAAATTGTCTGGGTAGAATTTCTTCCTTACTAATGGAATACAAAGGTAAGGAAAAGGACTTGACTCAGAGTACTTGTGAAGATCTGAACTGGTTAAACCAAAGAATGTATTGCGGCGGAGTATCTGCCATGAAAATAGCGATTGAGTAAGGAGAGGCTCGGAATGTTTTATCTGCGAGAAAGGCAGTGTATATTTTCCAAGTTTATTGATTTTTTTTAATCATATCACCCCAAGCAAGGCGGTAACGCCACTGATGTGCAGGGGGTTAAGCAAGAGTGAAAAGATTTGGAAAAGTGAAAGTCGGAAACCACATCCTAAACAGGGAACAAGGGATGAGCCTCTACACCTGTACAATAGACGTGGGTTTTTTGCTATTTAATCTCGCCTATCTTGATGGAGTTCAAAAACGTCTACGCAACCTTGTGGGTGATGAATTATTCTTCACCTTACAACCCATTTCCCCACATCAATGCCTCGACAAAAGAAACTTGTTACGCTCCATCATCGCCGATAGAGCCCTGAATTATCACCAGTCACGATGATGGTTATTCCATGTATTCCAGGGAGACGTGGAAAGCCGTGATCGCCTATGTCCTGAAAGGACAAAGCACATAAAAGAAGAAGACCCTACATATCCACATAAACTGTAATTCTTACACTGTAATCCTCTACCTTGAGTGGCTATCGAGGCTTGTACAGGGTGATCATCACGGTAAGAAAAAACGAAATTTGTGAACCTCTGCTCTATCGCTATTTCCATGGCATGTGTTCTGACGAGCTACATTCTTTGGTTCCACCAAACCAAACCTTTACAACTGGGATCCAACATACAATGTAATACTTTCTCTTCGCATTCCAGTTGTAAGAAATAAGTTCAATACGGGTTGTTTCTTCCAAAGAACTGCTGCTTTGTGGAACAGGCTCCCGGCAGGATGTTTTCTCAATCACCGCAACCTTGATTTCTTCGAGTCTAGGGTTAACCGTCATCTTTCCTGCATAGTCTCCAAAACACCTCTTGCAGTTTCTTACGCTCATATAACATCACACAGTAACCCTCTACCTTGAGTGGCTCTTGGAACTTCTATTGGGTGAACATCAGTATATATATATGATCTCTCGACGTTCACAGTATTACATTATTCGGACTATTGTCCTCATCTTTGAACTCTAGTAAAAAAGGGTTACTAAGCATCAAGTTTATAAGTCCCAAAAATTCAGTTGTTCTTGTCCTTAAGCTATAGACGTTGGTTAGTTCCTGTGACTTGACCCAAAAGAGTTGTGACTTTAATACCAGGCTACAGTAGTGGTGAACAAGTAACTTACAGCATTAGAGAGGGATAACTCATGACTACCAAAAGCGGCACTACTATGTAAGAAATGGAATTCATATACCCCAGTGATTGTAATTAAGAGTTCGGTTCGAAATTCTTAGCACCTGAAGAAAGCTGGAGTGTACAAGGGCCGAAACGTCTTACAAATGGCAACAAAGTTGAGGACAATAGTTCGAATAATGTAAATACTGTAAATACTACCTCATTTCAGAAATATAGACAAATACTCCCGACGTTTAGCTTTATAGAACTTAAAAGGAGCATTTTCGTTTGAGTATTTCAGTCTGTGACATCGACAGCTATTATGGAAAATATGAAGATTTGCAGTTTCAGAAACGGATAATTGGAACCATATTTCTATTCATATATTTTTCGATATAATTAAATTACGTCTTCGTTTTGAATAAGTTCACTGAAAAGAAAAGAAAGTAAGAATAAAAGACACAGCTGAATATAGTTTGAGTTCATTACCGTCAGAGATTGTCAAAATGGCTACAGAAATCAGACTCAATAGAATTCATTTCCTGTCAGTACAAAAAGAAAAAATGTAAAACGAAAAACGAAAAACGAAAAACGAAACTTGCATTATACTGCAAAGCATCACACTAAACAAATATTTGGCTCTGGTTCAAGCGTACGCGCTCGCGTTCCTCACTATAAACTTGATCCTGCGTCACATCACGTCTCAGTTTCTTCATTACTAAACTAATGAAAATTTAACACACATTTATATCCTAACAAAATACGTGTGAGAATTGACTAACGACCCGTTAGTCTCTGTTAGGGCCCCGGGTAATATAACATGTTGAAACATTTTATTTTCCGATCATCAAAGTTAAGAAACGGTGAGCCTAGTTCGTACTCACAGAGGCGGCCGCTTGGGAATACCAGGCAATGAAAGTTCGGATGCTAGTATAGTGTGCGGACTGAGGAAATCGAGAAGAGGGGTTCGAGTTCTAATCGGGTTTGCTGCATTCAGTCTCGTGCAAATAGCCTTGTAAATGTATGAATCCATCTCTTCTCCTCTACCTGCCTGAATTCATTATCTGTTAATGTTCTTTTAATATACATACATACATACATACATACATACATACATACATATGTATCTAAATTTATTTATAAATGGAACTTTGTGTGTGTGTGTGTGTGTGTGTGTGTGTGTGTCTTTGTGTGTCCGTGTCCGTTACCTATAAACTCCGAAACAGCTGAACCGATTTTCTTGAAAATTTACACAGTTGTACTATAAGCGTCTATGAGTGTTCTTGTGCCGAGGTACCCCCGATAAATATCGAAAATCGATAATCGATAAAATCGGGTTATAGAAGGAGCGGTCAGATTTTAATCAAATTTGATACACTCATAGACAAACACATAAGAAACGCTATTCACAAGTTTCAAGGTTGCAGTTCTCACAATAGTGTAAAAAATCGATAATATATATATATAAAAGGCAAGATGTTTGTGTGTGTGTCTGTTTATCTGCCTGTATATCTGTAATTTTTCAGCCCTTTTATTTTAGTTTTTGCTTCGGGTTTAGATTTAAGTAGGCATCATTGTAGTTCTTAGATTCAGCCATGATACCATTTACTCAGAGGATTTATTTAGCATTCAAAATTCAGTTTACGACGAAAAAAACTCATTTGATATCGGTACCAGGAAATCAAAATTTGACTTACATCCATTAATTTTTCTTTCAGTCTACGGTTTCACTTTACTTCGAAACAACTAATGCTTTTAGTCTTTCGTGCCAACGTCCAAAGAGTCTGAGCTCTAGGACCATGGATTAGTTTTAATGATGCTTTCATTACATGCGAGCAACGCCGGACTATGCTGCTAGTATATATATATATATATATATATATATATATATATATATATATATATTAAATGAAATAGTTCGTAGGCAAAATCCTAAAAGTAGATTCTATTAATATTGATTTTATTAATATTAAAAATAATCCAGGTGGAGGGCTTGATGTAAATAGTATTATCTATTTACAGACCCAAATATGTGTATTTTTTTAAATAAGACTTCGAAAACTATATTCATTTTATATATATATATATATATATATATATATATATTAAAAAGGAAGATCTTATTGGTTTAATTAAACTTGTTTGGATATCTATCTATTTATCTATCTATCTACAAAAATGGGATGAAAAATAATTTGTTTATGTTTATGTTTTTTCTTATTTAATTAAATTTTAGTTGGTAAATTTAAAAACATTATTCTTACAACTATATTGTAAACTAGGCTTTTCTATTTTACCGTCAGAATAGGCAAATGTAACCGCCACTTCTACTCTATCAGTTTCTTTCTTCGCACTTCCCGCCTGTGGAACATCCTTCCCCATGCTTGCTTCCTTGATAGCTACAATCTTCAAAAGTTTAAAGGCAACGTCATTTGCCATCTTCTATCTCCGTGACTCCCACCTCTCTCTCATCCATTCAACAATATCACCTGTACTGTTTTCGTTTCTATCTTCCCTCTCCTCTCATTGTATCTCCCTGTGCACCAGTGGCAGTACTGCCTTGCTTGGGGTGAAAGAGTTTAAAAAAAAGAAGAATTATATCAGTCAGTTAAATGCCATACGTGATACACACTTGGGCGATCATGTCTCGAAAGAGACATGACTGACTGGGCAGAAGATTATTCCGCAGTAGTTTACCATTGCTTACTGCGGTATACTGGTTGCCGACCAAGGCTATAGAACCCAATCTGTCCTGCTATTTAACCCATAGCTGGAAGGAAGAGATGGATTAATACCTTTCCCAAGGGTATTTGCGCGCAAGTGAATACAATGGATTCAACTGGAATTCGAACTCGGCTCCTCGGTTTCTCGTTCCGAGCCGATATCCACTGTAGCTCATTCTCTTCCCGATTCTTCTTTTCAGCTTGTGAATATCCTTTCTTGAACGTAGACCACGGGGAGGAATGGGTCATGACCCTACTTCTCTAACCGAATTTCTGTTGGTAGAGGTGGATATTGGGTAATCATGTTTAATTTTCACGAACGGGAATGTATCTGATCCGGCTGGAATTTAAACTCGATTCTCCTATTTCTCTTTCTGAGCTCCCATTGACAGCACTAACGACAATTTGCACATTTAAGATTACAGCACCTGGTTTTCCTAAGCGGTCACACATTCAGTTACTGAACGGGTTCGATGTTGCTTCAACATGTTTCAGCCGTAAGCTGATCAAGAGGAGGGAAAAGACAAAAAAATTTAGATTTTCCCACCAGTGGAACTCCCTTCCCCGTACTTGCTCCCCTGATAGATACAATCTTCAAAAGTTTAAATGCAGTGTCAACTGGCATCTTCTATTTTCGTGACTCCCACCTCATTCTTAACCGTTTCTACAACATCACCTATACTGTTTTCCTTTTTGTTTTTCCTCCCCTCTCATTGTCACTCCCTGCACCCTAGTAGCAGTACTGCCTTGCTTGGGGTGAAAAGATTATAAAAAATTACAATAATAGTTTTGCAGTTTGTCTTAGCGATTTAATACATAAAACAGCCTATATGAATGACTGGTGTTTAATTTTCAACATCGGATAAATAACCATGCTGAGATTGGGTTGAAGCACCTCACAATATGGAGATTCATCGAAGGGTTGCAAAAGGCACAAAGTAACA
>JBBBDQ010000865.1:1662500-1897500 GCA_037127315.1 Ascarosepion bandense | reverse complement strand
AAATAAATAAACAAATAAATTGCCCTTCTCCTTTTTTTCATTTTAGCACGATTTCTCTGCGGAGAATAAAGCCAGAGCGTCATGGTTATGAGCAAAAAGAGAAGCTCCAAATGCCAATTACAGGTTGGGGATAATAAAATCAAGCAAATGCAGATTTCAAATATCTGGGAAGCGTTTTAACGGAGGATAAAGAATGTAACACCGAGATCCAAAAATTGGGTTAATAAATGAGACAAGAACCGAAAAAAGAAAAAAATTAGAAACAAAGAAAACAGTGATGGATTAATATGTGATATCCATCTTCTGACATGGCAATAAATGATAAACAATCTCTCTGTGGATGTGGTAAACACAAAAATGTAGTGATACAGAAAGATACTGAAAATTTAATGGACGATGCGAGCAAACAACAAGGAAATCGTAAAGAAAATAGCAAAAGAAAGAATAGTTGTACTCAGAATCAAGGAAAGATAGCATCGATTCTTAGGGTGCATTTTGAGGAAATTCTTTTGCCTTTGTCTATATTTCTGAGATGAGGTAGTATTTACAGTATTTACATTATTCTGACTATTGTCCTCATCTTTGTTGCCATTTGTACGACGTTTCGGCCGTTGTACGCTCCGGCCTTCTTCAGGTGCTAGGAATTTCAAACTGAACCCTTTATTACAATCACTGGGGTATATAATTCTTATTTCTTTGCTTAGAACATCTTCTGGTAGTCATGAGTTATCTCCCTCTAACCCTGTAAGTTACTTGTTCACCACTGCTTTAGGACACATGACCCAGTCGATATAGACTTTGGTTAGTTCCTGTGACTTGACCCAAAGAGTTATGAGTTCAATACCAGGCTACAACGAAAAACATTGGAAAATGTTTGTGTATCACAGATAGCAGAAATCGCAAGCAGTTTTAAGAAAGCAGTTGGCCCTCACAAAAGTTTTTTTCATAGCGAAGACGTAAGAGAAGGTTTGGGTATCACAGATAACAGAAATCAAAAACAGTTTTAAGAAATTACTTGATGTCAAAAATGGCATTTTAAACAAAGACATGGGTGAATCTTTGGTTATGACAGATAACGGCAATCACAAGTCGTTTTAAGAAGGCCGTTGGTGCCCAAAATGGCTTTTCAGGCGATTATATTGAAGAATCTCATAGCGGAATTTGCAAGCAGCTCCCAGAAAGCACTTGGCGTCACAACAGTGGTTTTGAAGTAAAGAAATTGAAGAACTTTTGGGCATCACAGACTATAGCAATCGCAAGCAGTTTTAATAAAAAGATTGATGTTCCTGTTCTATTTGCAACAGCATGTCTCTGTGAAATAGGTTTTCCCAATCTCGTTCATGTTAAAACATGGTTTTGAAATCGTATCGATGCTCAACAGAACATTCATCTCGCTCTCAGCAAAAAGGAACCCCGCATTTCAAACATAATTTAGAAGACTCACGGACAACTTTTTTTAACGATTAAAAGAATTTGATTTGACAGTTTATTTTATTTTATAAAATCACTAGCAGTATAGCCCGGCGTTGCTCGGGTGCAATGAAAGCTTTAAAACTAATCTATGGTCCTGGAGCTCAGACTCTTTGGACGTTGGCACGAAAGACTAAAAAGCAATAGTTGTTTCCAGTTAAAGCGAAACCGTAGACTGAAAGAAAAATAAATGGATGTAAGTCAAATTTTGATTTCCTGGTATCGATATCAAATTTCCTGCATTATTGTAAGAACTGCAACCTTGAAACTTCTGAATATCGTTTCTTATCTCTTTGTCTATGAGTGTATGAAATTTGATTAAAATCGGACCACTCCTTCTATATAACCTGATTTTTTTGATCATTGAATTTCGATATTTATCGGATGTACCTCGACAAAAAACCTAGCTAAGAACACTCGCAGACGCTTATAGTACAACTGTGTAAATTTTCAAGGAGATCGGTTCAGCCGTTTCGGAGTCTATAGGTAACACACACACACACACACACACACACACACACACACACACACACACACACAGACAAAGTTCCATTTATAAATAAGTTTAGATTGTGCTAATTTTTTACGCACGTTCATTAAATATCAGATGACCTGAAATTTCTTTTTATTTTATTCGCTAAGGTGCTCGAGATGGAATATTATGCAAAGGTTAAGAAACACTATTAATTCATTGTGATTTCTGTCCAACGAGATTTATATTCGACATTAAATATCTCCACAAGTATTGAAAAGTCGTTAAGTTTGCACAATCTAACCTAACCTGATCGTCACTGTTTGTCATTGAAATGGAACGAAAAGTAATTGGAAGTGATTGATTCTGCGAAAGTTTCTTCTTAGAATTCTATTACATCTATTAATATTTGTCTCTTCACAAGAATGTGTTTGTTATGATGATTTCGTATCAGTTTGCATGTAATTTTCTAACGTGACCTTCGCCTGTCATCACTGATAATGGATATAACGATTTTTTTTTAATTATTGACCACTCAGATAATGAGAAATGTAAATTGCTTTGGCACCTGCTCGATCCCCCATTTTCGTGCCTACAACCGTGGCGCGCTTGTCACAGGATGTCTGCCAATGGAAAAGAGGGGGCGAAAACGGATTTGATTGCTGTTTTCCCAATGGGTTATCAGACTAAGATGACATAAGCAGATGCTATCAGAATTTAAATTCCATTTATTGATTAAATCCCCCCAGGTCACAACATCCATTCATTTTATTAGCAATAAATCAATGCTAAAAACAAGAATTCATTATTTGTTTAATCTGTTTGATAATTTTCAAATTATAGCAAACTGAACAGCGAATGTCGTCTTATTTTATCTTATTCTCAACATCCATTTTATCTAGTCTGACATGGGGATCATATAATTAGACAATCTGGTGAAGATCAGACTGACCCCAGCTTTACACTTTAGCGTTTCCTCGTATCGTCTGAATAAATACTTAAAAATTGATCGGTTTAAATGAATTATAAAAGTTAAAATACTCATATGACGCTAATTCGAACTGAGTGTAAGGTTTAAGACCGTATTACTTATTTGTAACTAAATCTAAAACTGCCTTATATTTTTTAACTTCACAAAAAAGCGCCTTATATTTTATAACTTAATAAAAAACCATCTTATAAATTTGAACTAAATAATAAAAACATTCTCTAAATCAAAAACTGCCTTATATTTTTTTGATAGAATCCAAGATAGATTTGGTGTCTCGGCTTCAGTCACTTTCTCATCGCCGTAGTGTTGACTCCATCTGTCTCTTCCATACTTTTACGGTTTGGACACCTCGGCGTGGTGTAATGGTTAGCAAGCTTGTCTTGCTAGAACCTATTACAACTGAATAGTGAGTTCGATCCTCTCTGGATACCTCATACTTTCGGCCTTGTGCCACATCTTAGCGGTGCTTAGAAAATGGACACCTCGGCGTGGTGTAATGGTTAGCAAGCTTGTCTTGCTAGAACCTATTACAACTGAATAGTGAGTTCGATCCTCTCTGGATACCTCATACTTTCGGCCTTGTGCCACATCTTAGCGGTACTTAGAAAATGGACACCTCGGCGTGGTGTAATGGTTAGCAAGCTTGTCTTGCTAGAACCTATTACAACTGAGTAGTGAGTTCGATCCTCTCTGGATACCTCATACTTTCGGCCTTGTGCCACATCTTAGCGGTGCTTAGAAAATGGACACCTCGGCGTGGTGTAATGGTTAGCAAGCTTGTCTTGCTAGAACCTATTACAACTGAATAGTGAGTTCGATCCTTTCTGGATACCTCATACTTTCGGCCTTGTGCCACATCTTAGCGGTACTTAGAAAATGGACACCTCGGCGTGGTGTAATGGTTAGCAAGCTTGTCTTGCTAGAACCTATTACAACTGAATAGTGAGTTCGATCCTCTCTGGATACCTCATACTTTCGGCCTTGTGCCACATCTTAGCGGTGCTTAGAAAATCATCTATACTTTTACGTTATGGTATCGCGAATTTTTTTTTATTTAAGCGCAGTACTCGGAATGACAAATCGGGGAGCCGATTTCGAATTCCAGTTGGATACTTGCATTCACTTACGTACAAATACCCTTGGGAAAGGTATTAATCCGCCTCTTCCTTCCAGTTATGGGTTAAATAATAGGACAGGTTGGGTTCTATAGCCTTGGTCGGCAACCAGTCTACTGCAGAAAGCAATGACAACCTACTGCGGGATACATCTTCTGTACAGCCAACCATGTCTCTTTCGAGACATGATCGCCCAAAGCCTGTATCATGTATGGTACTTAACTGACTGACTAAACTGGTGTCGAGGTCTCATCAGTTTACAGTTGATTTAAGTAGATGCAGCCGTAAGTTCTATACTAACAATTTCTTTTCTCTCAGTTCTCGCTTGCGGAACTCTATTCAGGTTCAGTGCTTTCTAGGGAAAAATTTAAATGCAATGTCACTCTCTAAATAAGTATGTCGTTGTAATTCCTCGATTGTATCCCGCTCATTAATTATGTTTCTGTTCCTAATTCTTCCACACTGAATAACCCTTTGTATCTTAGTGGCGTTATCCCCTTGATTGGGGTGTGAAATCGATTAATAGTAATCAAAAACCTACCTTGGATTCTTTAAATAAATCAATGTTATTTAATGGCATACGGATTTTAGTTTTAAAAGTAACTTGCTTGCCACAAATTTTTATGCTCAAATAATGGTTTCGTCGTTTCAATTGTTACCTAGCCACTACATAGTTTCACTCACACACACACACACACACACACACACACACACACACACACACACACACACACACACACACACACACACACACACACACACACACACACACACACACGCACACACACACACACACAAAATACCTAAATTCACGGGTTACCATAATCTTAAATAGATAATGTTTTTAAAATCAAGTTTTGACTACGTTGTACATCTTTTTAAAGAATACAATCTCTACGCCTCCAGTCGATTTGTATATGTCTATAAATCAGTTGTGTATTTGACACTAAAATTAATGATTTAACTTAATATATCAATATTTAGAGTATTTTAACGTTCAGAATTTGGACCAGTTTTTAATATTGACATAGCGCAAGGTAACGTAAGGCACAAAACAAAAAACAAAATAAAAAAAACTAAAAAAAAGACAATAAACCAGATTCACTTCAGAGTATTAGCGTGCCTAATCTGCTGCAATCATGGTTGTCTTTAAGGCTGGAAATGACTTTGATTTGCAGTTTATCAAAGGATCCGGAGGTATTGTGGTGATACCGAGCAAAAGCAATGGACCGGATGTTTGCGCTTTCACGATAAAAAAGCAAATGACCAAAAGTCGTCGCTGCGCAGCCGGCTCCGCGCAGATGTTCCGGTTGAAAGCTAAAAATTAATTCAATATTAAATTTCCAGTTCGCGAGCCTACGTGAATTTTATTACTCAGCCAATGGGAAGCCCAGAACCAAATACAAGTGTGAAATCCCAAATGAGTGGCTGTGATCCAAAAAGAAGATATAAAAAGCGAATACAGAAAGCATCGCCAGGCAGACCGACTCGAGAAGAGAGTAATTAGTATCTCCCTTGACTAAAGTCAAGCAGCTTACTACGCTTGCCTCTCTTACCTCTTTGCCTTCTTCCCTGCCTCAAAAACTACTTACTGACCTAAGGAGCAAATACATCAAAAACATTTTTTGCTTACAAGCTCCCAAATTCCTAAGCCTTAATTCTCTTTCAGCTTTTTATTGCCATGAACATTTTAACCTCCGTTGGATCTATACTTCATGTATTACTTCAATTGTAAAAACAGTAATTGATATGTGTTATATATAAAATGTTATCTTTCAACTCAATTTGCTTTTCTTGATTTATAACCTTTCTTTGTGACTTATAGTGGGTTATCTACAAGCCAAATTCCGTTAACCTGCAACAGTATACGACTACCCTTCACTAGAACGGACTCTTCACTACTAACAGAAAAGAATAGATAAGCAACCCACTATAGTATCTCCGCACGGTGGTGCAGTTCTCACAAGCTGTGAGTATATTTTTTAATGACACACCAGCGCGACCGGTCGGCAGTACACTCATAAAGCTTCCTTTAGAAGTTTACAGAGGCAGAGTGGATAATGACACACCTGTTCAATCGGTCGGCAGCACACTCCTATAAGCTCTCATTCAATGTATGCAGAAGCAGAGTGGATAACGACACGCCAGTGCGCTCGGTCGGCAACGCACTCTTATAGCTTCCTTTCAAAATTTTCAGAGGCAGAGTGGATAACGACACGCCAGTGCGATCGGTCGGCAGCACACTTCTGTAGCTCCCTATCAACTTATCTTCCACCAATTTAGTTAAGTTAATCTTAATTGCGTCTTTGTCTTGTTTCTTTGTGTGGCTTGGCGTTTTCTGACACATAGTAGCGTCAGGAAAAGCGATGATACTTCATGCGGCTGACTTGACTTAATCGGACTTTTGCAATAAATAAATAAATATAATAAAAATAGACTATTAAATGGTCAGTGATATTCTTTCATAGAATAAAATACCGCTATGGTTAGGATTCTGCCTTTATTCAGTACGCTGAGTTTAGAAAAAAACAAAGAAAAGTCTTTGAAGGAACAAGAAGACCTATATTTGAATGGTCTGGCCAGTTCGATCGCACGAAAAAGCAGGGAAAAAGATCCTGAATATAAACTTCGAGTTAATACTTCCATGTCATTTGATACACTGTTTTCTTCTCTGCTCAAACCAATATTAGTACTTGGTGATATATATATATATATATATATATATATACTAGCAGTATAGCCCGGCGTTGCTCGGGTGTAATGAAAGCTTTAAAACTAATCCATGCTCCTGGAGTTCAGACTCTTTAGACGTTGGCACGAAAGACTAAAAAGCAATAGTTGTTTCCAGACAAAGCGAAATTGTAGACTGAAAGAAAAATGAATGGATGTAAGTCAAATTTTGATTTCCTGGTATCGATAACAAATGAGTTTTTTTCGCCGTCAACTGAATTTTGAAGGCTAAATAAGTCCTCTGAGTAAATGGTATCATGGCATAGACTAAGAACTAAAATTATACCTACTTAGAGCCAAACCCGAAGCAAAAAATAAAATAAAAGGGCTGAAAAAATACAAACATACAGGCAGATAAACAGACACACACAAACTTGTTGCCTTTTATTTATATATATATATTATCGATTTTCTGCACTATTGTAAGAACTGCAACCTTGAAACTTCTGAATATCGTTTCTTATGTCTTTGTCTATGAGTGTATCAAATTTGATTAAAATCGGACCACTCTTTCTATAACTCGATTTTTTCGATTATCGATTTTCGATATTTATCGGATGTACCTCGACACAAAACCTAGCTAAGAACACTCGCAGACGCTTATAGTACAACTGTGTAAATTTTCAAGAAAATCGGTTCAGCCGTTTCGGAGTCTATAGGTAACGGATACGATGCACACAGACACACACAGACACACACACAGACAAAGTTCCATTTATAAATAAGTTTATATATATATATATATATATATATATATATATATATATATATATAGGTTATAAATATTTCGCAGCTAAAAACAGCCGCTTCTCAGACACAAATAATACAGAAGTTAATGTTTGAAATTAACTGTTGTATGATTTTGGTTTGAGGAGCGGCTGTTTTAGCTGCGAAATATTTATTACCCATGGATTTGTAGAATATCCAAAAAAATTTTCAAGATTACATTATCATTGAGTTCTTTTGAGCTTGTCTCTATTGGAATTTACCTGACAAAACTACCAAATATTCTACATTATACATCTTATATATATATATATATATATATATATATATATATATATATATATATATATATAAAGAATTAATTTTTATTTCTAATCTGACATATTTTATTACTTCATTAATTTTTCACCTGCTTTCTTCAACTCAACTTCATTCTTCTTCCTGTTTCCTTCAGAACATTGGCGATCATGGCTCTCCACAATTTCTTGTATTTTGTCTTTTTGTTATCTCTCCTAAAACCTGTTGATTCAACCATTTACTCATTATCATCCTTCTTCCTGTTTTTGCCGTTTCCTTTCACAACATTAGCGATCATCGCCCTCCACAATTTCCTGTCTTTTGTATCAACCAACCACAGGGCCTACTTCTTGTTAGCCCACCCCTATGACTGCGACTAATTGGCTGATTATCTAAACCAATCGGATGCAACCCAGGTGGGTGTTACGACGATAGCCATTGGCCGGTGATCCCTATTGGCTGACCAATCAAGAGCTAATTATTCGGGATTCGGGTCCATAAATAGAGGACACCCAGAGCAAAAAATCGAGTCGGTCATTCTTCGCTACCCAGAACCGAATCCATTGCCACTGCGTACTCCATCAATGACACTGCCTAACTGCAGTTAAGATTTCTTAGTTAAAGTTAAAGAAACTTTTTCCGCCAGTCAACTACATTCACCCCTCACTTCGCGGTGTTAGTTTTAACTTGATAAGATATTATTGTATACCAGTGTAAATAAATTTGTGTTACTGTTTATAAGAAACACTTTTCTTCATTTCTTTGATGGTGTGGCAATTATTCTTCTACTCCGACGCCAAATTCAACACTCTATCAACTGAATTGTATTCATACCCACTTTCGCGGATCTTAAGAAACAACGTGGGCGCGGAAGGGATCAGAGAACATCCAATCTGGAACATGTGGTAATCACGAAACCATCGGCCAACCCAGTATCGTGAAGATATAGTACCACATCTCTTTGGTATTTTTGTTATCTCTTCTAAATTCTGATTATTCAACTTTTTACTAAAGCCTCTTCATATACTTCTTTGTGCTGTTTCCTTGAAGCTATTGGTGATCACAGCTCTCCACAATTTCCCGTGTTTGTAGCTCTTAATATGTGTTGAGTTTTTATTATCTCTCTCAAACCTGTTTTTTCATCCTTTTATAAAACTCATTTTTTTTCTTTGTGTACTTTTCTTTCAAGACATTGGCGATCATGGCGCTCCACAATTTCCCGTCTTTTGTAGGTTTTAATAAATTTTGTTTTCTTGTTATCTCTCTTATATCCACTATCCAGTTACTCGAGTTTGCTTGGTAGGTAATACTTTGTTTTTTTTTTGTCCTTGTTGTCTTCAAACTGTTCTGTGTGTGTCGAAATTTCCATATTCTCTTTTATTGATTATGTGTCCAAGAAATTTCGACTGTCCTCTGCTGATGTTAAGTGTCAGTGTAACTTTTGTTTCTATATGACATAGGAAATATGTCTATTTCAAAGAAGTTTTCTAAAAATAAAAATGAAAAATCCAAACTTATAAGACTAAAAAGAATTTAAAACACCTTGAGTGGCATTTCAATTAAGAGTTTTTCAAATAAAGCTATCATCAGAAAGCTATCATCAGAAACACATCTTGCTGTTAAAAGAAATATAATAAAATAAGTACAATTTTATCGATGATTCATTTTATTGATTCTAAAATCCACGGGTCACGTTCTGTAACATTTTCCTGCCGGAAATATGCGCTTTAAATAGAAACGCTTGCAAGAACTTAAAACGAATTCCTATCAAATTTTGTTCACAATAAGTTAGCTAATGGGAGAAAAATTATTTTCGAAAAATATTTTTCTTTTCTGAGGCAACAATCTATTTATTTTCATCATTTGAAAAGAACATTTAATTCAGATATTATCATATTCTCATTTCAGTACGGCCCTAAACCAGGTACGAGGAAATGGAATTTAAAAAACAAAAAACAAACAAAAACTGTGTTGCGTCAATTATTGAAGTGGAGATGTCTTAAAATCATCATACACAATCTAGGCATTTTACTTGGTTTCGAACATCGATATTTTGTGTCAATAAATGAAATGATAGAGTTGAAAAGATTTTTTTATAAATTATCTACGTTAAGAAAGTGGCGTGAAGCAAGGATGAGTTTTCTTTCCAGACTTATTCAACTGTTACTGCGACACCATCCTAAGTTACCTAACTTTATTATCAGTGAGTGTAAGCAACACTGTGTTGATGGCCAACTCTGAAAGGAAATTACAGAACTTCCTAGAGAGTGTGGTAGAAGAAAGTGGGGGGGGGGGGGAAGGATTAACCATCAATTGCAAGAAGAAAACCGTTTTAATAGAGGGTGGAAAAGGTGACACCGTGATCCGAAGTAGGCATTAGAGTATCGAAAGAAGCATTCCAAAAGCTAAGCAAGGTGCTGAGAAACGGAAGATTTTGTTACAAACAAAGAACATACCACTGAATTTCTATGTAAGCAACACTGTGTTGATGGCCAACTCTGAAAGGAAACTACAGAACTTCCTAGAGAGTGTGGTAGAAGAAAGTGGGGGGGGGGGAAGGATTAACCATCAATTGCAAGAAGACGGAATGTATTGTCATCACCAAGAGAAATAGTTCAAGGCGCGAGTTACGAATTGAAGATATAAACATCAAACAGGTGCAGAAGTTCAACTATCTGAAAACCGTTTCAATGGAGGGTGGAAAAGGTGACACCGTGATCCGAAGTAGGCATTAGAGTATCGAAAGAAGCATTCCAAAAGCTAAGCAAGGTGCTGAGAAACGGAAGATTTTGTTACAAACAAAGAAAATACCACTGAATTTCTATGTGATATCCATCCTTCTATATGGCAGCATATGATGGAAAATATTTCCAAGGATGGATTCTGACGAGAAAAAAACTCTCTAGCAGAGAACGAAATTTCCTAGCAGTAGACATGGATAGAACACACGAAAAAGTTCTACAAAAATATTAACTAGAAAGACACTCATACTTAAAATCAGAAGGAGAAAGACCATTTTATGAGGGGGGATGGCTTGGAAAATTTAATACTCACTGGACTTATCAAAATAAGCAGAAGTAGAGGAAAACAGAATAACTTACCGAATGGGTTTGCCTAGAGGGATCGCACAGCAGAGACAAGAAGAGATGGTAAACGAGGCTTAGATTTAGAAGGGGCGGGAAATTGGGGAGAGCTATTATCACTCGCGTCTTGAAGGATGATGACAGCTCCTTTATACTGTATCAATGCACGTCGGATAATGCTGCTGACTGAAAAGGAAGAATCAATTATTATTTAATACCTTTTTACCCTAGGTAAGGGTTAAATAGTAGGGTAGACTAGGTTCTATAGCCTTGGTTGAAACCATTCCAAAAAGGACCACTTTGTATTCAAAACCATAGAAAAGGCAACGAGAAACCACCCCGGTGTCTTTCTCAAGAAGTCATGGCAATTCACAGATAATAAAGAAAAGGAATCTTAGACAAGAACTACTCTGAATTCCCAACCCTGGAGAAGGCAACGGAAAACTACTCTAATATCTTTCCCAAGAAGCCATGACAATTGATAAATAATAAAGAGATAAAAAATCATAGAGAAACGCTATTCTGAATTCAAACTGTGGAGAAGGCAACTGGAAACCTCTCCATTGTCTTTCCCAATAATTTATGCCAATTCGCAAATAAGAAAGAAAAAAGGATCTGAGGAGTGTTCACTGTGTTATGCTAGACATTTTTTCTCTCCAGAATCCGTCTAACATATCTGCAAGTCTACTATTTGTCCATACTTGGAATATTGCTACCATAGATAGCCCGGTTATTCCGTTATATATTTAGAGATTCTTGATTCATTTCAATCAGAAATAATATTGATCCTGACCCGGCGTCTCGGATTCAGCCCTTTTTTCATCGTCGTAAAGTTGCTTTTATGGGCTTTTTATAAAAATGCTTCATGGCAATTGTTCGGATGTACTTTTCGTTATCGTACCTAGACTTTATGAATTTAAGCGCAGTACTCGATTGGCAGCAAGGTCTCATCAATTTAAAGTTGAATTGGTTTGATGCAACCCCAAATTCTTTGCTAACAGTTTCGTTCCGGTCAACTTCGGTCTTCAAAATATGCAATGACAATCATTATCTACTCTCTTCTTGATTATTCTTTTATTGTTCTTCCTTCTTAGTAATGTTTTCCGTTTTTTAATTCTTCTACATCCTTGTGTCTTAGTGGCTTTACTGCCTCACCTGGGGTGATTTCGATTAAAATAATTTGGCATTAAAATCATAAATATCATAGGAAAAACATGGAAGACAGCCAGCATACTCACAATGTTCAAATTGAGCAGCCAAAA
Organism: Ascarosepion bandense; assembly: GCA_037127315.1. Taxonomy (NCBI): domain Eukaryota; kingdom Metazoa; phylum Mollusca; class Cephalopoda; order Sepiida; family Sepiidae; genus Ascarosepion; species Ascarosepion bandense. Next base: position 1,885,354 of record JBBBDQ010000865.1, on the reverse strand, counting down.
TCATTTGCATGACCTTTTAGAGAACGAAACGCGTTATACAGAATTTTTCTACTTTATCAATATATTGCCTAACATCGATCTGATATATAGAAACTTATATTGCATATTTTCTCCATCGGTACACATATACATTTGCCTAAGAAAAGGTGAAGGCGGAGGAAGAAAAGGAAGAAGAGGAAAAAGAGGAGGATGAAGAAAAGAGGAAGAAGAAAAGAAGAAAAGAGGAAGAAAAAGTGAAAGAAGAAAAAGAGGAAAACAATAATACCAGAAATAAGAACGAGGAGAGCAGGAAGAGAAAAAGAGAAAGTAAGAAGAAGAAGAAGAAGAAGAAGAAGAAGAAGAAGAAGAAGAAGAAGAAGAAGAAGAAGAAAAACGGAAGGAAAAAGAAGATAGGTACAAAGAAGAAGAAGACGAGGAAGAGGAAGAGGTGGGAAGAATAAGAGGAGGAGCAGGAGGAAGAAGTGAACAAAAGAGGAAAAAAGAAGAGAATAATAATAAGAACATAATGAAGAGGAAGAAGAGGAAGAAGAAGAAGACGAGGAAGTAGAAGAAGACGAGGGAGAAGAAGAAGATGGAGAGGAAGAAGAAGAGGAAGAAGAAGAAGAAGAAAAAGAAGAGGAAGAAGAAAATAAAAAAGTTGAGGAAGAAAAAAATACTTGTGCGCAACATGTGCTTGTTGTAATTCCATAAAATTAGTTTGACATCTTCCAGATTCCAAAGATTTATCAAATAATGATCAGTGTAAACAAATATATAATGTTAGTTGTTTCTCTATCATCCTCAGGGCGCAAGACACGCCATCCAAACTGGTGATTAACCTAATGATACTATTTATATTCGGACGATGTGTCTTGACCTTTGTTGTTATCACTACTTATCAGCCGTTGAACCCTTCTGCCGTTCTCAGGCGTATATCGATTTGGGTAACTTACATTAGTGAAACGAGAACAGTCTACCCCCGTAGATTAAATAAAGGGTTTAGTTCAGAATTTCCTGTAGGTTAGCCAGATCGATATACATCTGAGGAAGACTGGAGGGTACAATGGCCGAAACGTGGCAACAATAACAAAAACAAGGACAGTAGTCCGAATATAAATAGTGTAAACTTTTGCTTGAAACTTGAAAATTACCATTAGGTAATTCCTCATTCCAGAAATTCGGAAAATATTAAGGGTTCTGGATCACTAAAAAGAAATCTTTATTTAAAAAAGATAAATTAAGTCATGTGTTAGAATCTTGAGGATGGAAATATGATGGACATTAATTTTTAATTTAGTTTTTTCAGTATCCTTACATTTTTCCGTTTGGTGGAAGTTAGGGAGTACAAAAATTGTCCATATCATTTATTGTTCCAAGTGCTTTCAGCCACTTCTTTAGCCCTTTTCAAGTCTTTTTTGGTGCTGTTATTATTTTTAATTTTGATTGCGTAACATGTATTGGATGTGCGTCGTGGCGCAAGATGTGCGTTGTGATGCAGTGGATATCGGCTTGAAACGAGAAATCGGGGAGCCAAGTTCGAACTCCAATTGAATTCCTTGTGTTCACTTACGCGCAAATACCCTGGGGAAAGATATTAATCCATCTCTTTCCTACAGCTATGGGTTAAATAACAGGACAGATTGGTTTCTATAGCCTTGGTCGGTAATCAATCTTCAGCAGAAAGTAATGGCAACCTACTACGGGATAATTAACTGCCCAGTCAGTCATGTTTCTTTCGAGACATGATCGCCCAAGCGTGTATCACGTATGGCAGTTAACTGAATATGTATTATTTGTGTGATTTTGAATTCTAGTTGGAGCGTTAATTCCGATCCCCTCGCGTGTTGGGTATGACTAAAATTCGAGTTAGTGACTTTCTAATTTTTAAAACACTATCAGCACGCAGTTGTCATTGTTAAACAAAGGGATGTTGATGATGGGCAGTACAAGACTGTGTTTCTTGACATAAATCAATTACCTATATCAAACATACTAACATATCTTAAGTAAGCGCCTCACATGTCACTTATCAAAGCAAAGCGCAATAAAAAGCACACCTATCAACGCATAGTGATGTGTGTTGTGCTGCAGTGGATACCAACTCGGAACGAGAAATCGGAGAGCAGTGTTCGAATTCCAAGTGTTCGAATTCCATTTATAAAAGCTGTTAATCTGTCGTTTCTCCATCCAGCTATAGATTAAATAGTAGGACAGATTGGGTTCTGTAATCTTGGTTGGCAACCAGTCTACCGTACAAAGTAATGGCAACCTACAGCGAGAAAATCTTTTTCCCAGTCAGTCATGTCTCGAAAGAGACATGATCGCCCAAGCGTGTATCACGTATAGCACTTAACTGACTGACTTATCAATAAATAATCTACAAGAACCCTTAAGACAAATACTGGTTGAAAAGACAAGAGTTCTATGTAAATCAAATTACCTAAAACAACTCATTATAAGTGTAGCCCAGTACATAAAAATTATTTCCCTCACCATTAACCCCACTTAGTTTAACAATGAGAACGGCTTCCCAAATATTCATCACACACACACACACACACACACACACACACACACACACACACACACACACATATATATATAATGAATATTTGGGAATATAATATTCATTATATATATATATATATATATATATATATATATATATATGTAGTATGTATTAATTAATTCTTTCGTTTTCTACGGCTTATAAACTCGTTGGAGGTTATTTAAAATCAGAAAATATTTTTAGATTCTAAGAATTTTTTTCAGATAATAATAGGTTATTTTATTGTTACAATGTTACTAATTAACCCATAGCTAGGAACGAATATGTGGATTCATACTTTTCCAAAGGATATTTGCGTGCAAGTGAATATAACTGATCCAACAGAAATTGGAACTCGACTCTGCGATTAACATTTCCGAGCCAATATCCATTGCACCATCTGCACATCGAAGCTTGCTCGAACCTGATATTCCCAATCGGCTTTTGGAAGTGCGTTTCTGTCCGAAAATAGATCATCTGAAGCTGATCATCTTGACTGGGTTTCAATTTTGATTTAGTGAGACAAGCTTGCTAACCAATACACCATTTGAAATGTCCAAGGATATCTAAGTGTAGCTTAGGTGTGGCACAAGGACGAAAGTGTGGAGCACTCAGTTAGGATAAAACTCACTATTCCTTCGTAATTTATCTAGCAAGATACATCTGCTAAACATTCTAGCACGTCAAAGTGGCTAGAATTTTTCTAAACAGAGGGAAAAGTGGATTCATGCCTTTCCAAAAAGTATTTGCATGTAAGTGAATATAACGAACCCAACGGCAATTAGAACTCGATTTTGATTGATTGATTTCTTTTCTAAAGCTTATCAATACTTTCCGGATTATTTTTTGGAGGATAGCAATGTTTTTAGTGATACAACTCCAACTAATTAACCCATAGCTAGGTGGGGAAGAGGTGGATTCATATATATCGGGGTTGGGGCAATCTGCAGTCAGTGAATATAACGAATTTAATTCGAACGGTATTTTAACGTAATGTAGACATAAGCCTTTGAACTCGGCTTCCCGATTAACTATTCCGTGTCATTATCCATTACACCAGACGCACATCCAACGTTACACCACCAAAAGATCACCCATCTAGGTAATGACGTTGCTTAATTTCGGTGATAATACAGGAACCGGTGTTTCGAAATGATGTGACGGTAAGTGTATATATATTTACGAGTTATTTCTGGAAAACATTTAGACATTTTGATTATCTCGAATGTGACGGTTGCCAGTCGCATTTGACATAGTGGTGCATGCGCAGTCAGACACTTCCCGTTGAGTTTATTAGTCGACAAGGAGACGCCATTGAACGTGATTGTATATTGCAGGAACGTCACATTCAATATTCACATAAATATTCACCAACTTTTGGTTAAAACTTGGAAATTTATTCACTAAAACTGTTCGAATATTTAGGAGGCTTTGGGGGATAATTAAATTAGCAAAACCAAAGTAAGATTTTGGCATCAGCGCTTCAACCTTGGCTGAGATTCCGTTGAAAGCAATTCGCATTTTGGAAAGCCTTCAACAGGTAGAATACCCGTGTGGATTGCAATCAGTTGAAATCGGTACTTGGCACAGGATTAGAATTCGAAGAAAATATGGTGATTCCACAGACTATCCAGAAAACTCTCTATTTTCTATTCCGTCAGTTAAGTGCCATACGTGAAACACGCTTGGGCGATCATGTCTCGAAAGAGACATGACTGACTAGGCAGAAAATTATCACGCAGTAGGTTGCTAATGCTTTCTGCGGTAGACTGGTTGCCAGCCAAGGCTATAGATCCCAATCTGTCCTGTTATTTAATCCATAACTGGAAGGAAGAGATGGATTAATACCTTTCCCCACGGTATTTGCGCGTAAGTGAATGCAATGAATTCAACTGGAATTTGAACTCGGCTCCCCGATTTCTCGTTCCGAACCGATATCCACTGCACCACAACGCACATCCTATTTTCTATTAAATACATCAAAATAGAAAATGGGCGTGAAATGAAAACGAATCAGCAATGCCGAGTACTACAATATTTTACAAGATATAATTAGAGGCAAATATATAGCAGGCAAAAGTGGAATGGCTTAATGAAAAATGTGAAGAGATACTGTTGTGGGATCTCCCCTTTTTCTATGATAATACACTCGACTTGTGTATACATATACTCCTGCCACAGTGAAATAAGACAGACATCGTAGAGAGTACCGTAAGAGGTCCGTAAGTTACCGAGTGATACTGAAGTTACACAGAAAATACCGCGTCAGTAGTCATAGTAGCTGTGAGCTGCACTCAGACAAAATATACTAATTTTCAGCATGGCTTCACTTCAAAGACTTGTATATATATATTCCTTACTAATAGTATTCCTGGATTACTAACCTGCGTTTAAGTTTGTATGTTTACGTTTAATATAACCTATTTTTCTATCTCAATTTATCCGGTTTGTTGTTCATTATTTTGTGCGGTTCCTAACCCGGAATCCACAACAGATACAAAGAAAGATAAGTCAGAAATGTATAAAAGAACAAGCGATATAACAGGTCAAAAGAGAGGCTAATCGACAGGATGGATAAAATCAAAATAGGGAATAATAATAAGAAACAAGAAAAAATACTTCGAAGATGAAACGGATACATTGGAAAATTCTTCTACAGCGAAAGGGAAAAATCTGCAATGCACAAAAGTATGGATAGACAGATATATTACATTAACACTGGCCAAGATGTTTAGTAACCATGTAGCAAGACTCGATGGATTGTAATAGAGATGCTAGAAGTCTACTATGATTTCGACATTGGTAAAATTACAGAATAATATAGGAAATATACAACAGCGGTAAAATACTGGAAGACCATTTCGGTAGCGCTGTCTAATAAGTCAGGTGCTAATGAATGCTAGCTCCATCAGACAATCAACATAATGATCCACGTAGCAAAACTTGTCTGAATTGAGCGGTGGGGAGTTTCGCAAAGGGAAAGACGTTGCTAAGAACTACAAATCATAGGAGGTTATGGAGAGCCTTGACAGCCCACGTCCTGAAGGGACACGGTACACTGAAGAAAAAAGTAATACAGAATAAGACCCGTATGTACTATCTCACCCAGTAACTACCTCAAGCCCCAGAATACGAGTTCGTTTGACGCCTAAAAATTAAACGCGTTGGTTGACAGATGACATGGCTACCATAGGTTACTTTCTTGTTCTTGAATTGTTATGAATTCTTAGAAATTATAGTAAAGTGGTTACTCGTTAATTTTTCGACAGTTTTGAATTAAAAGTAGATTTTGCTAGACCGACTTAAAATTTCTGTCAGTCAGTTAAGTGCCATATGTGATACACGCTTTGGGCGATCATGTCTCGAAAGAGACATGACTGCCTGGACAGAAGATGATTCGGCAGTAGGTTGCCATTGCTTTCTACAGTAGATTGGTTGAAAGCCAAGGCTTTAGAACCCAATCTGTTCTATTATTTAACCTGTAACTGGAGGGAAGAGACGGATTAATACCTTTCCCAAGGGTATTTGTGCATAAGTGAATGCAAGGAATTCAGCTGGAATTTGAACTCGGACTTGGTTGAATTTCTGGATCCCTGACTTGTAGTTGGTATTTTGGGCTCCTCTTTTTTTCCCCGATGACAGTACATTCAATTTTCTTATAGTTTATAATTAGTCTTTTTTTTTTTACTGTCTCTCAATACTTTATTCAACCTTTGAAATGGATCCTTGGTCATGCTAATACGCCTTCAGATCTCAGTGTCGCCCTTTGAATCTTCTGTTAGAACACTTCACAGGGATTTGAATTTCCTGTACTTGTTGATTTTTAGTATCCTTGACTTGAAGTTGGCATTTTGGGCTCCTCTTTTTACTGATGACCATGCATTCTATTTTCTTGTGGTTTATATTTAGTTCTTTCTTTCCGCTTTCTTTAGCTACCTTCTGTAGAAAGTACTGTAGTTCCTTTCCGTGTCTCCTAACAACATTGTATCATCTGCGTATCGTATTTTGTTCAAATTTTTTAGAGGTTACGTTAATAGGTTTTTTAAAATTCGGTATTAATTTTTAAAAACCATTTCTATTCAAGAAAGGCAATAAAGCTACTAAGACGTAAGGGGGTGTTACTGAGCATGAGAGAATATGAGAAAAAATACGATTAATGAAAGAGAACAATAAATGGACAGGAATTAAGAAGACATGAGTTAACGATTGACGTAAAATTTAAATTTTGCAAGTTCAAAAATAGACTATTGGAGTAGATAGACTAAACTATTGCCCGGTTCACACTCCACCCACGTCTATTGAACAGGTGAAGAGGCTCATCCCTTGTTCCCTGTTTAGGATGTAGTTTCCGGCTTTCTCTTTTCCAATCTTTTCACTCTTACGTAGCTCCCTGCACATCAGTGGCGTTACCGCCTTGCTCGGGGTGATATGATTAAAAAACAAAAAACAAAAAAAACAAAACAAAAACAAAAAAACAAGAAGCCGGAGGAAACTCTAATAAGCATGGACTGCGAGAAAAGAAACATACAACCATTTCAATTGTAAAAAGATGAGACCATGCCGTCAATCTAGTACTACTTAAATTTATTAAGTCTAGTTACCTAGGTACGTAGAGGAAAGTTCATACGAATAATTATCAGTAAAATACTTATAATAATTATTTTTATTATTTTAATATTTACTCTATATTACTTATATAATTACTTTTAAGTTTATAAAACATCCGTCATTAATAATATGTTTCTAACTTTTTATAGGAATGGACTCTGTCAATAAATACTAACCTGGGTGATTTCAGGGGACGCAGCTGTGAGGCAGTCGGAAGACAGTCTAGAGGCAGTCGAGACGCAGCGTAACTATACCGTTCGGACTTACACTGGTATCTGCTGACTATTAACACTCTTGCTTGTATATATGTTCTGTTATTCTAATACACTGTTTGAACCGATCTTCTTGTTTCCATGTCTTTCTTCCTGGCCCAAACAGGCCACAACAACGTGGCGACGAAGATTTCGCCACAACATAACTTTGACCCATTAATACTAACCAAATGGGACTGTGGATATTTGTGGATTAAGTTGATCGGTTTAAGTGAATCTAGGTACAAAATAACCAAATCATTCGCCCATACTTAGAATATTGCTGTCACAGATGCTATTTGCCTTGATCTCCTTAATGAAATAAAAAAAGAATCAGTAATATTATTAGTCCTGATCTGACAGCTCGGTTTCAGTCACTTTCCCACCGTTTGCCTTCCTGTGTCTTTTCGATAAATATTTTCACGTTAAGTGTTCGGATGGGCTCTTCGCTGTGGTACCTAGACTTTATGAATTTAAGCGCAGTACTAGAATCGCGTTGAGATCTCATCAATATGCATTTGAGCTGTTTAGATGTAGCCGTAAGTTCCATGTTATCAGTTTCTTTTATCGCACTTCTCGTTTACGGAATTCCCTTCCGGCTCCATATTTCCAGCCAATTTTCATCTGCGAAAAATTTAATACAATGTCAATCGCTATCTATTGTTCTCTTGATTACTATTTTCACTTCCCGCTCATTGTTGAGGTTTCTGTTCTTAATTCTTCCATAATCTGTAACCCATTGTATCTTAGTGGCTTTGCATGGGGTCACAACCGATTACAAAAAATCAATACATCGACCTTCTTCTTCTTCTTCTTCTTCTTCTTCTTCTTCTTCTTCTTCTTCTTCTTCTTTTCTTCTATGTGCCCTTTAATTTTCTTGGAGGCATTATTTCATTTACAAAAATTTATTGCTGGTAACTTTTTTTTACTTAAAAATATATTACTGGTATTTTTACTATGACAATGTATTTTGATGTTATCAATCCATATATCCGAGTATAAACTATATTTCAAAATATAACTCCAACATAAGTCCAACACAAAATATGCATATCCTCGTCTTTAGTAATTATGTCTACACAAACATGCATATGCACAAAGGCTGAATATCATTTACCATGTATTCAATTGTGAAAGCAGAATAACATACATCATATTTTTATTACTTCAAAGAAAATTAAATTTTGGCAATAAATGATTCATTAATGAGTTGATATATGGTTAAACAAACAAATCAAATAAAAATAAATTGTCTCTTTGTTCTTCTTCGTCTATGTGCCCTGTCCCTTCAGGATGTAGGCGATCATGGTTCTCCACGTCTCCCTATCCCTTGCGGCTCTTATTATGTTTGCTTCTGTTACTCCTGGCAACCCCGTTCCATCATCCACCTGATCAGGCCCTGCAAATATGTTATCCCCTGCCTTCCTCTGTCTCTTTTTCCTTCTATCTGGCCAGTATCAGTTATAGTATAAGGTTCTCCAAGCTCTCCTTCCTTATTGCATGTCCCAGGAACTTCAGTTGTCTCTTCTTGATGCTCAGTATTAATTTCCTTTTTGTTGCCATTCTTTCTAACACCTCATCGTTGCTTGCATGCTCAGTTCACGATATCCGCAGCATCCTTCTGTAGAACCACATCTCCGCTGCTTCAAGTTTCGTCCTCATTTTCGATGATATTCACTACCGTATTGAAGAACTGACATCACATAGCAATCCAGCACTCGTTTCTTTGTTTCTAGTGAAATCTTCCTGTGTGTTAGTACTTTACTCAGCTTCTGGAACACGTCCTTTGCCATGCCAATTCGTCTACGGATGTCTGTGTCGTACTTTTAATTTCCTGTTAGAACATTTCCTAGTTATTTAAATTTGTATACTTGCTTGATTCTCGTATCCCCCACCTGTATTTGGCATTTTGGGTTGCTCTTTTTGCTGATGACCATGCATTCAGATCGACCATCTTATGAAATTGAACAATGACAGACGCCTTTTTAATGGAAGATCATTCGTTAAGTATTATGCAGGAAATAATCTTATATTGAGTGTTGCCCGAAAGTTCTCATACGACGATATCAGCTCTTCATTGAATTACGTCTACGCTTATTAGATTTAAAGATGTGAAAAAACATTTGGAAACACCGACGTCAGAGTAAAACTGGCTCCAAACCAAACGACAAAAGTGACCGGAAAGACGAAACTGGCATAATTTTCTTGTTAACGAACAGCAATTTCAGTCCTGTTCAAGGTCAATTCAGAAATTTCTTTGGCAGGATACGACTTCGGTCTGGATATCGTGAGACTCATTAACGATGAGAATTTTGGGAAAGTCTTTTTTCGACTGCCACTGACCAAGTAAATTTGGCGAGGAAGATATTTTTGGAGCCGGTGCCGCCTGAAAGCCGACAAAAAAAAATCATGGCTGTTCTACATTTCTGAATCGAACAGTTTTCTGTTTTGCGCCAAAAATTTTCGGATTTTGCAGAAGGTAAGAGGGATTGATGAAAGAAAAATGAAAAGAAAAAGATAATCTCAATGGCTGATGCAATACATTAACGAAGGAACTGTTTGGAATGTAATCAAAATAGCATGGACCGATAAAAAACATCTCTCTTTCTCTCTCGCTCTATCTCTCTCTCTCAAACACACTCACGCATATATATATATATATATATATATATATATATATATATATGTTCATTCATATCTATCTATCTATCTATCTATCTATCTATCTATCTATCTCTTTTTTTTTATCTGTCTATCGTAATTTGATCAGATCAAATATATCTGCGTACAACACGATAACCATAACACGTATTGATTTCGAAATATAGCATTAAGAACCAAAAATATCCTGATTATATATATATATATATATATATATATATATATATATATATATAGGTATGTTGTGGGAAATCCCGAAGATTAGCAAAATGGTTTTGACAACCGACAATATTTAATTTATTTGTTTGAACATTATTTTTTTTAATCGATACTTGTATTCGAGTAGATATTCTGTTTTTAATCAAAAAGTATATATATTTCTACTGGCTTAATTTTTTACCATAAATTTTGTTACGAAAATGTGTCTTGTTGATAGAGGTCGCAGGTTCAAATCCTGCCGAACGGCACACATTTTCGTAACAAAATATAAATAAATAGGCCGGTAGAAATTATATATATAAATATACTGTTTGATTAAAAAGAGAATATCTACTCACATACGAGTATCGGTTTAAAAAATATTTAAACAAATAAATTTTATATATATATATATATATATATATATATATATATATATATATATATATATATATATTTTAATCATCTCACCCCAAGCAAGGCATTCTACTGCCACTATTGAGCATGGGGCTACATAGGGGAAGGTAAAGAGAAGGAGTGGTTAGACATAGGGAATGTCAGGAGGAAGGTGACAGATGAGTAAGGATACAGTGGATGAGGGTTGGGCAGATGGGAAGAGTGTTTGATAGAATGGGAGCAGGTTAGTGTGTTAGGAGGTGTCTATTGACCTTACATTTAAACTCCTGGAGATTGTAGCCGTCGGGGAAGCAATCGTTTGGAAGAGAATTCCACAGTCGGGAAGTGCGAGGAAAGAAACTGTTGGAGTAGAAGTTACGGCTGAATTTTATCGGTTTCACTGTAAAAGGGTGGGATCTAGTTGCTAATCTAGTATCTCGTTCAAATACGTATTTAGGGGGCACTAGTGATCTAATGTATTTTGATGTTATCAATCCATATATCCGAGTATAAACTATATTTCAAAATATAACTCCAACATAAGTCCAACACAAAATATGCATATCCTCGTCTTTAGTAATTATGTCTACACAAACATGCATATGCACAAAGGCTGAATATCATTTACCATGTATTCAATTGTGAAAGCAGAATAAGATACATATTTTTATTACTTCAAAGAAAATTAAATTTTGGCAATAAAGGATTCATTAATGAGTTGATATATGGTTAAACAAACAAATCAAATAAAAATAAATTGTCTTTTTGTTCTTCTTCGTCTATGTCCACTGTCCCTTCAGGACGTAGGCGATCATGGTTCTCCACGTCTCCCTTTCCCTTGTGGCTCTTAGTATGTTTGCTCCTGTTACACCTCGCAACCCCCGTTATGTCATCCACCTGATTAGGCCCTGCAAATATGTTATCCGCTGTCTTCCACTGTCTCTTTTTCCTTCTATCTGGACTGTCAGTAGCAGGTTCTCCAAGCTCTCCTTCCTTATTGCATGTCCCGGGAACGTCAGTTGTCTCTTCCTGATGCTTAGTATTAATTTCCTTTTTGTTGCCATTCTTTCCAACACTTCATCGTTGCTTGCATGCTCAGTCCGCGATATCCGCAGCATCCTTCTTTCCTAAAACTTGTTCTGCCATCCTTTTACTGGAGAAAATGCGTTATTTTCTTTTGTCCTTCTGGTTTTCAATCTTTTCTTTTCAGTTTTTCAAAGCCATTTTAAAACCCTGTGCCCGAGAAATTTCCACGATCTCTTTCTGATGTTAAGTATAAGTGTCCTTCTTGTTTTCATTTTCTTTAGAACCTCGTCATTGCTCAAATGTTCAGTTCATTGTATTCTCAGCATCCTTCTGTAGAACCACATTTCTGCTGCTTGCCTTTTTCGGATTCTAAGTAGAAGTGTTCTTGTTCCCATTTTCTCTAGAACAACGTCAGTGCTCAAATGTTCAGTTCATTGTATTCTCAGCATCCTTCTGTAGAACCACATTTCTGTTGCTTGCCTTTTTCGGATTCTAAGTGTAAGTGTTCTTGTTCCCATTTTCTCTAGAACAACGTCAGTGCTCAAATGTTCAGTTCATTGTATTCTCAGCATCCTTCTGTAGAACCACATTTCTGTTGCTTGCCTTTTTCGGATTCTAAGTGTAAGTGTTCTTGTTCCCATTTTCTCTAGAACAACGTCAGTGCTCAAATGTTCAGTTCATTGTATTCTCAGCATCCTTCTGTAGAACCACATTTCTGTTGCTTGCCTTTTTCGGATTCTAAGTGTAAGTGTTCTTGTTCCCATTTTCTCTAGAACAACGTCAGTGCTCAAATGTTCAGTTCATTGTATTCTCAGCATCCTTCTGTAGAACCACATTTCTGTTGCTTGACTTTTTCGGATTCTAAGTGTAAGTGTTCTTGTTCCCATTTTCTCTAGAACAACGTCAGTGCTCAAATGTTCAGTTCATTGTATTCTCAGCATCCTTCTGTAGAACCACATTTCTGTTGCTTGCCTTTTTCGGATTCTAAGTGTAAGTGTTCTTGTTCCCATTTTCTCTAGAACAACGTCAGTGCTCAAATGTTCAGTTCATTGTATTCTCAGCATCCTTCTGTAGAACCACATTTCTGTTGCTTGACTTTTTCGGATTCTAAGTGTAAGTGTTCTTGTTCCCATTTTCTCTAGAACAACGTCAGTGCTCAAATGTTCAGTTCATTGTATTCTCAGCATCCTTCTGTAGAACCACATTTCTGTTGCTTGCCTTTTTCGGATTCTAAGTGTAAGTGTTCTTGTTCCCATTTTCTCTAGAACAACGTCAGTGCTCAAATGTTCAGTTCATTGTATTCTCAGCATCCTTCTGTAGAACCACATTTCTGTTGCTTGACTTTTTCGGATTCTAAGTGTAAGTGTTCTTGTTCCCATTTTCTCTAGAACAACGTCAGTGCTCAAATGTTCAGTTCATTGTATTCTCGGCATCCTTCTGTAGAACCACATTTCTGTTGTTTTAAGTCCTTTCATCTGCGAGAAGATTGCTCACCATTTATTGTTTAATAGGAGAGCCTATATCAGATAACATTTTAGTATTCATTTTTGTTTCTAATGGTGTTTTTTTCTGTTTCTTAATCATTTGCTTAGCTTTTGGAAGGCAGCTTTCGGTATGCTAATGCATCTTTGGATTTCAGTGTATCACTTACTCGTTCTAACACATCCCAGATATCTAACTTGCTGTACTTGCTTGATTTGGGTGAATTATATTTGTAATTTACACGTTTCTTTTGCTAAAACTACGCATTCTGTCTTCTTGTATTGATATTTACTCCTTTATTCTCGATTTCATTTACTACCTTCCGTAGTAGTTCACGTAGCTTTTTTTCTGTCTGCTATCAACACTGGGCGTGTCATCTTATATTGTTAAGATTGTGCTCGCCGATAATGAATCCTGGTAGGACGTTTATTTCTCTGAGAATCACCTCACTGTAAAGGTTGAATAAGTCCATCGGGAAGAAACCTTCTCTGGCACCCCTTTCCATTTTTGCCTATTTTTTTTATATGCCGCGTCCCTTCAGAATGTAGGTGATCATAGTCCTTCACATTTTCCTGTTCCTTGTAGCTTGTAATAAGTTTGGTCGTTCTGCTATTACACCCAACCCCTGAACTTCCATTCATGTGCTGAAACCCCTTAAGTATGTCACGCATTGCTTTCTCTTGATCCTCTTCTCCGCGATCCGCCCTGTGAGTTTCCAAAGCCCACCTTCTTCATTATATATCACAGAAATTTCAACTGTCTCTTCTTGATGTTAAGTGTGAGATTCCTTTTTGTTTCCTTTCTTTTTCAAAACCTTGTTTATGTGTTTGGCCCATGAAATCCTCAGGGTCTTTCTGTAGAACCAAATTTATGTTGGCCTTCTTCATCTTTGAGGAGATTGTCCAGCATTCGTTACCATAGAAGTAATTTTCTATCGGGTTTTCTGCCAGTATAGATTTCTGGATTAATTCAATATCCTTTCCCAAATATGTCAAGGTTTCCAACAGTTCCAACAGTTATTTGTGACAAACTTTATTTGTAGATTGTTACTAAGCTTATCTAAACTTTGCAAGTGGCTGTATACATCGAGAGGGTGTTGAAAATTGTGAAAAAAATGTTTTTAGATTTCAATTGATAACTAGCATTAAAAACCATGCCCTTCCTTTATGTGGGATCGAACTCTACAGACGCCGGGTACGCCATTACCTAATCTGGCAAATAGTTTGCCTGTAGATAATTCAATTTTGGAGTTTGTAAGGAAGTTGTTTTGTTTGTGATCCACAGTCAAAAGTTTTTCGAATCAATGTATATTTAAGAATGTACAGTTTGGTTTTGAAGTACTGAATTGGAATTTGGATTTGACGGGATATAGAAACGTTTTTACTTTCATAAGATTTCCATAAGATATTTATATGTTTATTCGAATTCACGCCATCTAAGGCACTAAAGCGACTAAGACACAAGGGATTACTGGGTGTGAGAGAATTAGAAAACAACAGCCTTATTGACTAGTGAGAAAAATCGAAGAGTAATCTGTAAGAAAGTAGATCACGATTAACGTCGGATTTACAGTTTTTGCAGATCAAACTTGTCTGGAATGCAAGAAACCGGAAGAGAGTTCCACAAGCGAGAAGTGCGAGACGAGAAACTGTTATCAGAACTTACAGTTACATCGAGCCAATTCACCTGTAAATTAGTGAGACCTCATTGTCAATCTAGTACTGCGCTTAAATTCATAAAGTCTAAGTACCATAGCAAAGTGCTCATCCGGACAATTACCATCAAAGTATTTGTAAAAATGGGTACTGAGAAGCAATTTTACGGTAGTGCGAACGTGATTGAAGCCGAGGTGCCAGGTCTGGACCTATAATATTGCTGATTCCTCTTTGGATTTTAGAAAAATTCTAAATATTAAGCAGGGGCACCGGATTATATGTCTGAGTAATATTTGAAGCATAGACATATCGTAGACTTATCGATATGTAAAATAGATTCTGGGGAGAAAGGTTGTTTAGAACAACTCAGTGAACAAATTTCCTTAACAGCTGACCTAGCAATGGATTCATTATAGTCTTTCCCAATCATGTCAGCGAAGATGGTTAGTCCGAGAAGACGCAACGAGACTGCATTAAAGAACAGGATCTAGAATGCATTCATAGAAAGGTTGTAGAATGAAGCGGCTGAAAATATGTGAAACCAAAATAACATAGAATCAGATATGTTATAACAACAGATTTTTAAAAGAATTTAGACGCATCATTATTTTTTTTAATGTATATATAATATTGAATACTTTCATATAAAGATCATATTGATCGCTTCAATAAAAAGATAATATTAAACACTACAGTATAAAAATAATGTTGGATACTTACCTCCATCGAATGTAATTTCGAAAAGTCCACCATAGATTCTTCATTATCCAATAAAACCGAGACAAACTTGCTCTCTCCATTACCTGAAAGAGAGTTTAAGAATTATTAATCTAAATTTATTTATAAATGGAACTTTGTTTCTGTGTGTGTGTGTGTGTGTGTGTGTCCGTTACATATAAACTCCAAAACGGCTGAACCGATTTTCTTGAAAATTTACACAGTTGTACTATAAGCGTCTGTGAGTGTTCTTAACTAGGTTTTGTGTCGAGGTACCCCGGATAAATATCGAAAATTGATAATCGAAAAAATCGGGTTATAGAAATAGTGGTCCGATTTTAATTAAATTTGATACACTCATAGACAAAAATATAAGAAACGATATTCAGAAGTTTCAAGGTTGCAGTTCTTACAATAGTGCAGAAAATCGGTAATATATATAAAAGGCAAGATGTTTGTGTGTGTGTCTGTTTATCTGCCTGTATATCTGTATTTTTTTCAGCCCTTTTATTTTAATTTTTGCTTCGGGTTTGGCTCTAAGTAGGTATAATTGTAATTCTTAGTCTCAGCCATGATACCATTTACTCAGAGGACTTATTTAGCCTTCAAAATTCAGTTTATGACGAATAAAACTTATTTGATATCGATACCAGCAAATCAAAATTTGACTTACATCCATTCAATTTTCTTTCAGTCTACAGTTTCGCTTTAACTGGAAACAACTATTACTTTTAGTCTTTCGTGCCGACGTCCAAAGAGTCTGCGCTCCAGGAGCATGTATTAGTTTTAAAGCTTTCATTACACCCGAGCAACGCCAGGCTATACTGCTAGTTATTAATGACTGCAAAATGGTTATATTTTTTTTAATTCTAGCACAACTATTTTATAAGTGTTGTACAGCTGTATACTTGATTCCATTTTTTTTGTTTTTATGATTGAAGTGAAAGCTTAAATAAATGAGAGTCGGTTAACCGTTTATGTTGATAATCGTGATGTGATCCAGATACTAACGAACTCACACAATTTTACCATCATACTACTCGAATCGTATGTGGTAACATGACCCAGGCGTGACATATAGATGTCACCACTTATAAAAAAATCTATATGATTTTTATGAAGTACTAACCTTCAAATGACACATGACAAAATTTGGGCCCAATAGGATTATTAGTTTATGAATTACAGTTCTTTAAGTGAAGTTACTGTTGTGAATTTTCAAAACAATATAAAATCTGAATTCCGTGTATTGATAAAGTATTGCTTTCTGATGGGAAAAATACTGTTCAAGCAAAGCAGTGGCATGGTAAGTGCTATTCGGACTCTGCTTCGTCAGAAACAACGGTTAAGAGGTCGTATGCTGACTTTAAACGCGTACAGACATAAATGATGCTGAACGCTCAGGTTACCCAAAATCGGCAGTTGTGCATTTACCATTTTGCATAAACATTTGTCAATGAGAAAGTTGTTTTCAAAGTGGGTGCCACTTTCGATCCAAAATCACAGCGCGTCGACAATTCAGAACATTGTATACAACTGTTTCAACGCAACAAGAAGTTTTTGCGCAAATATGTGACAATGAACGAAACATGGATTCACAAAATTGGCAGTCAGCTGAGTGGACAGCAGCAGTTGAAAGCCGTTCTAAGACACGAAAGACGCAACCATCAACAGGCAAGGTTTTGGCCTCCGTATTTTGGGATGTACAAGATTTTGCGCAAACCAGTAAAAGCAAAACATTAAACAATCACGCCGGTAAGATTGTGATCGGAATTCCGGAAGTTGGTGGCTAACCCACAACATCTGTCGCAGCCTGTTTGGAAGCTGTCCTCGTGCATCGAGTGAGCAGCGATATCACACACGCACGCACGCATACATATATACATAGAGGTAGAATCGCCGACTGACGCCAATTCGGTTGGGTTTCAATCCCGGGTTAAAAGCAATCGGAGTCTAACCGTACTGATGAGCTGTTATACAGCGAAACAGATCTGTCTGCGGATGACTATTTACGCACTCACACCCTGATTGAGCACTCTGGAAGAATGGTAGACTTTGAAAAACAGTAGATACCCTGGCATGTACGCATCGCTCATTCACTAATGAATTAGAGCACTCAGGCCATTGGGCGTGTATAATGATAATATATACGCTAAAAAGTCTGCCTTCTTCTACCGAGCGCCCATAGCCCAGAGGTAGAATCGCCAACTGACGCCAATTGGGTCGCACTTCAATACTGGGTTAAAAGCAATCGGAGTCTAACCGTACTGATGAGCTGTGATACAGCGAAACAGATCTGTCTACGGATGACTATATATATATATATATATATATATATATATATATATATATATATATATAATATGCTGTAATTATTGTCGGGGGAGTGGAAGACTCCTCAGTATAGGGAAGAAAGCGTAAATATAAACATGGTTTGATTATTGAATGAAGTGTCATTCATTTGATAGCAAATCTACCATATATATATGTATATATATGTGTTCTCTCTCTATATATATACATGTTCTCTCTTTCGCTCTCTCTTCTTATATATATATATATATATATATCCCATGTCTATGGTACGACTCAGAGTTTCATGCGTTATGCAATCATCAGGTGCAACTTTCAAACTGACCGTTTAATCGATTTGAATTTAACTTCACTCGATGTCCATGGGAATTAAATCTTATAAAGTTGAGTTTCTGCTCTTTTAATACGATTAAAAATTTAAATATTTTAAGGTAACATGTGGATGAAAATTTAAAATTTAAATTTAAAATCAAAGGGGCGTAAATCACGAGTTATAAAAAATTAAATATTTAAATATTTCATGTACATAAAAATGTTGAAAATAATAAAATTTTAAATGAAAATAAGATCAAATATAAGAGAATGAAAAGAAAAATTAAGAAGTAAAATTTAAAATTAAGAATTAAAAATCAAACAATGTAAGGAGCAAAAATAAAAGGGTTTAATTCATAATTGTTAAAAGTAATATTGTGGGGTAAATAAATAAATAAATAAATAAATAGGCAAACGTAAAGAGGAATCTACATCAATCTGGCTCTAAGAATTTAAGTATTTTTTCTATGGCAGCATGCGGCCATTAAATCACTTTCCTATTAAGCAAATTTGGATTACTGATATGGCTTAAGATAATAACTTTTTCTAAAAGGCATAAATTACATTTATATCTTTTTCCATTGTAATGTTTGGATTTAGCTACGATATTCCAGGTAATAATTGGGTTCTTGCTGTTGTTTTTTTTTAAATTTCTAATAATGTATAGATAAAGTAGTACTTTTGCCTTATTTATTGTTGTTTAAAGACATCATGTGATTGTTAAATCTTATCTTCCACTTGTTAGAAGAATTTCTAAAGGAAAATTTAACATCGTTGTGATCTGAATGAATTCGAGCTCTATAAACAATACTTTCAGACATGCACTGGTCATTCAATGGGCATGTTTTATTTTTTTCGGCAGTTGCAATTATTTTTAGAAGGGTCATTTTTGCTATTAGTTAGGGACGGATGTTGTTTATGTGGGTGAAATATTTATTTGATATCATAGCATTATGTTGTGATATATATATATATATATATATATATATATATATATATATATATATGTGTGTGTGTGTGTGTGTGTGTGTGTGTGTGTGTGTTTTTAACGCAACTATAACTAATTTTGACATTGTTTAGATTTTTTTTTAGTGTGGGTGAATGGTAAAATTTTTTGTGAATTAAGTTAAGGAATAGTTTACCAATATTAGTTTGGACGTTACGACTGAAGGGTGAGTTAAACTAAATAATGTAACGTTTACATGATTTCTACTTATTTCTGCCTACCTTGTTTTTAACGGAATATTCTAAACTAGTCTTTAGTTTACTCTTTTCTAAAGCAATAATGTATTTAATTTTAGAATTGTCAAAATTTTCCTTATTGCTAGGGTTGTTATTTAAATGAAATTGATTAGATTTGCGTACGTGATTCTTTGGGGTGATTTGATTCCATGTCAATGTGTGTGATTGTGTGAGTCCTTAGAGATAGATTCATACCTTTCCCAAGAGTATTTGCATTTAAATAAATGTAATCAACTGGAATTCGAACTCAGCACTCTCATTCCAAGCCGATACCCATTACACCACAAAACACATGGATCGTTTTCGTTCCATTTTCTATAAAATTCATCGTTGCTCATATGTTCAGTACATGGAATTCTAAGCATCCTTCTGTAGGACTGTATTTCTGTTGCTTTTAGTCACTTATCCATCTGTGAGAAGATGGTCTATTACTCATTGACATATAGCGGGACCGATTTTATATTATACATTTTCTTTTTTTAAATAACATTTTCTTGTTTCTTAATACTTTGCTTAACTTTTTATAGACACCTTTCACTATTTCTATAAACCTTCAAATTTTTTGTTCTCTGTTAAAACACTTTCTAGATATTTAGTTTGTTGTGTGTTTGCTTAGTGTCAGTGTCTCCAAGTCTTAGTCCGTATATTGAGGTGTTTCCTTTTACTGAAAACCATCAATACTAAAATGAATATCTTTTAGACTGTGCTTGCAAAAATTTAAAGAATTGCAAGAATATATATATATATATAAACAAAAATGTGCAAAAAATCGATTATGTTTGACTGGAGCTACATAGATTTAAAACGAATGAGAAAATGTTCAGTGTTATCTTTCTATAAATAAAGTGATTCCCAGTTTTTTTTTTGGGGGGGGGGGAGGGCATGCCAAACCATCTCTAAAATCTTGATGCTCTTCCCAACCGCAAGGACATATAGTTCTTATTATTAAAAAATTGAACTCCTATTCATGTGGAGAAGGCCTGAAAAACCATTAGTTCAACTTTCCTTAAAAACTTGAGACTTCATATATGCAACATTATTATCACTTATTTACATTGTTCGGTCTATTGTCATCAGCTTTATTGTTGTGTTCACATTTCAGCCGTTACCCACTTCTGCCTTCTTCAGGTAATATACGTTGGAATTTCGAACCATACCCTTTATTTTCTTCACGGGGTTAGATCGTTTTAGTTCCACGTGTCATGCTTTTTCTAGATATCTGGGTTTCAGTTATTTCCCTTTAGTAACTCAAATCTTCAATTTTCTGTTTACTAGTGCTGTAGCCAGGTATTGAACTTAAAATGTTTAGGTCAAGTTACTTGATTACTCCAACTAATGCGTGTTTATCCACTGGGCCGTAACGTCGTAAATATGTTAATAAAGACGTAGAAAACAGTTTGAAGAATGGAAATAGTGGAAATAGTTACAATACTTTATATCAGAAATATAGACAGACATCATTTAATTTTAGAATTTTACAATATTTATAAAATTGGTTTGTTACTAATATTAATATAAATATATAGTATATACAGTACATACGTAATTACATATGTACATACATACACATAAATTTTTAATGCATGGATAATGTATATGTGTCGTATGTATTAACTCGCGCACGCAAACACACACACACACACGCACACTCATTAGAAAAAGTACACTGTTAATAACCTATTCTCAAATTCGTCACTTAAAATCAAATTATCCTCAGTAGAGCGTGCACCCGATTTGGGCAACCACAACTATACAAGGTGCGATGGATGAGTGGCGTCTAAATTACGCTGGCATCTCATTTTAACAGATATATTTACTAAAATCAATAAAAATATCTTGAAATGCTAAAGAGTAAATTTATTTAATAAAATCGCTATTGACCTCAATTACGGCCTCCAGGCAACTTCTGAATCTCCCGCATCTCTTTTGGGCGGTATCCTTGTTTAAGGTGGTGAATTTCTTTTAATCTTTGCCTTTAGTTCATCTTTGGCTTAACAAAGAGTTTGTTGGTCTCTCGCCCAATTGCGCCCAATTGCGCCCCACACAATAATAAAAGGGGTTGCAGTCTGGGAAGTTAGGTGGCCAGGCGTAAGGGATGATGTGGTCGCAGAAATTGATTGACAGCCGTGACTGGGTTCTCTTGTGGCATTTTGTCTGACATAAATATTTCCAACATTCACCGACTTAACGCTGGGCTGCACTAGCTCCTCAAGGCACTTGATGTAGACTTCAGTGTTAAGTCTGAGGCTCTGTGGGATGATGAATGGAGGCATAACATCACCATCAGTTGATATCACTTCAAACAGCTTCGTAATCAGCATTAGACTCACCCAACTCTTCTCAAATTCTCTTCACTATGATCAGATTGACACATAAAGACTCTTAAATGGCGTAAATGTCAAGCAGTACGTCATGCCGTTTCCGAATTTCTAGCGTGGTGAATTGCTTTATGGTGCTCTTTCTCTCACAAACAGTGCCCAAATGACTCTACTAAACTGTGCAGTCAAGAAAATAAAAAATGGC
The DNA here is from genome assembly GCA_037127315.1 of Ascarosepion bandense. Lineage (NCBI taxonomy): Eukaryota > Metazoa > Mollusca > Cephalopoda > Sepiida > Sepiidae > Ascarosepion > Ascarosepion bandense. The sequence continues at coordinate 1,863,443 of JBBBDQ010000865.1, read as the reverse complement.
AACAATTTACCGATCGCACCCTGTAAATCGTATCTTTTTTTTCTGTTTTAGCCGAGCCGCAAATACGAAAGCAGACGTTTTCGTTACTAAGCAGCCACATGCAGATTGCACTTTGTCGCCAAGGAAAGAGAAACAAACCAAGGCAAAACAAAGACGCGGAAATATGAAGCCTCCTTCATTTTTAATAAGGCAGAGACGCTTGTTTTGAATGAGGGCTGCTGTTTGTGATATTGCATTGAAACAGCAATCTTACAAATGACGCCATGCAAAGGGAAACTATTAGAATTTAATAATTGCCCTCATACAGGGGATATATAATTGTATGGAAGGTCAATAACCAAAAAGACAAAGAGAGTCACAATGAATAAAGAAATAATACAGTAAGCTGTGGAGAAACAAGATCGTTTGCAATAATATTACCACGAATGAAGTAATATTGGCACTATGACTGCTTTTGAACCGATCTACAAAGATTGTACCCTATACTAATTAAACAGACGTTTGATGTCACTTCGTCAATATGGCAGTGAATATTAGACAATATCATCAAAGATGAAGGAAAAACTACAAGCAGCTGAAATGTGGTTCTACAGAAGGATGCTGGGGATATCATGAACCGAGCATGTGAACAATAATGAGGTGTTCGAACGAATGGAAACGAAAGGTAATTTAATATTAAGTATCCGGAAGAGACAACTAAAGTTCCTGGGACATGCAATGAGGAAGGAGGGCTTGGAGAACTTGATACTAACAGGCCAGATAGAGGGAAAAAGAGACAGAGGAAAGCAGCGGATAACATATTTGAAGGGCCTTAGCAGGTGGATGACAGAACGAGATGTTAGAGGAGAAAGCGTGCTAAGAGCCACCAGGGATAGGGAGACTTGGAAGGCCATGATCACCTACGTCCTGAAAGGTCAAGGCACATAGAAGAAGAATAAGAATAAGAATAAGAATAAGAAGAAGAATTCTATTTGGTTTGGTTTACGACAAATGAACATTTTCCTGAGTATTTAAGGCTGTGTTCTGCCGTACAATAAATACGAAGACATTGGTTTAATTTGTACGATAGTCGAAAAGGTCTAAACAAGTCTGTTTTGCACGAAAATAAAAAAAAACAGATATCTGTTTACGGTTTGTACGAGACATATGAAGGTAGACACGGGTTCGTTTGCACCTTGATTCTTGGGCATTGATACGAAAATCAATCTGCTTAGGTATTCCAAAATCGTTTAAGGCTTCCAGCGTCTCTATGACAATGCCGTCTGGTCTAGCTGCTTTGTTTTTATTCGGTTTGGCAATTGCAGCTTTCACTTCAGATTTTAGTATTTCCGGCCCGTCAATATCTTTGCGTATTGAAGGTTGCTCTCACTTGGGAAAAAGGTATTTTATATATTCTTCCCATCACTGGAGTATTTCCTCTGAGAAGAGTGTTCCCACATTGGATTTTATACATACTGATAAGGAGCACGTCTTTTGTTCTTTAGTTCTGTTATATTTTATGCATGTCTCCTTTATTAGTCATGCTCAATCTCTCTATTTCTGCACATTTGTTGCTGAACCTGTCTGCATTTGCTTCTTATTACCTTGTGTCAGTCAGTCAGTTAAGTGCCATACGTGATACACGCTTGTGCGATCATGTCTCGAAAGAGACATGGCTGATTCGGCAGAAGATTATCTCGCAGTAGATTGCCATTGCTTTCTGCGGTAGACTGATTGCCGACCAACCCAATCTGTCCTATTATTTAACCCATAACTGGAGGGAAGAGACGTATTAATACCTTTCCCAAGGGTATTTGCGCGTAAGTGAATGTAAGGAATTCAACTGAAATTCGAAATCGGTTCCCCGATTTCTCGTTCCGAGCCGAAGTTTTCTGTATTCTGTATTCTGTTCCATGTTTTGGAATCGTCTTCTGTCTTCTTTGCATCATGTCAAGAATTTCTTCAGTCATCCACTCGTCTGATTTCCTTTGAGACAATGTTGTTTGCTGATGTTACTACCACTTCCTTTGGTGTGTCCCATTTCGAGTTTCCGGTTCCAGTTTGTTGCTCGTATTTGTTTTTCACACATTCAGTGCATTTTCCTGCAGGCTTAGGTCATTCACAAATCTGTTGTATTGCAGTCTGGGTGCTGAACTAAGCTTCTTTAGTCTACGAAATTTCATCCTTCGTTTGCAAATGACTAAGAGGTTGTAGAATCACTTCTACATACATGTACATACTTATATACATATCGCCATGTACGCACGTATACACACATATACCCACATACTCTTACATTAGTACCGCACGTGAAACCTCTTTTTTTCCCGCGCTTTATTCAGAAATATATAAGCTGATGTTCACACATGCTTAGGCCAGTTGGATCCTGCTTTTTGGGGCTAACAGTCCGAATGCCGTTAGTTCCTTTCCAACTCACATACTGCGCTAATTGCGTTCAGCAATAAGTAACACCAAAATCTCTCTCTCTCTCTCCCTCTCTCTCTGTCTCTCTGTCTCTCTCTTACAAGCATACTTCACTACATGTATAATTATATTCAACTACTAATTAGTACAAACACCATATTTCCTTTTTTCAGGAACTCTTCTAGTCTGAACATTGATACGTTTTCTTCAACATCCAAGAGAGAACTTTCTCCACTAAATCTTGCATGCACAAATTAATCAATCCTGTAACTATGTTTAATACATTGTTGTTATTCTTGTTACATTGTGCTCTGGGTTATTTTTATTATAAATGTAGTGGATTGGACAACCAGTCTACTTTAAAATGGTGACTCCACTTTCAAATTACTACCACGACGTTCGAGCTACAAAAGATGGTAACACGTTGTCCAATCCACAACAAGATGATTGCTTTTACAGTCGGCACTTAGATAAGTTTTGCATTGAACAACAGCATTTCTGAATCTTCTGTTTATCTTGTGTAATCGATTTGATTTTTCGTGTCGCCTCCTGGGTTTCTCCATGTTCATAAGCGTTTTAAGTTTTCGTGAAATGGTGATTATTACCTGGTCATTTGCTGTGCACCATGTACCAGAGTCAAAATGGATAACATAGCCCTGTCTTTTTTTTACATGGAGATACAACCGATCTTTTTTTGAGCTCAACCGACAGAGCGATAGGCATAATTACTTTTGCAAATGGCGAGTAGGCACAGTGAACCGACATTGAAGGTATTATTTAAGTAAGTTAAAACCTCAAGATTGTCAAGCTCATTGCTTGAAAGGTAATGGTCGGTCGTTAAAGTTTTCTATATTGGAATAGTTCAGAAAATATCTATTAAAACGTTACAGGAATTAAAACTCATTAGAACAGATCTAGATCCAAGATCTTCTCACATCTGGTTAAATGTACCGCTGTAGTTCTCTTGTAAAAAAAAAAAAAAAAAAAAGACGTCTTTCAGTTAACTGCTAATGTAGACCCCAGAATATTATCTTTTAGCTGCTACAGTGCACTAGTCCAACTACTTAGAAATTAACTTATCCTCGTTTTCACAGACTCAATTTTTCAAGACCATCGCTACTTTATAGTTATTGCCATGCCAAACTTTCAGATGATCTTCATTCATTACTTTCAGCAGTTCAGTCTTTTACAACTAGGCCACTTCATGTTGCTTCCACGCAGTCGAAACGTCTTCATTCCTCCCATGTTCCAAATATTAAAAAAAAAAAAAAAAAGAAAAACCAAAAAAGATTTTTCTCAAGAATTGCCAGTTTGTGAACAGACTCCTGTTTGCCATCCTTGAACACCACAGTTTTAACCATTTCAATCGTTATCTATCTTAACTAATTTCAATCTATCTTAACCATTTCAATCGTTATCTATCTTCCTAATTCCTTATTCATTTTTACCTACTACCAACTCTTCTTTCATTCATATATCACAATCTACTTGCTATTTTAACAGTAAACCTTTATCAGGAGTGGCTCTCGAGCCTTGTACTGGGGAAAATTTAGAATTAAAAAAATCTACAGACAAACAAAATCAGTTTTTTTAGCATTACATAGTCTAGATCAAATTGCGTTTTCACACATGAAAAGGCTTTTATCGGTAACATGATATCAAAAGCCTAAGACTGAAGGTTTGTGGTTGAGTAAACTTGGTTTATCGAAAGTAAAATATCAAATATTAACATATTTATGTGTATAAATTATATCAAATTTCAATATATACTTCAACAGAAAATATTGTAAGTTTATTATATTTACAAAAATTGTTTAAAATTGTTCTAAATAATAATTGTCATATGTACAAGTTAGAAAAAAAAATTAATATTTGTAACAGTCTCACGGACATATCCGTTGAAACACTGTTTCCTGTAATCACCGAAGTTAAGCAACGTCGAAACTGGCAAGTATCTAGATGGATAACCGCTTGGGAGTAACCAGGTGATGTAAGTTTAGGTGCGCTTGTGGTGTAATGAATAACGGTTCGGAATTGGAAATTGAGTTCCAATTCCAATCGGGTTCGTTATATTCATTTACGTTATATTCATCCAATGGAAAAAAGTATGAATCCGCTTTTTCTCTTCTTCCAGATATGGATTAAATACTAAAACCTGTATCAGTAAAAATCAGTATTATCTAAAAAAATTCTTATAATCCAAAAATATTTTATGACTTAGAATAATCTAAAAAAGTCGATAAGCCTTAAAAAATAAATGATAAATAATAACAAAGAAAGCCTATGTCCTTGTTAGTTATGCATTAATTAGTCATGGTTCTACAGAAGGATACTGCGGATATTATGGATCGAGCATGTGAGCAATGGTTTTGGAAAGAATGGAAAAGAAAAGGAAATTAATACTGAGCATCGGGAAAAACAACTAAAGTTCCTGGGATATGCATTGAGGAAGGAGAGCTTGAAGAACCTGATACTAATTGGCCAGATAAACAGGGCACGAAACAGGGGAAAGCAGCAGATAACATATTTGAAGGGCATGAGTAGGTGGATGACAGAACGGGGGTTGCGTGGTGAAACAGTAGGAAGCGTGCTCAGAGCCACCAGGGATAGGAAGATGTAGAAAGCCATGATCGCCTACGTCCTGAAAGGACAAGATACAAAGAAGAAGAAGAAGAAGAAGAAGAAGAAGAAGAAGAAGAAGAAGAAAAAAGGAGGTGGCATCTGTGATACACGTTTGGGCCATCTTGTTTCTTTCAATTCATGACTGACTAGGCAAAAGATTTTCTCGCAGTTTCTTTCTTCGGTAGACGTGGTGCAATGGTTAACAAGATTGTATCGTGAGATCAGTTAAGACTGAATGGCGAGTTTGATCCTCTTTGGGTTTTTTCCATACTTTTGGCCTTGTGCCCCGACTAGGTTACGCTTAGAAAATAATTTTAGGACACTTCGACGTTGTGTAATGGCTAACTACCTTCTTTTACTACAACAATTACAACTGCGTGTTGAATTCACTCATCACTGAGTGTTCCATACTTTCGGTCAGGTGCCACATCTAAGCTGTGCTTAAAAAAACTTCTTAGCACTTCAACGTGGTGTTAATGGTTAACAAGCTTGCATCGCAAAAACAATCGCAACTTAGTGATGAGTTAGATCCTCACTGTGTTTCCATACATTGGAACTTGTTTCACGTCTAAGTTACCCTTAGAAAACCACCTATAGATTTAGGGCTTACATGATGAAATAAACGGACACTGATCGTATTTAAATACACTATTAATGTTTCTTATTTTCTGTGACAGTTCCTGAAAAATGGGACGTATGATAAGCCTATTAATATCGTAATAATTAATATCGTAATAAAATAAATAGAAGAAAAAATTACATCATTCGACATTTCGGCCGCTGTACGCTCCGGCCTACTTCAGGTGCTTGGAATTTCGAACCGAACCTTTTATTACAATCAGCTGAAGAAGGCCGGAGCGTACAACAGTCGAAATATCGTATTAATGGTAACAAAGATGAGGGCAATAGTCCGAATAATGTAAATGCTGTAAATATTACCTCATCTCAGAAAAATAGACAAATACTAGAAGGAAATGTTTTTTTTATATTACACCCTCCGGTGTAGTTGATATTGGATACAAGATATTATATTGAATGGAACACGCATGTTTCTTCATTAAATATTAAAATGTTCATGATTATTTTGAACAACATTTTATATTTGAGAGCGGGATATTTCAGTGTGCTGATCGAGACGCTTTTTTCAATCAAATATTTGTGAGACCTTTGCCCAAACGACCAGTTTTCCTGAAGAAAAATCAATAAATTTTGCAGTACTGTTATCAAATGCAACGAAACTGCTGTTGCAAGTAAAACAGTAGCGCTTGATTTTGTAATACCTTAACATTTTTAAAATATTAGCAATAATTTATTTTCTTGATTTTGTGATAACCTCACACCTTAAAATATTAGAAGCAATTTATTTTGATTATTTTTAATAACCTCGCTTATTAAAACCTTAAAAATAATTTATTTCTTGATTTTATTATACCTTCGCATTTTTTAAAATATTTGCAATATATTTTTTTTAATGTTACGATATGTAAAAAAATATCAGCAGTACTTTTTAAAATATTTTTTGATACTATTACATATTAAAAATTTCAGCAATAAAACATAGCTTTATGATAATGAGATGCGAATTAAATATTAAACAAACACAGGTGAATTCATTATACTTAAATGAGCAAATTGTAAATTTGAAATAGAAAACCTATATCGCATACTTCGATATTGCTCATTTTAATCCCGTTCACAATTACGTATAATGTAATGGACACTAAATATGAAATGCAAAACAAAAGGAATTCCAGAGATGTATAGAGTCACTCAAAGTAAAATACAGCTGCTATGCTACAGATTAATTTTTGGAACGTTGAAAATGATATTATATATATATATATATATATAGTGTATCGAGGCAGCAAATAATTTTCTAAACATATCCTGTTAAATATAAGAGACAATGAATGTCTATTATGTTTAATCATGAGCCGTTCTAAACATCGTATTTTGGCTTTAATTTTAGTTGAAAATAAAGACAAAAATGTGAGCTGAAAGCTTCTTCTTCTTCTATGTGCCCTGTCCCTTCAGGACGTAGGCGATCATGGTTCTCCACGTCCCCCTATCCCTTGTGGCTCTTAGTATGTTTCCTCCTGTTACACCTGGCAAACCCCGTTCCGTCATCCACCTGATCAGGCCCTGCAAATATGTTATCCGCTGCCTTCCTCTGTCTCTTTTTCCTTCTATCTGGCCAGTCAGTATCAGGTTCTCCAAGCTCTTCTTCCTCATTGCATGTCACAGGAACTTCAGTTGTCTCTTCCTGATGCTCAGTATCAATTTCCTTTTTGTTGCCAATCTTTCCAACACCTCATCGTTGCTTGCATGCTCAGTCCACGATACCCGCAGCATCCTTCTGTAGAACCACATCTCCGCTGCTTCCAGTTTTGTCCTCATTTTCGATGATATTGTCCAGCATTCACTGCCGTATTGAAGAACTGACATAATTATCCAAACGTTGGAGAATTTTTGTCTTTATTTTCAACTGAAATTAAAGCCAAAATACGATGTTTAGAACGGTTCATGATTAAACATAATAGACATTCATTGTCTCTTACAATTAACAGTATATGATTAGAAAATTATTTGCTACCTCGATACACTAAATTTAAGTTACATGATGAAATGATCCTAACATCAAGAAATTTCAATGAAACCTCATTAAACGGCAAATAGACACAGCCAAACAGGAATTATAACTAATCAATACAGAAATTGTACGTATTAAAGGATTTTTGGTAACTATTGCCGTGGCTTAGCGGAGGTTTACTTCAACACAAGATAAAGTCGTCGCTGATAGTGGATGTTTTTGTGTTACTGTCTTAATAACCTCTTTGAGGATGGCTCATGTGAGCCAAAAGCTTAGAACCAACTTAATAAAAACTTATCCAAATGTTGGAGAATTTTTGTCTTTATTTCCAACTGAAATTAAAGCCAAAATACGATGTTTAGAACGGCTCCATTCATTGTTTCTTATATATATTTAAGATATAAATATATATACAATATTTACGCTCTCACACTCTGATTGAGCACTCTGGAAGAATGGTAGACTTTGAAAAACAGTAGCTACTCTTGCCTGTACGCATCGCTCATTCAGTAAAATGAATTAGAGCACTCTAGCTATTGGGCGCGTATAATGATAATATATGCGCTAAAAGTCTGCCTTCTTCCACCGAACGCCCATGTCCCAGAGGTAGAATCGCCGACTGACGCCAATTCAGTCAGGTTTCAATCCGGGGTTAAAAAGCAATCGGAGTCTAACTGTACTGATGAGCTGTGATACAGCGAAACAGATCTGTCTGCGGATGACAATATATATTTTTAATAAATACATTTTTCGAAATATATTTTTGAAAAGTTAATTCTTTAAAATTTAATTAGATAATTAGAAACAAGAAATAGTTCAGTTAGGCCAACAATCGGATATAGAATGAATTTGTCATCACTTAAGTAAGATGAAATTTACGAACAGATCAGATCATTGCTTTTTTTGTGGGTGCTTTTGAATTTCTCTCAGCCCCTGTATTTGGTTTTAGAAACTAACTTCTTTCTTATACTTGGGAAATCTATTACACTTAGCACACACACAAACACACATGCACCTGCCACGCATAAAGAAAACTGGAGCTTCAGAAAACGGCCTTCACTTCCTGATTATAAATATTTACAAGACTCAAGTCAACTAATGCTTATTTTATGAGAATTTTCATATTGAGCTGTCAGTCCCACTGGCACTAAAAAGCTTAACTTATTGTTAGAAGAGAACTTAAAAAGATAAGATATGTCATATGTAACGTCAGACCGAGCAGATCTTCTGTTAATTCACGTCAAATAAATCGAAGTTTAGTTAAGTGCCATGCAAGCACGGGCGATCATGACTCGAAAGAGACATGAATGACTGGGCAGAAGATTTTCCCGCAGTATGTTGCCATTACTTTCTAAGGCATACTGGTTGTCAACAAAGGCTATAGAACCCAATCTGTCTTACTATTTAACTCATAGCTAGTGGGACTTACTATTTAACTCATAGCTAGTGAGAGAAGCGACTGATTCAAACCTTTCCCAAGGGTATTTGAACATAAGTCAATGCAACGAATTCAACTGGAATTCGAACTCGAATCCTCTGATTTCTCATTACGAGCTGAAATCCATTGCACCACAACAAACATTCGCGGAATGTGAAGTTACTTATCGCAAATATTAATTAACTCCAAGAAACTATGAATTTTAAATCAAAGTTTGTGTTGTTGTTGTTGTTGTTAATTAAACTCTTTACACTTTTAAAATTATGAATTTTAAATCAAAATTTGTTTAGCTTGCCTCGCAATAACTTTAAACTCTCAGAATAAAAGTTGACGAAAAATCACGGCAATTACGGACGATATTCGCGTTACTTAGAAGAAATATTTTATAATTTGAAAAAAAAAGAAAGAAAGAAAAAGAAACTGCTTTGGCTTAGTAATCGGGGTGAACGTGAAATCAGACTCCACACTTAAAAATATCCCACCCGATTCATCCACATTTGGGGCATTCGCATAAGTTCAACCCAAGATATGGAAAGACCTTGATCTGACAGAATTTGGTATGAATTTTTTTATATTTTAGGGTGAATTAATATTTTGATGTGAATTAAAGAAACGATCCAACGTAGCTTTATACCAAACTTACAGAAGTAGAAAAACTGACAAGAAAAGACAGTCATCTAATCGGAATTGCAAGCGTGGCAAGTTTGAAACTGTTTATATTAACAAAAAGAAACTAAACATTTATATAAATAATTAATCTCGATTAACAATATCACTTACGTTGCGAATCAGGTTATTAGACACTTCATGTATTATCGATATATGAGATAAATACTTCTTAGTATCTAAGGGTTTATTTGCTGAGTGATTTTTATCTGTGCAGTTAGCACGAAATTCACTCTGTTCTGCGCAGATGTATGAACAAATGCCCGTCATTTGTATGAAATGCTTTGAAATCTGACGTCTCAAATTAATATTTAATAAATTTAGAACTTGACAAAATGACGGTAAAACTGCAAAAAGCTTAGCATATGATACCAAATTGAGAAAAAAGTGGTTGAAGATTTCGATTCAGGTTTGATAATGGCAATTTGAGGACTTTAAATGTGTCTCCTTTCAAGAGAGAACTTATAGAAACATTTCTATGAAGCTATGAAATTATTACATGCTGTTGCAGCGAGGAAGTGTAGAAAATCATAAGATGTATTCTAAATCTTATATGATAAGAACATAATTTCAGTCTGGAAGTATAATAAATAAATATTTATTTTCTATTAAAATATCAAAATGGTTTAATTCATTTTAATGAAAATTTTTTTTCTCAGCCAAGTCAACCATCCGTCCGTGCATGGAGTACTGCTGCCATTTATGGTCAGGTGCTCCTGCCGTTCTCCTCAGTGTTCTTGACAAGCTCCAAAGGAGAGTCTGTAATGTGATAGGTACTGATCTGGCGACTCGACTGCAGCCACTTTCCCATCGTCGAAATGTGGCCTCCCTCTGTCTCTTCTATAAATACTTTCATGGCTTCTGCTCGGATGAGCTTAAGTCACTGATGCCTCCTCAACAGGTGTTTACCCGTGCAACCAGACTGGCAACTGGGTCCCACCCATTCACAGTTAGGTTAGCCAAATGCAGACGACAATTCTACTCCTGCAGCTTCCTCTCTCGCACTTCCCGCCTGTGGAACTCACTCCCGTATTCTTGCTTTCCTGACGGCTACGACCTCCAGAAATTTAAAAGCAAAGTTAATACTCACCAACTAACCACTGGACTCTAGCTCTCTCCCCTCCTGTATAATCTTCACTTTCTCTCCGCCCATGTATCTGTCATTGCACCTGCTTTCTCAGCTTTCTATTGTTCCTTTCTAACTAGCTTGTACTCCTCACTCTTTTCTAATTAATCTTTCTACATTTATGTAACCCCCTGCACATCAGTGGCGTTTCTGCCTTGCTCGGGGTGAAATGATTAAAAAAAAAACAAAAAAAACCTTTATTTTATTCTATATTTACTTTTTATTTTTTTTCAAATTGGAGTAGATAGATCCTATTATCGCCCGGTTCATACTCCACTCCATTGTATTGATCAGGAGTAGAGGCTTTTCTCTTATTTCTTGTTCAGGGAGGTGTTCCGTTCTACTCTTTTTTCACCACTTAGACCTTAATATTGGAGTTTCCGCAACTTTTTCACGATGTGGGTGGACGGTGGCAACTACTCTTTATACTGAGGGTACCGGGTTGGTAGTTTTCTGGTTGCTGCTTCCGACTGATAGTTAGCAGCTCTAACTCTTGCGTAGCGACTTGAGTGGTTGCTCAGGTCAAATATTGCATAATATCAGGGCTCTTGTAGTGCTATGACGCGCATGGATAAGTGTCTCTGCAAGTTCCTTCTTTTGGCGATCCTGAGGCCACACTATGCTGCTGTCTGCGCCAGTTCCCTTCCTACGAATATCGTAGTTGATGACCGTCTTCTACCACTACTCCAGGCCCCTCCTTATAAAAAATAACTATGAATACACACAACAACCAATACAATGCGAAACCAGCCTCACAAATATCGCCTAAACCCTTCAACATTTCATTCATTAACATCCGTGGTATTCGTACCAACTTTTGCAATGTGGAATCTTTCCTCTACGAAAAGTCACCAGACATTCTTACTCTCCCTCAAACTAACCTGGGCCCCTCAATCCCTTTTTCTGATTTTTTGATCTCAGATTACCCTCCCCTCTTTAGGAAAGACTCCAGCGTCCATATGTATGACCTGGGAGACTATGTTAGTAAATATCTAACCTCTGGCTAGGGAGGTTTTTCTTGAATCTCCTGACCACCCATACATGTGTTTCCGTCTCGCTCTACTAAACTCAATTAGCTATCTTTTCTTTCTTTATCACTCTCCTTGCTCTCCCGACTCTTCCTTGCTGGACAGTATATCTGATAATATAGATAAGGCCATCGCCTTGCACCTGTTTGCCAACATATTTGAGTTCATTGACTTCAATGCCTAGTATGCCAATTGGCTGGAAAACTCTTACTGATCTTGTTGGCATCCAACACCCTGAATTTTGCGATCACCCAGTCTCTGACGCAAGTGGTGGACTTCCCCACACGTTTCTGCAGTATGCGTGAAGTACAAGCCTCTCTGCTAGATCTCTTCTTCTATCCCTGACTCTTGACATGCGATGCAGCCTTGCCTTCTTAGCAAGTCTGATCACACTGTGGTTTCTGTTAGTATCTCTATCTACTCCTCTTCCTCCCAAAGAACCTCCGACCAGCAGGGCGGACTGAGAGGCTCTACGAGATTTTTTTTGCGACGTCCCTTGGAAGAAAGTGTTTAGTCTCCCCGTTGAAAACTATGCTTCTTAGGTTTCCTCCTAGGTAAAAGCTGGCATCGATGCTTTCATGCCAGCCAGGAAGTTCCACCTTAAACCCCATTCGCCTCCTGGTTCTTCCCTGTCTGTTCGGCCGTCATAGCCCACATAAATCACGACTTCCGGCTTTGTGGAGCCACCCGTCTGACCATAACAAGCGCCTATTTGCCTCTGCTCGCAATGAGTGCAAGAGAATACCCAATGAAGCTAAACTGTTTTTTGTCGAAGAATGAAGCAGCGTATAGAAGCGCACAAGTTTGGCTCCAAAGACTACCGGCGGATCTGAAAAAAATGTGCTAAATAGCAGTAAACCTTCCAGTCCTTCTTTAATCAATAAATATGAGGTCCTTACAGCTAAAGCGGATAAGGCTGAGTGCTTTTCTCGTACATTCTCTTCCAACTTCTCATTTAATTCTTCTGGAATAATTGCACTCTACTTCACACCTAGAACTGATGCTCACCTGAGCAACGTTTGCATTACCCTCTCGCTGGTCTTTAAAATAATTTTTGCCTTGGTTGGGATAAGACGACTATAAACAAAATACAATAAAGCTATTTGTTTTCATTTCCAGATTGAAAAGAAAATAAGCAGAATAGTTTCTTAAAGATTATCTGCCCTTATAAAACCGGTTCCTGGAAATTTAGGATGTTACCATTGCTTGTAGGTATGTTTGTCTAAAGTGTATTATGCATTTCTTTGTTACGGTAGTGAAAATGAGGTAAAATTGACCATCGTTCGTATTCTGGGCCGTAAAGCTAGATTAGGCAAGGTTTTAAAATATTGTTACACTGTCGGCTGCAAATAAAGAGAAATGTGATAACGTCGGCATCATTGCCATTTACTATATCGCCTGTCCATTTCAGATACCGGAGAAACTATCTTTGATTCTCGGAAGAGGTACAGGGATGTGGACGGATTGGCTGCCTTTGCTGTAAGATCGGGTGAATATAATTCAGGAGGTGTCTAACGGAGATGGTCAGTAGGGACGGATTGCGACAACACTGATCGATCACTGATGGTGCAATCTTTCTAGATACAACGATATTAAAAAGTTTTATATTTTTGTTTTGGTAAAATTAACCAATGAAAAGCAGTTCATATTGGCTCGTTCAGACACTTTGCAGATCTGCAACAAAGTGACCTGGCTCATACAAAATAATAATAATAATAATAATAATAATAATAATAATAATAATAAAGAAATTTGAAAAACTGTCAAAATATAAAGACCTGGAAATTGAAATAGAAAAAATGTGGAAATTGAAAACAAGTGTTGTGCCAGTGATAGTAGGTGCACTTGGAATGATAAAAAATGGAACAAAACAACACATTGAAAGAATTCCTGGAAACCCCAGCTTAAGAGATATACAAAAAATTGTCTTATTAAGTACAGCCCACACACTAAGGAAAACTTTATCTATGTAACGCTAGGGATGATAGGGAAGATAGAAAAACATGAAATGGAGTCATAACAACACGCCACGACCTGCCTTAGGTCTCCCCGTAGACTTGGTTGGTAGTGAGACCAAAGCAGAAATCGAAATATGATGAAAATGACATAATAATAATAATTTATACACGTACAGAAAGGTAGGCAAGTGTATTTGTTGGAAGTTAACAGTTTTAACTTACGCAGAAAGTGCTTAATATTAATAAATATAGTATTAATAAGAAAAAATAAAATACTCAAACCTATCTTCCTGACTCAGAGTTTCACGGAGATGATTACCGCTCTTCAGAGGCTTAGAAAATAAACTTAATTACGTTACAGATATTACATAATCCTTAAAAGGTATTATTCAAATACCCACAGAAGATGTTAATTTGGAATGTCAACTGATTACAAATTTGTGATTTTACAAGGTGCCGTTCATGCACAGCTTATCAGGATGTATTTATTTAATCATTTCACCCCAAGCAAGGCACTAATACGCAATGGATTACTGAGTATGAGAAAGTATGCTAAAATGAGAAAGTATGCCAAATGCTTGCTGGAAGTCCTCATTTGTGGTTTCTGTTTTTAAGAACTCGGGAGAACCCTCAGACCCCTCCAATTATTGTCCTGTCAGCCTCTTAACAACTTTTGGCAAAGTGTTCGAGACCATAATTAGTGCTGAAGTCGTTCAACATCTCATAGTCCACTGCCTGTTCTCCGACAGAGAGTATGGCTTCTGCTTCACTAGGTCTGCCGCTAGCGTGCTAACGACCATCACTATGTATATATATCAGGATCTTGATAAGAACGGCGAAGTTTGTTGCCCTGGATATCCCAAAGGTATTTGACAGGGTCTGGCACGCTTGCCTTCTACACAAGCTACAGGGCTATGGTATATCTGGACGCTTGTCTGACTTAAATCGTTCCTATCGAATCGCGTAATAAAGGTTGTATTGAACGGGTAGGATTCCAGATCTATTAAGGAGAGAGATCAATAAAAGAACAAGAATTAAAAGGACAATATAACGATTCACTTCGATTTTGTCAAGATCTGAGTTGACTTGAAAGCAAGAAGCCGGAAGATATTTTCATTAGTGAGTAATGTGAGAGAAGAACATAGAACTTTCGTTAACTGTAAAATGACGTAAACTACTTTCAAACCTGACAATTCACTTAAATTCGTAAAGAATAGGTACTATGGCGCAAAGTTCATCAGAACAATTATCATGAAAGTATTTTTATAATAGGTACATCGAAGCTACCTTACATTAGCGACTAATCCAGGTCAAGATAAATAACACTGCACATCCTTTTATATTAGATATTACCATAAAACTCTGAATACATTCCAAAAGTCCCAAACCAGATGTGACAGAAAGACAGAAATATTCAATGCATAGCCGATTGAAAGACTTTAAACTAGATTCTGGTGAGAAAAATGTCTAGTACGATACAGTGAACCAACTTTTCTTTCAACAGACCTAGCAGTTGATTTAATATATTACATAATCCTTAAAAGGTATTATTCAAATATCCACAGAAGATGTTAATTTGGAATGTCAACTTATTACAAATTTGTGATTTTACAAGGTGCCGTTCATGCACATCTTATCAGGATGTATTTATTTAATCATTTCACCCCAAGCAAGGCACTAATACGCAATGGATTACTGAGTATGAGAAAGTATGCTAAAATGAGATAATCTGTTATCCGCTGCTCGGCCAGCTAACATTGTTTGTTTAATCTTTCCACTTTATGTCAGCGGAGAAGGTTTACCAGAGAAGACGCAATCACTGACTATCCTGGAGGTTAGCATCAGCCTTACTGATGGAACAGAAAAAAGATTCTTTTAAACGATTAAAATACAACGCTTTCATTTCTTACCTTAGTTAACAACAGATTCGAAGTTATTTTTTTACACCAGCTGCCAATTTGACCGTATAAAGCCGATATATATATGTATAGCTATAGTTGTCAGTTCGTAAAAGGTGAGGATAATCCAACAACAGTTCCTTAATATAAATTATTAATAGGCAAATCCATATAGAGAGCTCGATGGGTGTTAAACAGAGCGATATGAAGTTCATAAAGGAAAACTGAACACGTCATATTAGTTATAAACTATAGTTCATTTCAATGAGCTTAAATAACTTCAAACGGATACTACCCATATTTGGAATTGGACTCTATCTCTCTTCTTTCCTTCCTCCTTCCTCTTACATTTATTGTCATTTATTTATTTGTTTGTAATCTTATGTTCATTATTATTATTTCTATTACGTTCCCTCTTCATTTTAAGAAAACGTTCATTCCGGCAGAAATTTTATGCCAGATGGAGGAAATATTGTAAAAGAGTCTGATGATATGATCTAATTAAACTCATTGAAATGAACTATAGTTTATAACTAATATGACGTGTTGAGTTTTCCTTTATAAACTATATATATATATATATATATATATATATATATATATATATATATATTACAATAATTATCCTATTCTTCTAATTAGTCACAATAATTTTTGAAAATTTGGCCAAGAAGTTGCTTCCCCCCATACCTACCACTACTAACTCAAGGATCAACCCACATACCTCCTACTACCAAAGAAGAAACTACTATTAAAATTCCGCTAGTTTAACCCTATAAAAGCGAATACAGAGAAGAATGACATTTTAAAATTTCAGTACCAGAATATACTCCTAAATAAAGAGAGGGAGATTATTAGCATGTGTCCCCATTGAAATAAGTATAAACTGCAATAATTATCCTCTTCTTCCAATTAGTCATAATAAGGTTTTTTAAAAAAATTGGCTAAGCAGTTACTTCCCCACTACCTAAAACTACTAAATTAAGCGTCAAGCCACATATCTCCCACTACCAAATAAGAAATTAATACTAAATTTCCGCTACCTTCTTCTTCTTCTTCTTCTTCTTCTTCTTCTTCTTCTTCTTCTACGTACCTTGTCCTTTCAGGATGTAGGCGATCATGTCCTTCTACATCTCTCTATCCCTGGTGGCTCTTAGTACGCTTTTCCCAGTAACGTCTATCTGCCCCCGTTCTGTCATCCACCTGCTCATGCCCTTCAAATCTGTTATCCGCTGCTTTCCTCTGTCTCTTTTCCCCTCTATCTGCCCTGTTAGTATCAAGTTCTCCAAGCCCTCCTTCTTCATTGCATGTCCCAGGAATTTAGTTGTTTCTTAATGATGCTCAGTATTAATTTCCTTTTCGTTTCCATTTTTTCCAACACCTCGTCATTGCTCACATGCTGGTCCACGATATCCACAACATCCTTCTGTAGAACCACATTTCAGTTGCTTCAAGTTTTCCCTTCATCTTTGGTGATATTGTCGAGCATTCACTACCATATTGAAAAACTGACATCACATAGCAATCCAGTACTCTCTTCTTTGTTTCTAGTGAAAGTTTTCTGTGTCGTAATACTTTACTCAGCTTCTGAAACGCGTCTTTCGTCATGCCAATTCGCCTTTGGATCTCTGCGTCGCACTTTCCGTCTTCAGTTAGAACACTTCCCAGATATTTAAATTTTCGAGTCAGCTTGATTTTAACATCCCCTACCTGTATTTGGCACTTTGGGCTGCTCTTTTTGCTGATGTCCATGCATTCGGTTTTCTTGCAGTTTATTTGTAATCCCTTCATGTCACTCTCTTCAGCTATCTTCTATTGGAGGTCCTGCAGTTTTTTCTGTGTCTGCAATCAACACTGTGTCGTCTGAGTATCTTATATTTTTCAAATTGTGACCTCCGATGACAAATCCTGGCATAAAATCTAGAGTCCTCAAAATATGCTCACTGTACAAGTTAAATAGATCCGGTGAAAATACACATCCCTGTCTTACGCCCCTTTCTATCCACCTCACCATTGTTTTTGTTATTGTTGGGGATGTTAGCATCCCGGTGGGATAAAATTAAATCTATAAAGGGTGGAAGAACTCTTAAGGAGTCAACGGCCAGCTAACTAGAGGTGGTGTCTCAATAAATCACTGTGGAGAAAGCAACGGGATACCACTCCACTATCTACCCCCCGCTTACTTAATGGCTTGCGGCTAGCGTAACCCTATAAAAAACAATATCTCCCAACTTCTTCCTTTACTAAAGCAAACCTCTGGGCTTAGAATTGTTCCTTATTGTTTGTTTAAACGGGGCTGAGAATGCATATCTTAAAATGACATGTTGAAAATGGCTTATCTGAATTTATATATATATATATATGTATATATATATATATATATATATATATATATATATATATATATATTACAATTTGTGTATTTAGGCAGCAAATTTTCTTTTAGACAGGTCAGATTAAATAAATTGCAAACATTGTGTCTGCTTATTTTTAATAAAATCCGTTCATAATCACGGATAATCTTTCGCCTATTATAATTGAAATATGCTAGAAATTAGCTGTAACGCTGATAGATACTATTATTATTAATTTCTCGATGTTCCCAAGTACTTTTTATTTCCGTTCGAGATCTTCTTGGGTGTGAGTTGTGGTAACACCTGCATGACCATGACATTATAACATATTAAAAAATCCATTTTGGATAATTTTCACGTTCTAATGAACGCTAAGAAATTTGTCAACTGTTATATTTGAAACAAGAAGGAAATTTACAGTAATTTTTAGCAACACAGTTTTGTGGTTATTTTTTGTTACCACAACTCAAACCCCTGAAGATGATCTCGGTAGGAGGTTGAAAGTACTCGGGATCATCGAAAAATGAATAACAATAACATCTGTCAAAATTACAGCTCATTTCTGACATCTTTCAATTATAACACGTGAAAGATTATCCGTGAGTATGAACAGATTTCATCAAAAATAAGCAGACACAATGTTTGCAATTTATTTAGTCTGACGCACACACACACACACACACACACATATATATATATATATATATACTGTAAAATATATTCTAGCCCACGGGTTCCCAACTATATTTGGGTTGCATAACCATAGCACCCTCTATAGACACAACCGTCATGCCCTGAATTTATAGTCAACCTTTGATTGATGTTAGTGTTGCATGTCCAAGGATATCTTCTCATAATAATTGTTATATAAATGGGATACATTGTAATGTGCAGGCAAGATGTACTTCAAGCACAGTGTGTTCATGTGTGTGATTTATGCTATAGTTCAGATCTGCTACTGTCGCCCTCTAGTTGACCATTTTTTCTCACGCCCCCCTCGCGATGTTCCGACCAACCAATTAGGGAATCATTGCTCGAATTGAGTTTAGTTACCTTGTCTTTATAAGTCCACAATTTTATGACGTATAGACGAGGACCTTTTCAAGAAGTTAAAAGTGGAATCTGTCCTAGCCTAATTGAAGATAGTTGGTTTGTACCAGGTATGATAGCACTAAATAACTCCATTTTAGAGACATAACTCGAGACTGATTGAACCAACGAGCCTAATATTTTAAACCATTTAACGTAAAAAATCTTTTCGACAGAATCGATATGCCACCGAGGCAGAACAATCGATCAATCAGTGATAGTCACAAAACATTTATGTCAAATTCAAACTACAAGTTTTCCCCGTCGAAACTGTTCCCCACCATCAAGTCTATCACACTTTACCATGCTTCTCAGCCATGCTTCCATGCACTCTTAGAAGGATTCATCCGGGTATCTTCACATCTCTGTTGTCATGGACCATTTGATGGCTTTCACGTCTGGAAAACGATGACCATCGCCGTATTGGAGAAAACCCTTACTTACCTCACATGGTTTTGTGTGATTGTTTTATTTCCCCTAGCTCAAGGGAGATCATCAAGGTAGTCTATTTTCCTGACGTGATCAAGAGGGATGTGGCAACAGAGGTACGAGAAATTCCGGGAGGACTCTTCCGGGATGACTCTTCCTGGAGGACTCTTCCGGGAGTTCATGAAAGCGTGATGAGAAAGTGTGTTAGACTCAATGGGAATAATTTAAAAGGTGGCAAACTTGTATTTTAAAGTTTGGATTTGGCATAATGTTTTTGTGACTTAACTGTTTCTTTTCTGACATATACTTTTCGTATATTTTCTGTTTCTTTTCTGACATATCCTTTTCGTATATTTTCTGTTTCTTTTCTGACATATCCTTTTCGTATATTTCTGTTTCTTTTCTGACATATCCTTTTCGTATATTTTCTGTTTCTTTTCTGACATATACTTTTCGTATATTTCTGTTTCTTTTCTGATATATCCTTTTCGTATATTTTCTGTTTCTTTTCTGACATATCCTTTTCGTATATTTTCTGTTTCTTTTCTGACCTATCCTTTTCGTATATTTTCTGTTTCTTTTCTGACCTATCCTTTTCGTATATTTTCTGTTTCTTTTCTGACATATCCTTTTCGTATATTTCTGTTTCTTTTCTGACATATTCTTTTCGTATATTTTCTGTTTCTTTTCTGACATATACTTTTCGTATATTTTCTGTTTCTTTTCTGACATATCCTTTTCGTATATTTTCTGTTTCTTTTCTGACATATCCTCGTATATCTGAATACACACAACCGCATAGTTTAAAAATGAAATTACATCATGTAATGATGTTCTTTGACGATGGGCAATAAAAGTTCAGAAAACAGAGTATTACACATTTATATATTATTTTTGCCACTGTTATTGATTGTACTATAATCAATGATATAAAACATATCTACCAGGAGGACTTCTCTTCTGTGGTCAAATATTGAGCTGCTGACTGTTATCAGAGGTTCCTTGAATGAACGATTGTGGTCATGATGGTCAGTTGAAGCAAAGTTAACGATTTTGGACGACGGGCAACGGAGAATGTCGTACCAAAATCTGAAGGTGCATTGGGATAGTGAAAGTTGGCTTCGTAAGGCTAAGAAAAGCATTTAAAAAAAGGAAAGATTCGATAAAAACAAAGAAAAGCGTGATTAACTGCTATGTAGTATGAGTCCAGCCATATAGACATTTACCTCGTCTTCCCACTGAGATGTAATGTGACATACACATATATATAAAATTGCCACTTATATTTCACCTCAGGAAGAGGTAGCTGAAATTTTCTTCATCAGGAAAAAAGAAAATTAAATTTTAAATAATGAAGAAAGAAGGCTCGGAAAATTTGATACTCACAAAACAGATTGAAAGCAAGAGGAACAGAGGAAAACAACATATGGGCTATCTAGCGAGCTTCAATAAATGGATGGCGAAACAAGTTTTATGAGAGAGAACAAGAAAGAAGTACTAAAAAGGGCAGGAAAATTTGGAGAGTCATGTTTGTCAACCTCTTAAAAAAACACAGCACATAATATATATATAAATATATTCTATGTGCTTTATACCCTTTAATAATAACGTTTATATATTAAACAGTAATTTGTTATTTTCACTTACTGACCTGAATGTTTGAGAAATCTAATTAACGAAATATTTGTGACACGGTACACACACACACACACACACACACACACACACACACACACACACACACATATATATTATATATATATATCGGTGTTCAGTGAGAGAAAATTTTAAAAAAATTCTTATTCTATTGATAATATTCAAACTTACAAATAAACAAAACCAAATTCTAGAAGAGTCTATAATGTTCTAGATGTTACAGAAAAGTCTATACTTATGTACGATTTTATAAACTTGGTTTTGGCTCGGAGGAGGTTGAGCATTAAAAAAAAACTGAATTAAGCACTTCATCAATATTTTTTAACAACAGTTCATTGAATTGTAATACAAGAAGTCAATTATTTTTAAATTATCATAAATCTAACACACACACACACACACACACACACACACACACACACACACATATACAGGGGGTTGGACAAGATAATGTGAAAACCTTCAAAATAGCAACCCGATTTTCAATTGTTTGTAGCACCGTCAACGACTTTTACATTTCTATGTATTTCTATTGCTGTTTGTCTATATTTCTAATAAATTTTTTTCTTCAGTATCATCATTAGAAACTACTGAAATCTGTCGAAATGTCAGATTTCCAAAGAGGTCAAATTGTTGGCGTCCGTATGGCAGGCGCAAGTGTAACTGAAAAAGTTTCAAGAGCTGCAGTCTCTAACGTCATGATTGCATACGTTGGTTGGTTGTTTTGTTTTATGGCAAATCAACCTCGGCGGGTCATTTATTGCCAACTAAATTTTATTTATTTTTTGCTGGTAATACCTTTTTCTTTCAACAATTTATTGTTGTTGTTTTTTATATAAGTTTTGTGTCTAGTAATACTTTTTCTTTTCAAATTATCAAGATTCATTGGGATTTGTTTTTAAGGGCAGGGTCCCCAAGTCCTACCTTGTTATTTAAACCATAACTGGAGGAAAGGGACTGATTAATACTTTTCCAAAGGGTACCAGTGCTTAATTGAATGCAAGGTATTCAACTGGAATTCGAACTCGGCTTACCGAGTTCACTTTCCGAGAGGATATCTACTGCACCACAACGCACATCCGTCACTAAACGCTTACAGCACCTGGTATTCCCAAGTGGTCACCCATCTAAGTACTGACCAGGTTCAACGTTGTTTAACTTCGGTGATCGCGCGAGAACCGGTGCATTCAACGTGATATGGCCGTAAGCTGACTGCATATGTAGAACATGGCAAAACATGGTCGTCGAAGCACAATTCCGGAAGAAAATAAAAGATTTCTGATAGGGCCCTTCGGACTCTGAGGAGATTTTTTGTAATGAAGTACCGCAAAAGAACAGCCTTTAAAGTGACTGCTAAACTTAATAACCATCTCGAGCATCCAGTTTCTACAAAAACCGTCCGACGGGAGATTCACAGATCAGGTTTTCATGGGAGGGTTGCCATCAGGAAACCTTTGCTCTCAACAACAAACGTTGCAAAGCGTTTAGAGTGGTGTAAAAAACCATCAGAACTGGTCTATGGAGCAATGAAAAATGTGATATTCTCTGATTAATCATCAATCACTTTATTTCCGACTAATGAAGCACATGAACCAGACTGCCTTCTTCTTACTGTGAAAAATGGAGGAGGATATGTGATGATCTGGAGGGGGGGCAATATCATGGAAATCCGTCGGCCCAATAGTTTCCCTCTATGGCAGAATCTATAGTCAGGACTATTTAGGCATTTTATCTGATCAGGTGCATCCCATGGTCTCAGAAGTGTTTCCGGAAGGAAATGCAATATTCCAGGATGATAATGTCTCATTCCATATAGCTAAAGTTGTCTCTGAATGGTACGAGGAACATTCTGGTGTGGCAGAACACCTTGTCTGGCCACCACAGTCACCAGATCTGAATATTATTGAGCATTTGTGGTGTAGATTAAAAAACAAAGTGAAAAGTTGATATCCACCACCGACATTGCTAAAAGAACTGGAAGCAGCTTTGAGAGAAGAATGGACAAAAATCCCTTTAGAAACCATTCAAAATTTGTACAAGTCAATACCTCGCAGGATTAAAGCAGTTATTACTGCAAAAGGGTATCCTACTCCGTATTAAAACTCATTTTTCTGTATCTTGAAGGTGTTCACATTATTTTGTTCAACCCCTGTATATAGATATATATATATATATATCCGCAGACAGATCAGTTTTGATGTATCACAGTTCATCAGTACGGTTAGACATCCAATTGCTCTTAACCCAGGATTAAAACCCAACCGAATTGGCGTCAGTCGGCGATTCTACCTCTGAGCTATGGGCGCTCGGTAGAAGGAGGCAGACTTTTAGTGTATCATACGCCAGTAGCCAGAGTGCTCTAATTCATTACTGAATGAGAGATGCGTAGATGCGAGAGTAGCTACTGTTGTTTTTTGAAAGTTTACCATTCTTTCAGAGTGCTCAATCAGGGTATATATATATATATATATATATATATATATAATTGCAAAAAAACAAAAAAAACAACAAAAAAAAAAAGCAAAAAACAAAAAACAAAAACAGAATAAAAAGAAAAAGCAGACCTACTTAAGTTTTACCCCCGAACTGAAGCATCATTGGGCCAGGTTCAAATCTTCGTTTTACTTAGCTATGTAGCATATTCATCACACACACACACACACACACACACACACGCATATATATATATATATGATTATACATCGATGTTCTGTGGTAAAACATTTTTGAAAAGAAAAATTATTATTATTTTATTTTTTAAATGTCATTAATTCATCCGGCTTATTATCTTTGGCTTGATTCATCAAAAATTCCTCCTAGAAGAACTTGTAAGAAACAAAATCGCTCTTGGAGACAATACCTTTTTGTTTGTCATGCTTACCGCCGATTTAGCAGTGTCTGAGTCATTCAGTGTCTGCCATGAGAGTGAACTGACTTATCATATTCTAATCAATATAATGAAAATCCTATGGGGAAACAAAAGTCGTATTGTTTAAGACAACCAATCGATTTGATCGGATTTGCTTTTCTTTCATTGAAACTTTTTTCTCCATTTCAAAATGTGAACAGACATAATGAATGTGAAGTCGACGTCATTTGACTCATAAATATGGCGATGCTTTTAGCTTTTGTCGATTCAAACACAGATATCGATTATTTAAAAATAATAGCGACAGCCGGGACGAAGGACATTTTAAAAACGGGCGTAGATATTGATATTAACAGGATCCAAATAGCAAAAGAATATTTCGATGATGATTTTAATAGATTTAATTCTGAAAATACTGATGAGAACAACAGCAACAACAACCGTAATAATCGCATGTCAAGTGGAAATTTTATTCATTATAATAAATAGCGATATCAGTTTTCATGGTAATCATATCGGAAAAATAAATATTGATTGTTCTAAAGTTAACGAGGCTAAAGATGTGATGATAATAATAACGATAAAATGGTGCTAATGAATCGGTACGAAATATAAAACGTTCGCCAATAAATAGTGCATTACTTATGAGATATCGGCAAGGCGTAACGGTCATTGAAAAACTAACTTATTGAAAAACTAACTAAGAAAAGAATAGGAAAGCAGAATTATAATAGGATAATAACAATTATGCTTCTACTACTACTACTACTACTACTACTACTACTACTACTAATAATAATAATAATAATAATAACAATAATAATGATAATAATAATAATATTAGCTGTAAGGCTTATAATTTTATTAGTTATAATAATGGGGATATCGAATAATTAATATTGATTGTTCTAATATTACCGAAAAGCTGTTAATAATAATAATAATAATAATAATAATAATAATAATAATACCTGGAAATTGAAATAGAAAAAAATGTGGAAATTGAAAACAAGAATCGTGCCAGTGATAGTAGGTGCACTTGGAATGATAAAAAATGGAACAAAACAACACATTGAAAGAATCCCTGGAAACCCCAGCTTAAGAGATTATTAAAAATCGTCTTTTTAAGTACAGCCGACACACTAAGAAAAACTTTGACTATGTAACGCTAGGGATGTTAAGGGAGATAGAAAAAACATGAAATGCAGCCATAACAACACGCCACGACCTGCCTTAGGTCTTCCCGCAGACTTGGTAGTATGGTCGCACTGACCATAGCAGAAATGACAACATAATAATAATAATGATGATAAAATGGTATTAATGAATATATTAATGTTACAAATTTTGCTTACAAATTTACAAAAAGATCAGTTAATGTTTTAAACAATTTGTAAAAATAACAATAGTAATAACCGAGACAACGAATGAAGTTTTTTAATAAAAAAATGGCGTAGAAATGTACAAAAGAAAGAAAACGTAACTTAAAACCAAAATCATCCTTTAAATTCAAGCGAGTCATTTGCGGAGGAAGAATATCTCTGTTGTTTGAGAATATCTCCTTTAATAAATATAAATCGAATTCTAAATTCAAAGTTCGCGATTATAATGTCTTTTGAATCGTGTGTATCTAGTTTATTTTTTTGAATACTATTTTCGATTACTCATTTAAAGGAAGTCTTTCTTACATTCATAAAGGTTAATTAGTTTTCGTTTTTGCTAAGAATATTTTAAAATTGTACATCGACATTTATTTAGCTGATTCATTTATTTTTTATTCCCTTTAGTATTGTGAAGGAATCTTTCTTTACAAGAAAAATGTCTCAACAGAAAAAGAAACCTTGAGATGTTACAGGTAGAAACAATATTTCATGTATTTTCACGGGTGTAAAAGACTTAAAAAGGGACAGTTATTAGATAATATCAAGATAATGTTCTCATTAAAAAATGATTAATAAAACTAATATTCAGTCAGTCAGTTAAGTGCCATACGTGATACACGCTTGGGCGATCATGTCTCGAAACAGACATGACTGACTGGGCAGAAGATTATCCCGCAGTAGGTTGCCATTGCTTTCTGCAGTAGACTGGTTACTGTCCAAGGCTATAGAACCCAATTTGTCCTGTTATTTAACCCATAACTGGAAGGAATAGACGGATTAATACCTTTCCCAAGGGTATTTGCGCGTAAGTGAATGCAATGAATTCGACTGGAATTCGAACTCGGCTCCCCGATTTCTCGTTCCGAGCCGATATCCACTGGACCACAACGCACATTCTTTTTATGCTTACAGCACCTGGTATTCCCAGGCGGTCACCCATCCAAGTACTGACCAGGCTCGACGTTGCTTAACTTCAGTGATCGGACGAGAACCGGTGTTTTCAGCGTGATATGGCCGTAAGCAAAAAATATAAAAACTAATATAAAAACTAATATTACTAAGAAAAAAAAAACCCCTTAAAACGGACGTAAAAGAAAATTTTAGTAGTGAGGACTGCGTCAACACTGCTATTAAACTGAACCCGATGACGAAACAGAGAGGAATGAAATCTCAAAATTGCTAAAGAAACGACAATCAATCCTTCTAGACCTTATACTTCATTTGAGATACAGAGTTACAGCCTCGCCATGTTAAGAAAACAGGCTAGGTGATGCCGCTGTGGTTTTCGCCATATTCAGCCAGTTTTAGCACACTTCGACGTAGTGTAATGGTCAGTCAGCTTGTCTTGCTAGATATGGTAAGACTGAAAAATCAGTTCGATCCATACTGGACGGTCTCATACATTTTGCCTTGGGTAACGTCTAAGGTACTCTTAGAAAACGACCACACTCAACCGGTTTCGAATTCCGATTTATTTGTCTCCTAGTTTGGTTGCCTACTAAAGCTAGAGAACGCAGTATGCTCTGCTATTTAATTCATAGACTCAGTAAACAAGATATGTATTCATGTCTTGCAAAAGGCATGAAAGTTAACTTTTTTCTGTGAACTACAATACAGGTCATAGTTATTAGGCAACCCCAGTGTTAAAAAAATAATGATGCATTTCATACTATTTTTTAGTATTTATTGCCAAGTGAATAATTGTAAATGAAAATTGAATGGTTATTTTGATAATAATGCATAATAACATGGGCATCAAATGAATTTATAAATATTTAATAACTAGCAGTATAGCCCGGAGTTGCTCGGGTGTAATGAAAACTTTAAAACTAATCCATGGTCCTGGAGCTCAGACTCTTTGGACGTTGGCACGAAAGACTAAAAAGCAATAGTTGTTTCCAGTTAAAGTGAAACCGTAGACTAAAAGAAAAATGAATGGATGTAAGTCAAATTTTGATTTCCTGGTATCGATATCAAATAAGTTTTTTTCGTCGTAAACTGAATTTTGAAGGCTAAATAAGTCCTCTGAGTAAATGGCATCATGGCTGAGACTAAGAACTACAATTATACCTACTTGGTGCCAAACCTGAAGCAAAAACTAAAATAAAAGGACTGAAAAAAATACGAACATACAGGCAGATAAACAGACACTCACAATTATCTTGCCTTATATATATATATTATCGATCTTCTGCACTATTGTAAGAACTGTAACCTTGAAACTTCTGAATATTGTTTCTTATGTCTTTGTCTATGAGTGTATCAAATTTGATTAAAATCAGACCACTCCTTCTAAACCCGATTTTACGATTATCGATTTTCGATATTTATCGGGCGTACCTCGACACAAAACCTAGCCAAGAACACTCGCAGACGCTTATAGTACAACTGTTTAAATTTTCAAGAAAATCGGTTCAGCCGTTTCGGAGTTTATCGGTAACGGACACACACACACACACACACACACACACACACACACACACACACACACACACACACACACACACAAAGTTCCATTTATAAATCAGTTTAGATGGATTATCTATATTGCAGTTTCATCAATGAAAGAATGAAGAAAATTTAGGGTGGTTCGGACAAGTTCATTTTGCTTCCTTGCTTTGTAAAATTTTGCAAAGTAATGATAACAAAAGAACCATTCTATTTTCATTTAGAATTATCCACTTGGCAATAAATACTAAAAATAGTATGAAATATATCATTTCTTTTAAAAAACTGTGGTTGCCTAATAATTATGGCCGGTAGTGTAGGTCCCATCGAAACAAAAGAAAATAGTATATTAGTCTCCCAAACTGTAGTTTATTTCCCTGTGTACATTATTTTCTCAGTACATTTTACGACAAACTATTCAGCCAAGCTTATCTTTGAAATCATTTTGCCCAAAACGTTTATTGGATGTAAAGCTCACTCCAGGCCTCGGTAAACTCATATATTCCTGTCTGATACTGTCACGTTGTGGTGTTAAGTAAAAGTGCTCTTTTAATTCCCCTCGTCTCTAGAACATCGTAGTTCTCAGCATCCTCCTGTAGAGTCTCATTTTTGTCGATTCAGTTCTTTTTTTTTTATCTGCGACTCTATTGTCCCAAATTCACTGCAGTATTGGAAAATTTATATTATGTAACAGTTCAGTAATCTTTCCTTTGTTTCTAATGATCCAGGGCATGACGGTCAACTGCATCCGCCAGCAAGGCCTCTGATTGGGAGGTTGTGAGGAGCATGCAACCAGCTCTTAATTGCTGTTGTTTCCAGGCCCACTCTGACCCGGAGTGGTAGCACCTGTTAGGATCCCAGCTATGGGCAAAGTTAATCCCCAAACTGGGGTCAAAACATTATGAGAGTATAGAAAACATGAAAGTATAGAAATACACTTTTATAGAAATATATACATAAAAATAGACTTTTATAGAAAAATATACATTTTTGAAGGAAAAATATTACCAACAATATATTTTTGAAAAAAAATTATTCTCAGCAAAACAATTTTTGAATACAAAACCAGAAGACATTTTCACTTTTCTAAAATAAAAAATAATAAAAACAAATTTTCATTAAAATCTGACAAAATCATCTTTCTCGCTATGAGTGAACATTAAAATATACCTTAAAACTCCACTTTTTTGGCATTAAATAATCCACAGAGGTTGATATGCCGTTAAACAAAACTCAAGCGTTTTTTGTAACTATATTTTCCTGTGTCTTAATACTGTTGGCTTTTGGAAAGCATCTTTGGTTTTCCCAATGCGCCTTCGGATTTCAGTGTCACATTTTCCGTCCTCTGTTTAAGCACTTCCCAGATATTTAAATTGTTGTACTTGGCAGGCGAATATAAACAAATATGCTGTTAAATAAGTAGACGGAAAAATTACTCCAATTTTAAATATTAAAATGATACAAATCTGTCGGATTGATAAATCCATTCTAATATAGAATTGTTTCTATCCCCTGACGAGTGGACGGAGTGATATCCGGAGGTTCCTTCTACGAATTACTGGAATCGGAGTGCTGAAGATAAACATCAATCAGCAAAGTGACAAACCTGTTTTTGTTTTGTTTTAACTCTGTTTGTTTCTCTCTCTCCCATTATATATATATATATATATATATATATATATATATATATATATATGTAACAAAGTTGTAGAACACGTAGGTTTTTTTTATCTACTGTTCATGCATTTACTTTTATAAAGAGTACTCGATACAACGTAGAACATTATATTGTAATGGTTGTAACAATGGTTTATAAATTCATAGTATCACTACACAAAAACTTTAGCGTTTCGAAGCTGCTATGTGCGCAGTAAAATAACCAAAAAATGTCTACCCTTCCTAAAAAAAACATAAATCCTAATATAAGTACCCAGACAAAATAAATAAGGAACCTGTCTTAAACTAAGCTACCTCTCCTAACCCAAACCCACATTCACTCAAACATCATATCACCATAAATAAACCGTTTTCACCATTTAATTTTCATTTCAACTTATCCCCCGATGAGAAGCGCACGTAGCAGCTTCGAAACGCGAAAAGTTTTGTGTAGTGATACTATGAATTTATAAACCATTGTAACAACCATTACAATATATATATATATATATATATATATATATAAGAGCTTTCTCTCTTTTGTTACTATCAACAATACGTACTCCTTTGAAATTCCTCTGTTTTGTAGTATTTGTTCAGTATGTCATTGGCTAGTGTCTTCTGTCATTCTTAACTTTGATGTGTCCTGTTCTCATTATGGGTTGCCGAAATTTCAGCTGTCTCATTGATTGCTAGGAAAAAATCTTTTGTAATTTCTATTCTCCTGAAAATGTCTTTGTTTTTTACAGAAATGTTCCATCGTATTTCCAACATTCATCAGTAGCAAAATAAATAAATAAATAAATAAATAAATAAAAGAGAAAGAAAGAGAAAAAGAAAAAGAAAAGAAGGAAAAAAAACGATGTTAATGAGAACAAATATGATTATATTAATAAAATGCTGTTGGTGATGTTAATAATCATGATGATGGGAGAATTAGATAAACTACGCGGGGCAAATGAATGATTTAGATTTATTCTTGTATCGGACATTGTTATCCGGTTTATCGCCAGTGGATTTCTTTAGGGAATTATTGAATCAGCTTTTGTTTTGCAATTGCTAGCACTTTGCTTCCTCCTCCTTATCTTCTAGCAAGCATTGTTTAAACACCTTAAACGCATTCTTTCTTTTACTACCTCGCGTGTTTTAGGTCGTCATCTTTTATGCCTCCATCTTTTTTTGTTGTCTTTTTACTTATTAATCAGTGATTTCTGTATTGCTTTGCTTTTTTTTTTACATAATTTTCTTTCATTATTTGATTTTTTAAATAATTATTTTCTATAATTTTACTCTTTCTTAGACTTGTCTAGGTAGAAACAACAGCTGAGTTTTGATTCTCTGCTGTCGCTTTGGACTTCGATAAAAATAAAAATCCTTCAAAAACAGAGTTCCTTTGCCTAGGAAAGCCTGATCTTTTTTTTATTAAATCCTTTCACCTCCAAACAAAACAACAAAGCTATTAAAACGTAAGGGGTAACTGAGTATGATAAAATATTTAAAAAAAAAAAACGGAGAGAGAACAATGATAGAAGACTGAAGATAACTACTGACATTGCATGTAACCGTGCAATTTGCTTAGCCGATTGGGCTACATAGACTTT
Organism: Ascarosepion bandense; assembly: GCA_037127315.1. NCBI lineage: Eukaryota > Metazoa > Mollusca > Cephalopoda > Sepiida > Sepiidae > Ascarosepion > Ascarosepion bandense. Next base: position 1,832,230 of record JBBBDQ010000865.1, on the reverse strand, counting down.
ACTATTGGTAAATCAAAAATCTTTCTTTTTTTATCTTTTTTTATGTGCTATCCATAATTTTCTATCCACTGTAGCACTAAGCAATGTTTGTCATCTTACTATCAGTCCCAGTTCATGTGATCTATATATACAAGTAGATAGCTTATTTGATATTTCCTCTGTTCATATTTCTTTTAATAAATCCTGTGAGTGCTGAATTTTTCTAACCCTCTTTTCTCATTTTTCACAAAAATTTCAACTCACTTTTAATTCTTAAAACAAGTGTCTCATTGTTGTTATTTTCTTGAATACTTCTCCGTTGCTCACATGTTTCGTCCATGACATTCTCAGTATGCTTCTGTAAAACCATATCTGTGTTGCTTCAATTCACCATTTTTGCTATATGGGAGGACTGAAATCAAAAGGCAGTTCAGTACTCTTTTATTCGTTTCTAATTAAATTTACTTATTTCATTGTTTGGCTTTTAAAAGGCATCTTCCGCTATTTGAATTCGCCATCGGATATCAATGTCACATTTTCCATCGTCTGCGATAGCACTTGTGAGGCAGTTAAATTTCTGCCATTGTTTGATATTGACGTATCTCCAATATACTAATTCGCGCCTAGACAAAGACAATAGTTGAACCGTTCGATTTTTTGTTGAAATCTCTTTAGTTATGAGAATGAATTTCGTATCAGGTTTGCCGATCCTCTCAGCTATAGGAAAGCTTTTGTAATAAATTCTTTCTCCATTACTATAACTTGATATATGTGATAGGCATTATCCGAATTCTGCTAGACGAGGAGTTTTAATCATCTTATATAGGTTTTTTCAAACGGTGAACGAGATAGGGATGACAAACACATTAATAAAATGAAGTCAAAATATTGTCTGAGAATAAGGCGGTGAAATAATACACTAATATACTATGCTTCGATAACTCGAAAAAGAAAAGATATATATATATATATATATATATATATATATATATATATATATATATATATTTTCTGGTTAATGATTGCTACATGTTCTGAATGTCTATGCGCCTTATTCTCAGACAATATTTTGACTTCATTTTATTCATGTGTTTGTCATCCCTATCTCGTTCACCGTTTGAAAAAACCTATATAAGATGATTAAAACTCCTCGTCTATTTATGCATTACTCTCCGTTTTCTAATTCACGCAGAGTGCGAGTCTTGTACTTGTTGATATACTTTTATTCCCAGCCTCCGTTTTATTGATTACTCACATAGTCACAACATATCCTCTCATTACGATTGAGCTTTCTGGAAAGGAAAATTAAAAAAAAAACAAAACAGTTACCGCTTTTGTAATTTATGCATTACTCTTCTTGATATATATATATATATATATATATATATATATATATATATATATATATATATATATATATCAGCATGCAGTGTGGCTATAGAAGAGTCCAAAGGAGTATCCTGTACATACAGTGGTAGGATAACTCTCTAAGAAAGCTCTAAACATATATGCATATAAATACATATAGAGCAAATATAAGAAAAATTAAGGCAGGCGCGTTATTTCATGCTGAATCGAAAGTATAGGCCTATTTCAGGCGAATCATCATCAGCTTCCGTCTTTATTTTACAAAGGAATTTACACAAAATAGGCTTATCCTTCCGATTCACCATGAAATAACGTGTCTGCCTTAATTTTTCTTATATTTATATATATTGAAACAGGACTGTCTTCGGATAACTATTTACGCTCTCGCCCGTCGATTGAGCATTCTGGGGAGATGGTAGACTTTAAAAACAGTAGCTACTTACCGCTATTTACGCATCGTTCTCCAGCAATGGAGTTACCGGTGTTTTATATATTATCTTCCTCCACTGTGCACCGATTGCTTAGAGGTAGAATCTCCGACTGATATAAAATCGGTCGGGTTTCGATCCAGAAGAAATCGGATATCTAACCGTACTGATGAGTCGTGAAACAGCGAAACAGGACCGTCTTCAAATGGCTATATATATTGTTGTATGCCTAACTGTATACAGGAATTGAATCTTGAAACAGCGAAACAGGACCGTCTTCAAATGGCTATATATATATATATATATATATATATATATATATTGTTGTATGCCTAACTGTATACAGGAATTGAATCTTAACGTTTTCTTAAAAGTGGACACTATTGGAGAGTAGAAGAGAATGATTATACTAACTAGCAGTGTTTCTAATTCACGCAGAGTGCGAGTATTGTACTTGTTGATATACTTTTATTCCCAGCCTCCGTTTTATTGATTACTCACATAGTTACAACATATGCTCTCATTACGATTGAGCTCTCTGGAAAGGAAAACAAAAAAAAAACAGTTACCGCTTTTGTAATTTGCATTACTCTTTAGCAATGAATTGAGTTCTTTCGGTGACTGGCGTGTGTATACCCCGCTTATGTATAACACGCTAAAAAATTTCCGTTCTCTGATTCCATACGCCTATGACTTAGGCGTTAGCAACTCCGACTGACACCAAATCGGTCGAGTTTCGATCTCGGCCAGAAGCAAGTGGATATCTAGCCGCACTGATGAGCTGTGATACAGCGAAACAGGCTTGTATGTGGGAGACGAATATATATATATATATATTGGTGCATCTATATGTTTGGGTGTGTCGGACCAGAAAATTTTTCTCGTCAGAATCCATCTTGCACATTTATAAATCTACCATTCGTTTGTGCATTGAATACTGTTTCCATATCTGGTCAGGTGTTTCTATTATTCATCTCGAGAAAAAAATCTGCAATGTAATTGGTCCTGACTTGGCATCTCGACATCAGTTACTTTCTCACCGCCGTGAGGTGGCTTCCCTCTGTCTTTTCTACTAATATTTTCATGCAACTGCACTTTTTTTCCTGGTGCCCGAAACACGTGAATAATAAACGCGCTGCTAGATTAGCATCTAGGTCCCACTCTTTTTTCGTTGAAACAGTTAAATGCAACCGACACTTTTACTCCCACCTTTTCTTTTCTCTTCTCGCACTTCCCGCATGTGTAACTCCGTACCGTTTAGTTTTTTCCTTGATAACTACAATCCCCAAAAATTTAAATGCACTATCAATTTCAATCTATCTTTTTAAAATCCTCTTAATCTTTTGTTCTTTCTCCAATACCTCCTGTATACAATCTTTTGTCTTATTGTACGCTCCGGCCCTTTTCAGGTGCTAGGAATAAAGGGTCGGTTGGTAATTCTTTGCACATTGAGAAGGCCGGAGCTGTACAATGGCCGAAACGTCATAAACATAGCAATGGAGATGAAGACCATAGCCCGAACACAGTAAATAATGTAATATATATATATATATATATATATATATATATATGTGTGTGTGTGTGGGGGGGGTGTATGTGTGTGTGTGTGGATTTTATTTTGAAACAAGTATTTGATAGCAAAACTACAAATTTAATTTTAAAAACCTAGAAAAATAGCAACAGTTTCACTTTTGTATTTGTCTATACTTCTGAGATGAGGTGATATTTACATTATTTAAACTCTTCGAACTATTGTCCTCATCTTTAATGCCATGTTTACGTTTTTTCGGCCGTTGTACGCACCGGCCTTCTTCAGGTGCGAAGAATTTCGAACCGAACCCTTTATTCCGACCACTGGGGTATATCCTTCTCATTCCATGTGCGATGCTACTTTTGGACGCCACGTAGTTATCTCCCTTGAACTCAGCTCTCTATGTTATTTATTCAACGCTTTTGTTTGTAAATACTTATTGTAAAATAAAATCCTTACATTTGCGCTGATAATGTTCATTAGAGGACGCAAAGCACCGGCGAAGATAAGTTTTCCTTTTTCCCTTATTTATATTGTCCTTTTACGGATATATATTTTCATTAGATCTGAAATTTCACACATATATACAAAAACACACTTAAATACATACATACATACATACATACATAAATACATACATATATGGCATGCCAATATATATTTTTGCATATCAAGATCATATAGGCGAACATAAATATTTTACTAGCAGTCTATCCCGGCGTTGCTCGAGTGTAATGAAAGCTTTAAAACTAATCCATGGTCCTGGAGCTCAGACTCTTTAGACGTTGGCACGAAAGACTAAAAAGCAATAGTTGTTTCCAGTTAAAGCGAAACCATAAACTGAAAGAAAAATGAATGGATGTAAGCCAAATTTTGAAGTTTGGTGAGAATCGGATAAAAATTGTGGATATGTATAAAGCATATATATATATATATATATATATATATTATATATATATATATATATATATCGATTTTCTGCACTATTGTAAGAACTGCAACCATGAAACTTTTGAATATCGTTTCTTATGTCTTTGTTTATGAGTGTATCAAATTTGATTAAAATCGGACCACTCCTATAACTCGATTTTTTCGATTATCGATATTTATCGGGGGTACCTCGACACTTAACCTAGCTAAGAACACTCGCAGACGCTTATAGTACAATTGTGTAAATTTTCAAGCCGTTTTCAGCCGTTTCAGAGTTTATAGGTAACGGACACTCACACACAGACACACAGACAGACAAAGTTCCATTTATAAACAAGTTCAGATATATCAAGAACAATATAGGGAAAAATAAATGGCAAAGTAGAAAAATATTTACTCATGACGCGGTTGATTCTTCAAGACTTCATCAAATTTATGTTATCGACGTGGAAACTGAATTCGGAGAACCGAGTTTGAATTCCAGCCGAGTCTGTTGCGCTCATTTCGTAGAAATAAGAAAGAGAAGCCTTGTCTCCTCCCATCTATGCGTGGTACCTCCACACAAAACCTAGCTAAGAACACTCGCAGACGCCTATAGTACAACTGTGTAAATTTTCAAGAAAATTGGTTCAGCCGTTTCGGAGTCTATAGGTAACGGACACACAGACACACACAGATACACACACACACACACACACACACACACACACACACACACACACACAGACAAATTTTTATTTATAAATAAGTTTAGATTTATTCGCGAAGTCAAGATGTAGAAATTAAATATAAAACAAACACATTTGTTTTGAAAGTCTTTGATCAGCTTTATGAATGTATTTTGGCCACTAATGTTGTAATTCTTTTATGTGTTATCTTTGTCAGATCGAGGCTTTCGTATGGATGTCATGCATGGCGCCAAATCTGTTCAGATGTTTACATTCATTTTTTAAATCAATGGTTAAAAACGGCTTTGATCGAGTTAAGTCCATGGATATTGTTTGTTTTGTTTGTTTCACTGCATATCAACTCCATATGGGTCATTTAATTTTCTTGGAAGCGTTAGTAAATTAAAAAAATATATGACTGATAATATTTAAATTTTTATTTTTGCAAAAACTCATTACTGCTATTTTTTTTGCAATGAAAATGCATTACTAAAACCTTCAGTATGAAAATATATTTCTACACTTTCACAGTGTTTTGATCTCAGTTTTGGGGTTCACTATTTGCCCATAGCTTAGGCCAAAGCTGTTGCTACCATACCGGGTCAAGGTGAACCTGGAAGCAATTATGAGATGAATCTTAGCGAAGACTATATTTCCCATGTTTTCCGTTCCATTGTCAATCGAACTTCTCGTCTCATTGTCAACCATGCAATCCACCCTTCTTTCTGTCCTGTTGCCAGTCAAACTTGTCGTCCCACTGTAAGTCCTACTTTCGGTTCCATTATCAGTCCTATTTATTGCCCCAACAGTTCTGTTTTCCGTCCATGTATCACTGCTACATATCATTATCAGTCGTGCGTTCCACTCCATCGTCAGCCTCACTTTCCTTTCTGCTTTCCGTCCTACATTCTGATTGATCTATTGTCGGTTCTCTGGCTAAAATCTCGCTCCAGTTGCATGTTCAGTTTGTTTAGAAAAATTACTAGAAATCAGTTAAGTACGTATGAAGCCACTTAGTATTTTTAGCAACGGTTGTAAAATAATATATATATATATATATATGTGTGTGTGTGTCTAGAGCACTCTTAGAGTGTTATCCTACCAGTGTATGTACACGTTACTCCTTTGGATTCTTCTATACCCACAGTGCATGCTGATATATATATATATATATATATATATATATATATATATATATATATATATATATATATATATCAGCATGCAGTCTGTTGGCTCTTACTTAGATTTATTCTTTCTTTGTTGCTCTACTATTGTATTGAGCGCTTTAGTGTTAGGGTTCCCGTCTCGGGGTTTGTTTCTTTCCTACGTGTATTTTGACGTATGATCAAGTACTTAATTTGTTTCTTTTTTTACTTCCACTTTTTCCTCTCCGAGTTTGTCCTCGGTGGGTTTTTCGAGACGAACTGAAATATATTATAACAATTATTAGTATTAACATTATTATTACTATTATTGTTATTATTATTATTGTTATTAAATATGTATATATATATATAAAAGAAGAAGAAAATTGCAAAGTTCCAAACATAAATTTAAAACACGGCTCAATATTAAAAACAGAGCAATAAATATTTATAATTCAATTTTTATATTGCAACATGGCACCATGATTATAAGACATTGTTTTTACAATTTTGTAGTAGTTATTTACATGGTTTTTATGTAAAAGTTGTATTATACATACATACATTTAGTGAACGGCTCATGATTAAACATAATAGACATTCATTGTCACTTATTTTTAACATATACTAGCAGTATAGCCCGGCGTTGCTCGGGTACAATGAAAACTTTAAAACTAATCCATGGTCCTGTAGCTCAGACTCAGCCTAAAGAATATTTGTGTGAAGTTTGGTGAGAATCGAATAAATTTATGGATTTGTATAAAGGACAAGATGTTTGCGTGTGTGTCTCAGATAAACAGACACACACACAAACATCTTGCCTTTTATATATATATATATATATATTATCGATTTTCTGCACTATTGAAACTTCTGAATATCGTCTCTTGTGTCTTTGTCTATGAGTGTACCAAATTTGATTAAAATTGGACCAATCCTTCTATAACCCGATTTTTTCGATTATCGATTATCGATATTTATCGGGGGTACCTCGACACAAAACCTAGCTAAAAACACTAGCAGACGCTTATAGTACAACTGTGTAAATTTTCAAGAAAAACGGTTCAGCCGTTTTGGAGTCTATAGGTAACGGACACACACACACACACAGACACACACACACACACATAGACAAAATTCCATTTATAAATAAGTTCATATATATATATATGCTGTTAAATATAAAAGACAATGAATGTCTATTATGTTTAATCATGAGCCGTTCTAAACGTCGTATTTTGGTTTTAATTTCAATTGAAAATAAAGACAAAAATTCTCCAACATTTGGATAATTTTTTATTGATTTTCTTCTAAGCTTTATTTTATTTATTTTATTTTATTTTATTTTTCAACTGAAATTAAAGCAAAAATACGACGTTTAGAACGGCTCATGATTAAACATAATAGACATTCATTGTTTCTTAAATTTAACAGTATATGTTTAGAAAATTACTTGCTGCCTCGATACACTATATATATATATATATATATATATCAGCATGCAGTGTGTGGATAGAAAAATACAATGGAGTATTCTGTACATACAGTGGTATGATAACTCTCTAAAAGAGCTCTAAAAATATATGCATATAAATACATTTAGAGCAAATATAAGAAAAAATTAAGACAGACACGTTATTTCATGATGAATCGAGAGTATAGGAATATTTCAGGCTAACCATCATCAGATTCGTGTAAAATCCTTTGTAAAATAAAGACGGAAGTATGTATGTATCACGTATGGCACTTAGTTTTCGAGACGGTAAAAATGACAAGCCATTTTTTGCCCCAATTAACGCCGGTCTTTTATTTATTATGCATGCAATTGGCACGATTCCTTTGGAAATATGTTGGAGATGTTTCTTGTTAATTACTCTCACAACTGATTGCTAACAAAGGAGAGAAAGGCCAACTGTCCACAAAAGCCCTGGGGAGTTGGGACACCATAATGATGCCTTCACGAAAGTTCAAAGCCAGCATGAAATTGGTCGGTTAAGTGATACATTTCTTCATATTAATCATATAAACGCTCTATCTCTATCTCGATTTATATCACTTGACTACAAAAGCCTGCTTGGCAAAATTTCTTCTTATCAGTAAAGATCTGAAAAAGCAACACTCTTGGCAGTAAGCATTATCACAATTCAACATACTATATATATATATATATATATCACGTATTAATATATATATATATATATATATATATATATATATATTGTCATCCGCAGACAGATCTGTTTCGCTGTATCACAGTTCATCAGTACGGCGAGACTCCGATTGCTTTTTAACCCAGGATTGAAAGCCTGGCCTATGGGCGTTCGTGTATATATATATATATATATATATATATATATATATATATATATATATTTTAATTCAGATACTTCAATCCAAGGGAAAAAAGCAGGAAGGTAAATTCCCAAAAACCCGATCCTAATTAATATTAAAAATTTATTTTAATATTAAAAAATGATACAGGAAGAGAGCTCCATGTAATAAAATATTACAGAGCAAATATATATTAAATATCAAATATATATTATTATATATATATATATCAAATATATATTATTATATATCAAATATATATTATTATATATATATATTATTATATATAAAATATATATTATTATATATATTATTATAAATAAATATATTATTATATATAAATATCAAATATATATATATATATATATATATATATATATATATATATTCAAGCTTTTATTTACAATTTCTCAAGAAAACATTCTTAATATGCTATGTTTTTCAGGACATAAGTGATTATGACTCTTCACTGCTTGCCATCATTTGTAATTCTTAGCAATATGAATGGTTTTACTATATCTTCTTCCTCCTATTCTACTATTGATAATGGTAATACTAGCTGTTCCCTACAAGGAAACATTTGGTATCAACCGAACTGTCAGTATTGTTTCCAACTGAGATTTTTCAAATCCAGTAGCTGTCAGTACTTTTTCCAGTATTGATGGCAATTTCCTGTCTAACTTTGATTTGAAGTTATGCGTAATGACAGTCTCTTGATTATGTCATCATTTCCTCTTCAAGTTACAGGTGCTATTACATTTTACTTGTTGCTGCTGTTGGTAGTCCTCAAATGATGTGATTTATATTTGGTACAATTCTTTCTTTGTGACTCTATAGTGCCATTCCACAAGGTTCAAAGAACCTAAGTCTTCATTTACTCAAAGCTATTTTTAACCATTCATCTTAGTATGCAGTTGTATACAGCTAACAGTTTAGTCATTTCTTAATGAGTTTGACACCATGCTGGATATCTCTATGAAAATCTGACAAGGCTATTTAAGAATAATATATATATATATATATATATATATATATATATATATATATATATATAATTTTTTAAACTAAGTATTACGCAGAAAGATTCTACCCTTCGGTGTCTTCAGACGATTTACAATAAATGATTTTACAAATTTTTTAAACGCTCACGTAACGAGGATCTTTCATGATTGCGCAAGTTTCAAAATTAAGAGAAGTACTTGAAGGTCTTAAAACACTTTCATCCATGATTGTATAATCACAGAAGGTATTTGTTGGTATGGTTACATTTGGTCATAATTTCTGTTCTTTCATTTAGCAATTCATTTTTGTTTGTGAATAACATAATAGCTAACTTTTCTTTCTGGAACAATCTGCATATTTTACCATCTTTTAAGGCTTGGCTATTTTTATTATACTCTACGTTATGTCGGGGTTTTTCTATATTCTAATTTAAATTTCCACACATATCTTGCCAATATTGTACAATTTTTTTAAAAGTAAAATCAGTTATTGTAAATCGCCTGAAGACAACGGACGGTAGAAACCTGGGTTACGTAATAACTCGTTTACAAAGAAAAAATATTCGAAAGTCCTACAATATAATTGTATTGAACTTTGTTTTAATACAATTGTTTACTGGTGCAATTGGGCAATGGATATCGACTCGGAACGACAAATCGGGATGCCGAGTTCGAATTCCATTTGGATTCCCTGCATTCACTTACGCAAAAATACCCTTGGGAAAGGTATTAATCCGTCACTTTCCTCCAGTTAGGGTAGATTGGGTTCTATAGCCTTGGCTGACAACCAGTCTACCGCAGAAAGCAATGGCAACCTACTGCGGGATAATCTTCTGCCCAGACAGTCATGTCTCTTTCGAGACATGATCGCCCAAAGCGTGTATCACGTATGGCACTTAACTGACTGACTGTGTACTGGCCTAATTTAATTATGACAAAAAACCGATTAACAATAAAAATAGTTAAATATATATATATATATATATATATATATATATATACATATATATATCGTTAAATTTGATTCATTTGAAAAATTGTACATTTGTTTTATACATTTTTCCTTTCTATTGAATATTATGTAAATGCTGAAAATGTAATTGGCATAAATTTAATTAACATAAATTTAATCAATATGGATGTAATTAATATAGATTTAAGTTTAAATTTAATCAAGCGAAACCTTAGGCAAGACCTCCAGAGATATCCGTTTTAATTCAGCTCACATATTTTTAGCAGTCATTTAAAAATGAAGTACATTTGTTAATATACTTTTGATAATTTCGATGGCCGTTATAATCATTAATATTTTTTTTAATTTGTGGCGAATCTTATAGCGAATGAATTGTTTGATCTATTCTTTGCGGGCAAGAACGTAGAAAAAGGCATCGTGTTAAAGTTAATCAGTTCGTGCGAGAGATACTTTTTGAAATGCGTCGAGCTAAATCGATTTATTGATAAAAATCATGTGCGGAAAGAGTGAGGAGAACACCGTTTGTAAATAAATTGATTGGTGGATGAATAGCTGAATAAACAGGTCTGAACAAACAGAGGATGGTAAGATCGAGAAAAGCAACTAGATAGAAAGATAGGTAGAAATACGCACCTTATTAGAAAGATATATTAATATATAAAGTAACACACACATAAATAATGCAATGACGGTTTACTTGATTCTGAGCGTACCTATCTGCTAAGGTGGCGAGCTAATCCCTGATGCAGACGCCTGCTCAGGCACATTTATTTTCTTCAACGCTGACAGAGCGAACCTTTACTTTATACTGCAATTATTCACAGAAAAAAATTACTTAAAAATTTTGCGAGTGAGAGCATAATCTGGCGGGAACATTTTCGTTCTTCAACGCTCACAGAGCCAACCTGTAATTTATACTGCTAACATTCACAGAGAAATTTACTTAAAGATTTTGCGAGTGAGAGCATAGTCTGGCGAGAACAACAATTAAAGAAGCTCAGTATGCTCAAACACTTGGTCGCAATTACCTGCGATTTCCTTCTAGTACAACCATCGCCAGCGTTTGAACGGTTTGGATCTATCTTTACAACAGTGACGCACGGCCGGTATGGTTGATAGATATAAACAAAATTCTGTGAGACGAAGAGTTTTAATCATTTTGTGTAGGTTGGTTAAAACTAATTGTGTATAAAGAGATAAAGATCACTGAAACTTTTAAGCCAAAGTAATATTGTTTGAGAATAAGGCGATTGAAAGAATACACTTAGATACGATGCCTAGATAACTCGATCTGCAGACCGATAATAGACATTTATAACTTGTGGCAAGCATTAATCAGAAAAGACGAAGAGATAAAATTTGAATAGCAACTGTTTTATTTGCACTAACGGCTTTGTGTATATATATATATATATATATATATATATATATATACATATATATATATATATATATATATATATATATATATAAACGAAAGAAAAACTTATCTTAGCCGAAGAGTTTTATTCTTCTGATAGACTTTACCAGGGACAATGCAGGAATTTTATTAAGCGGTAAGTATTTATAAACAAAATTAAAAATGCTATTTGTTTTTAAAAGTTTTTTAAATGTAAGAAACGATCATAGATATTCACATATATATATATATATATATATATATATATATATATTCATTTTGAAACGAGTTATTTCCGTAACCATTAATTCCAGATCTAATCATAGACAAAAATACATCCTAGGATAATACAAACCTGGATGAAAGTGTTTAAGAACCTTGAGTAAATTCTTCCTAGTTTTGAAATTTTTGGTTGTTTAAAAATTCCAGTAATGCGTTCGTAAAAATCCCTTTTGTATGTTTGAAAACGTTGAAAAATCAATTATTATAGATTGCCTGAAGATACCGAAAGGTTGAAACCTAGGTTGCGGAAATAGTTCATTAGTAAATGATAAATATAAAAAAAATGATGCATTTCATACTATTTTTTAGTATTTATTGCCAAGTGAATAACTGTAAATGAAAATAGAATGGTTCTTTTGTTAATACTAGACAATGACATGTACATCAAATGAATTTATAAATATTTAATAATTACTTATACTGCAGTTTCATCAATGAATGAATGAAGAAAATTTAGGGTGATTCGGACGAGTTCATCTTTGCTCCTTTGCCTTGTAAAATTTTGCAAAGCAGTAATAACAAAAGAACCATTCTATTTTTATTTAAAATTATCCACTTAGCAATAAATATTAAAAAATAGTATGAAATACATAATTTCTTTTAAAAAACTGGGGTGGCCAAATAATTATTTCCGGTAGTTTATATATATATATATATATATATATATATATATATAGGCTAGGATGATTAAACTGTCACTATTTTATATTTTTGATTTTGCACATGCGCGTTGTTTGTTTGATTTTGTCAATACAATATAGTAGGTTCAGTTGGGCACCGTCTGTGAGAAAAAGAGCACTATAATGCAATTCTCTTCGCCAGAAATTTGGAAACGGCTAAAAGTATTGTTTGTTATTCGAACTGGAATCACCAATGCAAACATTTTAAAGTGTTTGCTTGCCAATCTCAGGACAATTAAGAGGAAAGAGTTGGCTGATATATCCAGTCAACATCATGGTGTTTAGAGTGATCACTAGTGATGGCGACGTTATGCCTCCATTTAAACTTTGATGCTTGCATCAAGTATCTTGAGGAGGTAGTACTGTTCTGGTTCAAGAAGGTGTCTGCTGATAAACGCTATGTCTGGTAATATGACCCTGAAACTTGTCAAACAGATAGAAGAACCCAGCAAAACAATTTCTGCGACCAAATCACCCCTTACATTTGCTCACCTAATTTTCCAGACTGCAACTCCTTTGACTATTAGGCGTAGTTGAGCGAGAGACCAACAAATCTTTTTGTAACACCAACGATGAGCTGAAGGCAAGGATTATGGCAACTTTCACTACCTTAAACAAAGAGACCATCCATAAAGGTTGCAAGGGATTCCAAAGTTGTCTGGAGACCATAGTTGAAGCCAATGGTGACTTTAGTGAATAAATTTACTCTTTAGTATTTCAAGATATTTTTGTGTAATTTTGGCTTATATATCTGCTAAATTGAGACGTCAGTGGTATTTTCATTTTTGCGTCATTTAGACGACAATTCATCCATCACATCCTAAAATGTGCTCTTCGTCATTCCCTTTATTGGAGTTTCTAGAATACGAAAGACGTAATACAAGGCTACATACGGTTCTAAATTTAGAGTTTTCCGTTTCCTCTATTGGTTACCAATCACGGTTATTCATTCAACCCATAGCTGGCAGAAGGTGGGAAGAGATGGAATTATACCTTACGTAAGATTATTCGCTAGAAAGTGTATGTAAGGACCCAACCCGAATTCGAACAGGGTTAACCAATTTCTGATCCCGAGTCTCTAACCCCTCAGTCATCTAAGTTCTATACGTGATACACGCCTGTGCAATAATATCTCTTTTAATCCATCACTGACTAGGAAGACGATTTTCTCCCAGTAGGCTGCCATTTCATTCTGCGGTAGATCAAGACTATAGAACTAACTCTGTCTTGCTATTTAACCCATAGCTGGAAGAAGAAGAAGAAGAAGAAGAAGAAGAAGAAGAAGAAGAAGGGATGAATTAATACATTTCCCAGGTATATTTGCGCGCAAGTGAATACAACGAATTTAACTGGAATTCGAACTCGGCTGTCCGATTTCACATTTGGAGCCGATATCCATTGCATCACAATGCACATCCATTACACGTTCTATTCATGAAAACCCGCTTTGAGCATCTCATCGGATAGCTGAAGTATGGATCACAAAATGACAAAGCATAAAAATGCGTATTCTCAAAATTATGTCATTATAAAAATATATGTCAGGCAACACTCAACATTTTCGACAGTTTATATCAAATACTTTTTTGTGAATTTCATTTAAGATTCTTATTTTTCTTTTCCTCTTTCTATCTAGTCTTCTTTAAACAAACATTACTGACCACTTTTTTTTAAGAACTATTTCTATCATTCATAACTCTGCCCAATTCTTCCACTTGAATCTAGTGTTGTCCATGACTTGACCAATGAAGATTTATTCTTGATCTACCCCCTGACCTTTGCCCATCATTTAAATTCACTTGTTTTAATGCATAACTGTTTATTTAGTCATTTAGTTAGTCAGTTAAGTGCCATACGTGAAGCATGTTTTGGCGATCATGTCTCGAAAGAGACATGACGGACTAGGCAGAACATTATCCCGCAGTAGGTTGCCATTGCTTTCTGTGGTAGACTGGTTGCCAGCCAAGACTATATAACCCAATCTGTCCTGTTATTTAACCCATAACTTGAAGGAAGAAACGGATTAATATCTTTCCCAAGAGTATTTGCGCGTAAGTGAATGCAATGAATTCAACTGGAATTCGAACTCAGCTCCCCGATTTCTCGTTCCGAGCGGCTATCCACTGCACCACAGCGCACATTCTCCAGTAATAACCACAAAATCACATTATCCAATCGGATTATGTCCACAATCTTTTCAAAGGACTAAATAAAAGATTCAAGAAAACTGAAACGAAGAAAAGAGTACTGAATTGTTACGTGATATTTGTCCTCCTTTATGGCAGAGAATATATTTGGTATCAATCAAAGACACCTTTAAGACGAGGTGGTTCAATCACAAGCTGCATTCAAAATAGAAAACTTAAAAACTGTACAAAATTGGCTAGCCACGAGTGGAAATTAAAATCAAAATATGGAAAAAACCCGGACATAACGTGGAGTATAGTAAAAACAGCGAAGCCTTACAACGGTGGCAAAATATGTGGACTGTGCCAGGAAGAAAAGTTAAAGATTATGCTATTCCCAAACAAAAACGAACTAGTGAATGAAAAAACGGAAATTATGACTAAGTGTAACCATACTTAAAATATCTCTTAGGTTCATACAACCATGGATGTAAACGTTATAATTTTTTGTAATTTTAAAAATTGCGAGTTCAAAAATTCCCTACGACGTGAGCATCCAAAAAAAACAAACAAAAAAACAAAAAAATAAAAACAAAAAAACCCCCCACAACACTGTTACGTGAGCGTTCTTTAAAAAAGAAGAAAAAAAAGGGTAAACGGTAAAAATCAACTATTGAAAATCGCCTGAAAAGACCAGGTCGCATTATTAAATCGTTTAAAAATGGTACACACACACACACACACACACACACACACACACACACATACACACACACACACATACATATGTATATATATATATATATATATATTAGAATTATGTATGACTTTTTGGAATTATTGCGTCATGAATCGATGAAACTGTTTAAAAAAAATGAAAAAGAATTATTTCATTGTAGTTCTTTAAAAAAAGGCCGCCTCAAATCGAAAATTCGATTTTACCAATGAGGGTAAAAAATAACAATATTTCAGAAGCTTTATTTTTTCAATTTGCTAATCTTGCAATTGGTTCAATTTGCTAATGTTGTATTTGGATAGTACTTTTTATCTTTTGACAACAGAAAATCTGACAAGAATGGTAAATCATTGTAAGATGTACTTCTTTTCTATTTTGGAATATTTTATGTCCTTTTGCATTACATTAAATATAAAATATTTAAGGTATTAAAGTGTCTTGAAAGTGTTTTTAATATATTTCGCCTGTTCGTGTAAATATTAAGGGCTGCAAATTCTTAATGCTCTTAAGAAGAATCCAAGATCATTCCGGGCAATTTTATATAGTGTTAAAGAAGGGTTAAATGTAGTTTATAATAATTTTGAACAACTGTTCTCATCTTGTTTGTTATAAATCTGATTTTAGATGTAGTTTAGGCCAATTACCTTACAGCTATCACCAGATATTCATTTTGTTTTGGCTGATATGGGATGCCTGTTAATTATTAATCTATTTTGTCTCTGTGATGTTAGTTATTGTTCGTTCCTAGATGAGAGTAACACATTTAACCAACTCCTAAATTTACTAGACCACCAACCCGAAGATGTAGTATGGCGTCTCATTATGTCTCAGAACTGGCATAAAATCCGATTTCACTGAAAATTCTCTTCCCCACGATTGCTTCCCCGACGGCTACAATCTCCAGGAGTTTAAATGTAAGGTCAATAGACACCTCCTAACACACTAACCTGCTCCCATTCTATCAAACACTCTTCCCATCTGCCCAACCCTCATCCTCGCTATCCTTACTCATCTGTCACCTTCCTCCTGACATTCCCTATGTCTAACCACTCCTTCTCTTTACCTTCCCCTATGTAGCCCCATGCGCAATAGTGGCAGTGGAATGCCTTGCTTGGGGTGAGATGATTAAAAAAAAGGTCTATTGGGATAACTAAAGATGCATTTCAAAAGCTAAGCAGAGTAAACAGAAACATTTCATTAGAAACAAAGAAAAGACTACTGAAAATGTCCTCTTATATGGCAGTGGATGCTGGACTATCTCCTCACAAATGAAGAAGAGACTTGAAGCAACAGAAACAAAGAAATGAGTACCGAAGTGTTATATAATATCCGTCCTCTTATATGGCAGTGAATGCTGGACAATCTCTTCACAGATGAAGAAAAGACTTATGGCAACAGAAATGTTGTTCTACAGATGGATTCTGGAAACTCTGGTGCTTGCAGGAAAGATTGAAGGCAAGAGAGAAAGATCAAAACAATTCCAACCTAGTTAGTGAGTTTAATTAAATTGATGACGGAACTCGAAATAGAAAAGTTAATGAAAAGACAAACTGTGTTAAATTAAAAGCTACGAAGGAGAAGAGATTGTGGAGAGCCTACGCCCTGAAGGGGAACGGCACATACAGAAGAAGAGTAGTAAAATATAGTCTATCTTATAAAGTTCTTTTTTCGCGCCAAATTTGGAGATTTTACATTCGCGAATCCAAAGGCCACTTTGAGTTTTTTTCCCCCAAGAAGGCCAAATTCTATCGATTTTCACTGGATTCGGAACTCGATTTGTGGAACTTTGTCATTGTGATTGAATAAACGGTTTGTAAGTTCAACTTTTACGGTGTATTTCGTAAACTGATTACCAATATGTGTTTTACTCTGATGTCCATTCAAGATGGCGTAAGCAATTCATTACATATGGCTGGCAATGTATAACGAGTTTTCGTGACTTTAGCAAACTTGGCCAACATAGTATATATTGTGGAACCCAGACTCACCTCAACATGGACTCACCCACTGCTATATTAATAGGTGTGTGGTAGCAGTAGTGAGAAAAAGACAGTAGCACTGTGCGCATTTGCCGCCGTTACTATGACACTGTCAGCTCTCTGCCTTCGGGTAGAGGGCGCTCTCTGCTTCCGAGCAGAGAGCACAAACCCAGTCGTGGTTCCGCCGAAGGGTAGAACCACGACTCGGTAAAAATAGACAGGCATTTTTTGACCCGGCTATATGGCCGGGAATACCCACTATAAAATGACCATGTGTCACATCCGGCCTTGCGTGGGAAGGCTAGTAAATACCGTAGCACTGTGCACACGACTACAGTCGACTACCAAGGACCAGACTGGATTCGTAAGCTCTGCTTACTGTACCTTCTTTGAAACCTTTTCTGTAAATACATCTTTCTTTAACCGACACCTCGTGTTCCGTGTTATATTTACGTGGACCCATTTTTGGCTCCACATCAGTATATCAATCAGAAAACAGATAAATGAATAAAAAATATTTTTGAACAGAAAATTGAAAGAACCATTTTTTTAAAATCATTTCATCCCGAGCAAGGCAGAAATGCCACTGATGAGCGGGGGGCTACATAACTGTCAAAAGATTAATTAGAAAAGAGTGAGGAGTACAAACTAGTTAGAAAGGAGCAATAGAAAGCTGAGAATGCAGGTGCGATGACAGATACATAGGTGGAGAGAAAGGGAAGGTTATATGGGGGTGGGGAGAGAGCTAGAGTCCAGTGGTTAATAGATGAGTATTGACATTGCATTTAAATTTCTGGAGGTTGTAGCCGTCAGGAAAGCAAGAATATGGGAGCGAGTTCCACAGGCGGGAAGTGCGAGAGAAGAAGCTGCAGGAGTAGAATTGTCGTCTGCATTTGGCTAACGTAACTGTGAATGGGTGGGACCCAGTTGCCAGTCTGGTTGTACGAGTAAACACCTGTTGAGGAGGCACCAGTGACTTAAGTTCGTCCGAGCAGAAGTCATGAAAGTATTTATAGAACAGACAAAGGGAGGCCAGATTTCGACGGTGGGGAAGTGGCTGCAGTCGAGCCGCCAGATCAGTACCTATCACATTACAGACTCTCCTTTGGAGCCTGTCGAGAACACTGAGGAGAACAGCAGGGGCGCCTGACCATAAATGGCAGCAGTACTCCATGCACGGACGGATGGTTGACTTGTATATATGCAGGATGGATTCAGACGGAAAAAACATCCTGGATCGACATAGTGACCCAACCTTCTTAGCAGTAGATTTCTTTGAAAAAGTTACTATTGTTTCTTTTCTCTCTCTTTTCGCTTGTGGAAATCTCTTCCAGCCAACTTTGCCCTTCAAACATTTAAATTCAATGTCAATCGTTATCTACTGTCTTCTTGATTACTCTTCTATTATTTTCACTCGTCAATAATGTTTCTTTATTTATTCACGTAAGGAATGAGAATGATATACCCCAGTGATCGTAATAAAGGGTTCAGTTTGAAATTCCTTGCACCTGAAGAAGGCCGGAGTGGACAACAGCCGAAACGTCGTACAAATGGCAACAACGATGAGGACAATAGTCTGAATAATGTAAATAGTGAAGAATATGCTATATTATCGATCCTGACATGACCTAATGTATCTACCCTTCACCTCTTCTGTAAATGTTTTTACCATAAATTGGTTCCTGAACTTAAAAATTTTAAGCGTAGTACTAGATTATTTACTTGTACTTGTCACAGCTTTCGCCGTGGATGGGTTGAACCGGCTTCATCTCTAGAAGAAGTTTCATCAGATTTTTTAGCATCACAAGCGGTCCCTAACCGCATGTGGCTTGAAGCTTTTTCCGCAGTAGGTTGACAATTCTTACTACGGTAGACTGGTTGCCAACCAAGGCTATAGAACCCAGCTTGTCCTGCTATTACCTATATTTGGGGAGAAGATATGGATTCATGCCTTTTCTAAGGGTATTAGCACGTAAGTGCATGTAATGGATTCGACTAGAATTCAAACTCGGCTCCCAGATTCCTCAATCTGAGCCGCTATCCAGTCCAATAATTATTTGCATACTTGAAAAACTTATTTTTTCTGAAAAATTGTTTTAACAAGAAGGGTTTATAAATTTCAACTAATAGTGGCACTGATTAATTGGTCTATGAATGCCTAATGTTTAATGTAAGGAAACGGTTAACGTTACGATTACCTATTACACACCTGACGATGGCTGAAAAATGGATCATCCGAAACGTTGTGATGACAATATCAGCATGAAAAGTTGAATTGTTCGAAAAAAAATTAAATGGTGATGGATTTCCCAAAGTTATAGATAAGTCTTCTTGTATTGAATGTAAACTTCACAAGGTAGGCGATTAAGGTCCTTCACAACCTCATTTCTTCAGTTGTTCGAATACCTTTTATAATTTCTATCGTTGTAGCATCTCTTCGCACAAGCTTGTTAAGTAGTTGACTCGCAGTTTTCCCTTCGCTTCTCCTACCATGTTAAATTCTCTCAGCCCTCATTATGTATCCCAGACATTTCTGATCGTTAGTATGACTCCTTGTATTTACGACTTTCCTTAAAACTTTCTCGTTGGTTACAGGTTTATAGATAAAACTAACTCAAGAAGAAAAGTTTTTGACATTTGAAAATAAATATTCCGTCGAGAGCTTCTTCTTCAAATTCTTTTTGCTTCATTGCAAATGTTTGTCAGAAATATTCCCAATGATACAATTTATGACAGCACGTAATGTAGAGACGCTGGTACTGCGCATTAATAACGGTAACGCCATCCAAGTAGCTTTTACTTTCTCAAGCCGAGATATATACCATCATTCAAAATGAATAGATATTGGAATGGACACTTCCAAGAATGCGATTAAAAGCATTTTTTCTTCTTCCATTTTAAAATGGCAACTCAGAAAGAAAGTGCTGTTCTCTTTCAGAGAAGAGCACTTCTGAGTATCATAAGAAAGCGTTTTAAGGTCAGTGCCTATGGTGGATAAGGTTAGTCGTCTAGCACTTCTGTGTTGGAACTAGCAAGATACATTCCCGCATGCCGTAGGAATGACACGTTATCGAAAAATGTAGATTCACTGTCTGGAATCGAGTTGACATCTGGGGGCTCAAGGTGAAGAAACGGTTCATTATTGCTTTGTAGAGCCTCAATTTATTGTACGGAGATTAGAGATTCTAAAGAATAAAAGTCAACGTTTCATTTAGAGTTTTCCATAACCTTTGCCGATGGAAGCCAGTCAGCGGCGTTGTTCACGAGTTGTTCGTTTACGCTTTTAAAAGTTAGCAAATGCTTAAAAAATCAACGTAAAAATACACCCCCCCCCACACACACACACGTTTACTTACTCTCTCTCGCTCTCTTTCTGTCTGTCACACACCTATAAATCAACACACACACACACGCACACACACACACGTTTACTTACTCTCTCTCGCTCTCTTTCTGTCTGTCACACACCTATAAATCAACACACACACACACGCACACACACACACGTTTACTTACTCTCTCTCGCTCTCTTTCTGTCTGTCACACACCTATACATCAACACACACGCACACACACACACACACACACACACACACACGCGCACACACACACACACACACACACACACACACGTTTACTTACTCTCTCTCGCTCTCTTTCTGTCTGTCACACACCTATAAATCAACACACACACACACACGCACACACACACGTTTACTTACTCTCTCTCGCTCTCTGTCTGTCACACACCTATAAATCAACCCCCCCCCACACATATATATATATTATCAAATAAAACTCGAAATACTTTTAAAACTTCTGATGTAAACTAAATTTATAGTTACTCTGTCTCAATCACCGTGACTATATTCATATATACTTAGTTTTGTCGGAGTTTAGGGTTATAAAAATGGTAGGATGCTGTAATAAACTTAATAAAAAAGAATTATATATCCTTTATTGACCGTATTTATGAGGCTATTCAATGGTTTAAACAACTACGTCATAAGGACAAGGCCACATTTATTCAATTCGATATCAGAGACTTCTACTCTTCAATCTCCGAGGAATTGTTAACAGATAGCATCAATTTTGTTAAGAACTACGTCACCATCACTGAGGACCAAGTAAATATCATTATGGGCTGTAGGAAAAATATTTTGGTCCACAATTCCTCCATTTGGATTAAAAAGGGACGCCGGAACTTTGACGTCCCTATGGGTGGTTTTGACTCTGCCCAGGTCGCGGAACTTGTAGGTTTATATATATTAAAAATTATAGGTAGATTTTGGGACCTAGAACTAGTCGGATTATATAGAGATGACGGTTTAGCAATCATTAACAATAGCACCGGTCCAAAAGTGCTAAAAAACAAAAACAACTAACCAACGCCTTTAAACACCTAGGTTTTAAATTAGATATCCAGACCAACCGTAAAGTAGTTAATTTTCTAGACATCACCTTCGACCTCTCTAGTAACAGTTTTAGACCCTTTCAAAAACCCAACCAAACGCCTTTATACATCAATATTAACTCCAACCACCCCTCACACGTATTGAGGCAAATTCCTAATTCCATTAATGCCAGAATAAATAGACTATCCTCCAACCAAAAAATCTTTGACACACATAAGAAAACTTATAACGAGGCTTTGCATAGGAGCGGATTTCAAAAGCCGCTTTATTATGATGAATCCTTGAAACATAGTAGTACCAATAAGACCAACAGAAGAAAGAGAGCAATTTGGTTCAACCCTCCATTTTGCAGACTATGTAATATTAATATAGGTAAATACTTTTTAAAACTCGTAGATAAACATTTCCCCTTCATAGAATATTTAATAGAAAAACCCTAAAAATCAGCTATTCTTGCACTAGAAATATAGAAAATATTATCAATTCCCACAATAGGAAAACCTTAGCTAGATATAAAAACCAAACTAATAACCGGAAACCTACTACCTCTAATCAAGCCAGCTCTAGAAAAACAACCACCAACTCCCAACCAAAGCAACCCTGAGGTTGCCAGAAATTCACCAGACATCAATAATACAACTGGACAGTGCGATAACACTATAAAATGCAAGATTAAAATGCAGGATTAAAAATGATTGTCCTATGGGTGGTGAGTGTATGACGGAGTGGATGGTATATCAGGCCATGATATACCCTAAAGAAAACATAAAGTTAATAAAATACTACATTCGTATTTCAGCAGGGGCTTGGAAACAACGACTATATAACCACACGCACTCATTTTCCAACCCTGAACTGAAACACCAAACAGACCTGTCGAGGTATCTCTGGTATTTGAAAGACCATAACCTAACTCCCATAATTCAATGGAGCATAGTTAAAAAATCATACACACCCACAAATTTCAGAGAGTGCTGTAAGTTATGTCTGGATGAGAAAATAACCATCATCAGACACAAAAACCAGTTGGATCTGTTGAACCTGAGGAAGGAGCTAGTGTTTAAATGTAGACACAGGAGCCGGTTCAAGCTATGTTAATCTTTTAGCCCCCCCCTTTCATTATTGTTTAAATGTAAACCATTGTGATATAAGTTAATTGTTTAAATGTAAACCATTGTGATATAAGCTAAAACGTCTTTTTTAAATTTTTTTTTTATGTATTGGTTACATATTCGTTTTTGCTGTTACTTGAGTGCGTATATATATGTGTGCGCGTTCGTAGGTGAATATATGTATCTGCGTGCGTGGGCATATATGGGTATACGCATGTGTGTATGAAGGAAATTATGCACGCATTTACGTGTGTATATGAGGGGTGGGTGTGCAAAGATAGGTTCCTCTTAGTACTAAATGTATACGGCATTATTATTTTTGTTTAAATCAAAGTGTAAAATTTTACCTCTATCTCTTTCTCTCTCTCTCTCTCTCTCTGTCTGTCTCCCTCGAGAGCTTTCTCTTCACTGAAATCTCTTTCTTGTATTAAAAATATCTACAAAATTGATTTTTTAGTCAAATTTAAATGAATTTGTTTTTTTAAAACTTTGTTTAAAGCTATAATTTCTGAATATGTTCCGAAATTATTCTAAACATAAAGGGCTTGTAGTAAAAATTACTCTCAATACATTTCCGGAAAAAATTTTTTCTGTCGAAAAATATTACAAACAATACATTTTGAAGGAAAATTATTACCAGCAATACATTTCTGATGATAATTAATTCCAGCCATACATCACTGTTAAATATTATCGATAATACACTTTTAGAGAAAAAAATATTACGATTACTATATTTTAAACGAGAAAACCTTAATATTAATACATTTGTAAAAAGGAAAAAAATACAAGTTAAAACAAATAAATCTAAATAGAATATTGAGGTTCCTTTAAACTAAAGGTGTAAAGCTCTATTTCTTTCTCCCTCCTCCCTTTCTTTTCTTCTCTTTTCTCTATCACTCCCTCTTTCTCGTCTGACCCACCCGCTACCCTCGAACTTTCTCTGACACTGATCGCTGGGCGTACATCTTTAAGAGAAAAAAATACAAGCTAAAACAAATAAATCTAAATAGAATAATGAGGTTCCTTTAAATTAAGGATGTAAAGCTCTATTTCTCCCTCTCTCCTGTCTTTCCTTTCTTCTCTTTTCTTTATCACTCTCTCTTTTCCGTCTGACACACCCGCTTCCCTCGAACTTTCGTCGACACTGACCGATGATTATGTAGAAATGTCTGTGGGTTCGACAAACGGATGGATTGTTCTTACTTTCTTTTTTAGAGGAGCGACAGTTATATTCTTATCATTTTATATGTTTTTATTTTGTTCTTTATTTTTTTATTCGCCGGATTAGGTCGTTGTGAATCCCATTCATGTTGGATCCTTCGTTGAATAAAGACGGAAGTTGAAGATGGTTCGCCTGAAATAGGCCCACACTTCCGAATTACCATGAAATAACGCGTCTGTCTTAATTTTTCTTATATATATATATATATATATATATATATATATATATATATATAATATGGTTAATAAAGGGTATATATATATATATATATATATATATATCACTTTACGACACAAAAAACATGTTTGCCAAAAACACCAGTAACTTCACTAACCATCATCACAACTAAACACTATATATATATTTGTGTGTGTGTGTGTGTGTGTGTGTGTGTGTGTGTGTGTGTATAAATTTACTCAGTGCATCTGTAGAGAAGACAAAATGAATAAAAAGAGACAAGAAAAACTATTCTTAGCCGACGAGTTTCTGCTTGTGAGGGACTTTATCAAGGCAATATAGGTTTTATTTTGCTGCACTGGGTTATATACATAAATGAGAGGATGTCATTGGTTTATTAAGACTTTTAAATTTGAGAACGTTCATGAATGTTCATCAGCTGGTTGAAAGGTCAGTCAAAACGTGACGAGGTCACAAACTGCCATAATTCGAAGGCAATAATATTCAAGAATATTGTGTCTTTTATTTCTATTGTCTATTGACACACACACACACACACACACACACACACACACACACACACACACACACACACACAAAAACACTTACAAGCACAAACCGACATATATATATGCACAGGGTATGATAAATAAATTGTCATCTAACTTACACAGAAATGAAAATAACACTGACATAACATTTTCACACATATTTACCAAAATTACACAAAAATATCTTGAAATGCTGAAAAATAATGTTGATCAACAAAATCGATACTGGCTTCTACCACAGCCTCCAAGCTACTTCAGAATCTCTTGCAACTTTTCTTGTGAATGTTGCCATAATCTTCGCCTACAGTTAATCTCTGGGGTTTTGTTAGTCTCTCGCTCATCTGTGTCCCACACGTAGAAACAAAGGGAGGATGTAGGAGGAGTTAGGTGGCCCGATGTAAGAGGTAATGTGATCACAGAAGTTGTCTGACAGCCATAACTGGGTTTTCCTGCTTGCATGGAATAGTGCAGAGTTCTTCCAGCAGTCAGGCTCTTGACCCAGGACACCACTACGTCATCAAGGCACTGGATGTAGGCCTTCATGTTGAATATGCTACCCTGTGGGAAGATGAATACAGGTATAGCGTCGTCATCAGAAATGATTCTACAAAAACCTTTGTAATCCCCATTAGACTCATCCATCTGTTTGCGAATCCTATGCACTGTTTCAACATTGACACCTAAACAATCTGAATTGTTCGTATTAGAGTTTCCGGCGTGAATGCCATGTGGTGCATCATGCCATTTCCAAATTTCTGGTGGAGTGAATTGCAATATAGTGCTCTTTTTCTCACAGACGGTACCCAACTGACCCTAATATACTGTGCAGTTGACAAAATCAAAAAAATTAACGTGCATGCGTGGAATTCAGAATAGAAAATGTCGACAATTTATCCATTGCACCATAATCCGCCCGTGTATTGAATACTGATGCCACATCTGGTCGGGTGCCCCTGCTATTCTCCTCGGAGTTCTTGACAAAATACAACGGAGAATCTGTAATGTGATCGATACCGACTTGGCAGACCGGCTGCAGTCACTCTCTCACCGGCGTGACGTGGCTTCCCTGTGCCTCTTCTATAAATATTTTCACGGCTTCTGCTCCGATGAACTTAGATCACTGATGCCCCCTAGGTACGAATTTGCACGAGATACTAGATTAGCAACTAGATCCCACCCTTTTACAGTTAAACCGATAAAATGTAACCGCAATTTCTACTCCAACAGCTTCTTTTCTCGCACTTCCCGCCTGTGGAATTCTCTTCTACATACTTGCTTCCCCGACAGCTACAATCTCCAAGATACCTCCTAACACACTAACTCGCATCCATTCTCTCAAACACTCTTCCTATCTACCCAACTCTCATCCTCGTTATCCTTACCCGTCTATCACCCTCCTTCTGGCATTTCCTATATCTAAGCACTCTTTCTCATCACTTTCCCCTATGTAGCCCCCTGCGGAATAGTGGCAGTGGAATGCCTTGTTTGGGGTGAAATGATTAATATATATATATATATATATATAGTTGTGTACGTGAGTATTTGTAGGACGTATAATAGTATATGAAACAAAAGTAAAAATCATGACACAAAGAGGAATATTTATATATACAAAAAAAAAAAAATAAATAAATAAAATAAAATAAATAAAGTAAAGAGAAGAAGCAAACTCCGTGATACCAAACGACTCTAATACAAAGATAGATAAAACAAACAAATAGAAAGGTAAACAGACTGTTTTAAATTCTCAAGTCTGGAGATTATAAGTTCGGGTAATTAATTTGATTTATGATATCCACTTATTCTCATAGATCCAGAGACAATTTCCGTCGCATATAGCTTTGTTTTTATTTTAGTTAGTTCTGGGTTTAACGATAGAATTTATCCGTCAGCAAGGATTCTGATCAGGAGACTAGAGGTTTGAGGAGCGTGGTACCACCTCTTACTTGCTGTAGTTCTCAGGTTTACTCTGACCTGGGATGGTAGCACCTGTTACGGTCCTAGCTATGGCCAAATAGTGAGACATTCAGCTAAAAAAACAAAAATAAAAAAAACAAACAAAAAACAAAAACGCTACGAAAGTATAAAAATACTAAAAATACATATTTATATTAAAATTATCAAAAATGAATTTTATAGAAAAATGACCAACAATAGATTTTATCAGTGGTAAAATGCATACAATTGCGGTCAAAATATATGTAGTTGGAGCCATGCTATTGCAAATCACCTGAAGACACCACATGGTAGAAACTTATGTCGCGTAATAACTCGTTTGCAAATGAAGACTATATATATATAGTTTTTAGTTATGATAATATTTGGTGCAAAGAATTTGTCACTATAACTGAGCAGGTTCATGCCGACTTCGAAGTTTGATGATGACATCATTATGATGCTCCCACTCATCGAAGCTGATTTTCTTGCTTGATGAATGAGCGCGTCATAATGATGTCCTCACGAAATTTCGAAGTCGGTATGAAGCTGCTTAGTTATAGTGAGAAATAATTCTTTGCACTAAAAGATATATATATATATATATATACACACATAAATAGACAACGGTCTTTATTATAATACACATGATTATTCAATGGAATATATATATATATATATATATATATATATATATATATAAATTCAAACAGATAGCATCATGTAGGTAAAATCCTAAGGAAGATCCTATTAATATTAATATTATTAATATTAAAACTGATCCAGCCAGGGGGCTCAATGTAAATAGAATTATCTGTTTACAGAGCCAAATATGTATATTCTTTTCAGATAAATATTCCAAAATCACATATCGTATGATCATTTCTGCGAAGTAAATTCGCTTCGTCAGCGACCGATTATCATGGAAAAATTAAAAAAAGAAATTCATACACTGGAAGTTCACTTAAAAAGAAGGTAAAGGAAAAGATTAAGTAATCTTATTTTTTTCTTTTCTTTTTTTTTTAAGTGAACTTCCGGTGAATGAATTTCTTTTTGAATGTTTCCATGAATGAACGGTCATTGACGAAACGATCATACGACACATATGATTTTCAACTATATATATATATATATATATATATATATATATATATATATATATATATATATAGTTGGACATTCAATGCTTATAGACAAAACTGGTATTTCCTGGGAGACTAACTTGCTCATTGTTGCTCTAGGACAGGTGTCTATGAGGACAAATAAATATCTGTGTTATCAAGATCAAGTAATCGAGATATTTGTGCAATTCTTTTAATGTGACATGTGATAGTTTATAGTCAATAAAATACTTTCATATGACTTACATTTGAGATTACTTTTCTCCTCCCGGGTAATAAATATTGAGTACAGTGAATATAGATAATGAAAGTTATTTGCTGAGAGCGGCGTCTTATAGGCAACTGCTAATGTTAGATTAATTTGGCACAAGGCCTTAATTTGAGGCACGAGGGTTACTGTTGCGGTTGCGAGCTATACAGGTATTTACTATATTATTTACTTAGTTTAGTTAGACTCAAGACCACAACTATTACTGGAAACGACAAAATAAACGATAAATGGGTAATTGTTTGCCAGACTAGCTCGTTAGCCATTATCACATAGAGTGACACCTATATATTTGTCAAAGATATATTAATACAAGAGAAGAAGATAGTGTCGATATCGGTGACTGTGTTATGGTTTTCTATCTATAGGAATGAACTCTTCCTCCGTCAATATAATACTAACCCGCGTGACAGTTAAGAGGCAGCTGTGAAACAGTTGTGAGGCAGTCAAGAGGCAGTCGAGACGCAGCATAACAATACAGTTCGGATGTACACGTCTATTTGCTGTCTACTAACTCTTTTACTTTGTATATATGTTCGGTTATTTTAATACACTGGTTAAACCTACCTTCGTGTCTTTCTTCCTAGCCCTAATAGGTCACAACAGACTAGTAGTGAGAAGACTTGCTTGACATTCATTTTTTAGTGAGTAAATTTCTAAAATATCTTCTCATTCCCCTGACACCGGGTGGTAGCACTTGTTAGGGTCCAAGCTATTGGTAAATAGTGACCCCTCACAAAAATAAAAAAATAAAAAAAAAAATAAAATAAATAAAAAATAAAACAAACAAACAAAAAACACTATGAAAGTATAAAATACATTTTTATTTCTCTATATTTAGATAACATCTACATTATTACGAAATTTCGGCTGTTGTAATCCCCGGCCTTCTTGATGGGATTGCTCAGTGGATAAAAGCGTTGGTTAGATTCAGTGACTTGACCCAAAGAGTTTTGAGTTCATTACCAGGCTACAGCAGTGGTGAACAAATAACTTAGAGAGTTGCGTTACAAGGGAGATAACTCATGGAACGAGAACAATATGCCTCAACGGTCGAGATAAGAGGTTCGGGTCGAAATTCCAATCATCTGAGGAAATCTTGAATGTACAACGGCCGAAACGTCGTGAATATGATTATAGCAATAAAGACGAGGACAACAGTCTAAACAATGTCCGAACAATGTAAATAATATAAGTACATTTTTATATAAAGAAATTGCAAACAACACCTATTAATAGTAAATAGACGAACAATGCATTTTTGAAGTCCTATGTTCAAAATACTTAGAGTTTGACATTAAATAACCCATAGAGGTTGATATACAGCGAAACAAAATCAAACAATCAACACGAAACACCTATTTCATGATATTAATACATATAATATCCTACAATTTCCAAAAGAAATCAAACACTTTATGTAAATTCAACAGAATTACAACAGAAAACATACATATAACTACTTTTAGTAATTATGATCGCCCAAAGCGTGTATTATGTATGGCACTTACTCTTGGCTCTCGGCCTTCCAGCTTGGTCCGAAATGACCAATTAAGACCAGTTAAAGACCAGTTTAGACCGGTTTTGAACCTATCCACCGCGGTGGATAGGTAATGTTTTGACCAGTACCTGGGCGTACGCGCTCAGGTTCTCCACATTAAAAAAGACCTTGTGTCACATCTCTCTCAAGTCGGGGAGAAGAGTAAATAACTCACGTATGGCACTTAACTGACTGAGTGAGTGAGTTCGAATTGAATGCATGGTCATCAGTGAAAAGAGGAGCCCAAAATGCCAACTACAAGTCGGGGATAATGAAATCAACTAGGTACAAAATTTGAATACCTGGGAAGTGTTTTAAAACATGGAAAGTGCGACACTGAGATCAGAAGACGTATTGGTTTGGCCAAGGATGCATTCCAAAGGCATAAAGCATTGAGAAAGAAAAGAAAATTTAATTGGAAACAAAGAAAAGAGATGTTTGTCCTTCAATATAGCTAAGAATACTCGGTAATCTCATCAAAGATAAAGGAAAAAAAGTAACCGAAATGTGATTCTACAGAAGGCTGCTGAGTATACCATGGCCCGAATATGTTAGCAAAGACAAAGCTTTGGAAACGAAAAGGAAACTTATACTTAATACCAGGAAAAGATAGCTGAAGTTTCTGGGACATGTAATGATGACGGAGGGTTTAGAGAATCTAATACTTACAAGATAGAAAGAGGGAAAGAGAAAAGCAAGACATGACATACTTGTTGAGCTTGAGCAAATGGATGGCGGATCAGGGTTTGAGAGATGTAACAAGAAGTCTGTTAATAGCTACAAAGGATAGAGAGATGGGAAAGGTCATGGTCGCTTACGTCCTTAAAGGAGACAGCACGTAGAAGAAGAACAAGTGTGTTCGATCCTCGAAGAGTAATTAATTTCAATTGTTCTACTTACCAGGAGATTTTTTTGTTTGTTTCGAGGTTTAACAACCTATCAATCTTTATGGGATCATTTAAGGTCATAACAAATGATTTTTTGGGGTAAAGTTATTTTATTTTTACAACATTTTTCTTTTCGAGTATCAAGATTCATTGCGATTTGTTTTTAAGAGCAGGATCCCCAAGTCCTACCCTGTTATTTAACCCATAACTGGAGGGAAGGGACGGATTAATATATTTCCCAAGGATACCAGTACTTAAGTGAATGCAGGGTATTCAACTGGAATTCGAAGTCGGCTCACCGATTTCTCTTTCCGAGCCGATATCCACTGCACTATAAAGCTTACAGCACCTGGTATTCCCAAGCAGTCACCCATCTAAGTACTGACCATTGCTTAACTTCGGAGATAGAGCGAGAACCGGGGTATTCAACGTGATAGGCCGTAAGCTTACCAGGAGAAGAGAAAGACTAAAGAGTATGTAAAAAAGAAGGCAACGCAAGGTCCGGTAACCCACCCTGCCTACCATGTGATCAAAGCCTGATGCTATTTCATTCCCGAGTTTTTTTCTGAGTCCTGGCAAGTTCAAGCATCGTGGAGGTACCGGGTGAACCAAACTCAGACACGGGTGGTGCCGACGACGATAGTATTAATTTTATAAAGTTTTTTTTATAACGTCATCAGTACATATTTTACGTCCACGAATCTAAACACCGGCTTCATTTTCACATAAAGGCAAGCTGATTGAGGATTTAAGTGACGTTTAATTTATACGAAACTCGTCGTAAGAAAGTTTGGTGTTTGTTAGTAGGAATAAAGAAACGTTTTTATATTCGGTTCTGTAAGACAACTTTCATGACGCATTTCGTAATCTGATCTCCGGTATATTTTGCCCTCACATTGAAGACGGTGAAAAAAATTCATTAAATATGGCGGAGAATTTATAACGGGTTTCCGGTAGCTTCAGGGAAGATGACCTTCATCGTATATAAAAACCAAAGGCAGGCACTAAATTTCGGAGAATTCAATCTACAAAAACATTTATTTTAAAAAGCTGTCGACATTTTCAGACACTTAGTGAGAGAAAATAAAAGTTGGAACTTCGCAAGCCTAATTCTTCTTTATCAGTAATGTGATTTCAGAATGTAGGCGATAATGGCTCTCGGCGACTTCCTTGTATTTGTTGCCCTCACTCATTGTCCTTGTTCTATCATTCATTCACTCGAACTTGTTAAGTATATTATTTACTGTTTCCTCCTACCTCTCTTATGGCCGCATATGAATGTCCAATTCTCTATGCCTTCGTGTCTCTTAAAGTGTTACCATACCTTGTGTGACTATTGGGTCTTAAGCTCAGCACAAACCTCAAGCGATGAATCGTATGTAAAAACGATCCATCGCTAAAAATGAATGAAAATGGTTGATTATCTATATCGCTCCAGCCTGTGCATTGAAAATTGCTATCACATCTGGTCGGGTGCCGCTGCTATTCATCTTGGGTTTCTTGACAAAATCAAACGGACAATCTGCAATAAAAGTGATCCCGACCTGGTAGCTCAACTCCAGTAACTTTCTCACCGACGTAATGTGGCTTCCCTCTGTCTCTTCTACAAATAATTTCACGACTTCTGCACCGATGAGCTTAGCTCCCTGGTTCCCCCTCTGTATTAAATTAGTCGAGCTACTAGACTAGTGACTAGATCCCACCTTTTTACAGTGAGACTGATTGAATGTAACCGCAACTTCTGCTTTAACAGTTTCTCTGCTCGCACTTCCCGCCTCTGGAATTCCCTTCCGTATACTTGCTTTCCTGACAGCTATAATTTCCAAGCATTAAAATGCAATGTCAATTGACATCTCTTATCTCCTTGACTCGCATCTTTTCCCTGACAACCCCTGTATCATTTTCTTTTTTCCTTTCCACTCTACTCTCATGCAGCTCTCTTCACGCTGGTGTTCTAATCTTTCTCTTACACATTCTCTGACACCCCTTGTAACTTGTTCCTCTTTTTCATCACTTACCTCTTATGTAACACCCTTTACACTTGTGGCAGTTTTTCCTTGCTTGGGGTGAAATGATTAAAAAAAATAATTATCTGATCTCGAGGGCTATTCTACTTTTAAAAGAACCAGATCATTCAAAAATGGAGTACTGCTGTCATCCTAGAGCAGGAGCTTTTTAGTCATTACTTTTTTTTATTATAGATAAAGTAAAAAAAAAATATCCTTATGAATAACAAATTACTTTCCACCCCCACAACTCCTCTCGCACAAACGAAATGTCGCAAACCACTTATTCCTCCATGACTACTTTCATGGAAAGTGCTCAAAAAAGCTACATTTCCTTAGTTTCACCAGTTTTAACATACCCGGTTAGGAACTACCATGATACGTACATTGATCGTATTCCATTGATGAAAAATGAATTACATACAAGAAGCTTCTTCCCGCGAAACATTGCTCTGTGGAACCGACTCCCAAGAAGATGATTTTTCCGTTCATCATCATTTATCCATCACACCCAGATGGTGCATAGGGCAGCAACTTTTTGTTGCTGGAACAAACTGTTTTTTACGGGGCAGGGTTGTCCACCCTGTCCCCCAAACCTGGAGGACCGGTGGAAGATTCTTGGTCCATTACGTTTGCAGCACCTGGTATTTCCTCCATTACGTTTACAGCACCTGGTATTTCCAAATGGTCACCCATTTAAGTACTAACCAGACTCGATGTTACTTAACTTCGGTGATCGGACGGAAACTGGTGTATTCAACACGATATAGCGGTAGACTGATTTTTCTGTTACTACAATCTTAACCGGTTTAAGTCTAGGCTAAAACGTTATCTTACTCTCCTCTACCTGTATAAACTGTCTTAACCTGTTAAGGTCTAGGGTTAACCGTTATGCTCCTCTCCCCTATCCCCATAAACTTTACCCCTTATTCTCTAACCCTCTACCATCTTAACCTGTTCTAGTTTAACCGTTATGGTCCCCTCCTCTATCCGGATAAATCGTACCTCTTAATCTGTAACCCTCTACCGTCTTAACCTATTCAAGTCTCGGGTTAACCATTGTGTCCCCCTTCCCTATCCGCATACACTGTACCTATTAATCTTTGACCCTCTACCCGGACCTTGTATAGTGGTTGCTGTTTAATGTACAGGGTGAACCTCATTGAAAAATAAAACCTGGAATTTATGCTGTTTCTTTCTGATTATAGGTTTTCATGTCGTTCATATATTTCATTAAAGATCCTCCCTGATTTACTCGTATTCTCAGCATTTAGGTAGTCAAACCACATTCTGTCTTCTTCACCTGTGAGGAGAAATTTCTAGTATTTATTGCTATATGTGAGGTTATGCATTTCATAGAAGTTCAACTCGATTTTCTTTGTTTCTAAGGGCATTCTCTTGGTATTTTCTACAAGACACAGATATTTAGATTTCTGTGTCAGTTGGTGTCACTTGTGCAACTACGGATTCTGCCAATTAATAGTTAGTCTTTTCTTCTTGCTTTCTTTTAAAAGATTATTTAAATTCTTCCATTCTATATCTGCCAGCAGCAAAGTAACATCTGCCTATATTAAGATTTTATCTGCCAATAATAAATCCTTATAGATCTACAAGTTTATATATATATATATATATATATATATATACAAGTGGGCTCGTTCCGTAAATAATTACGGCAAATATTTATATCGATATGCCGTCTAATCTAAAATGATAGCAACATATATAATGATGCATCTACTATTGCGTATCTTACATTAAGACCTAAGGGAAAACTCCAAAAAACAGGATATATATATATATATATATATATATATATATATATATATATATATATATATCCAGGAAACAAAAGTTAGATATTTTTACAAATCCATTGGTAATATGGTATTTTGCGATCCCAGCCGCTTTTTCAAAACCACATTCATACAACAGTGAATGTATAGGGGGTATCTCACCTTATTTATTCTTTTCTAGTTGTAGTAGGATTCCGTTGAAGGGTAATTGTATACCGTGCAGATGATTATAAAATCAAGAAAGGCAACTTGAGTATAAAATAACATTTATATATACACATTTCAATTAATGTTTTTACAATTAAAATAATACTTGAATATAAATCCAACGGAGGTTAGAATGTTAATGGAAAATAGTATAATGCTGAAAGAGATAAAAGGCTTAGGAATGTGGAAACTTCTTGCAGGTAAGGAGAGTTAGGGTGAGCCTAGAAACAACAGCAATGAAGAGGTGGTTCCAAGCTCCTCACAACCTCCAAATCAGAGGCCTTGCTGACGGGTGCAGTTTAGCTTCATACCTAGAACCTCAGACTGAGTAAATAACCGGACAGACTGAATTCTATAGCCTAGAAATCAGCCTATTACACCCATAGACTGGGGGAGAAGAGATGGATTTATACCTTTCCCAAGGTAATGAATCCGACTGGAATTCGAACTTCCTCAATCCGAGTCGCTATCAATTACTCGAACCATGCCTCCAGTATGTTCCCTTAAAATATCACTATTTAAAGGCTGTTCATGTTAGGCTGCCAGCAAAGTATATACCGAATATCCATTTGATCTCACTGAACATTAAAACGGACACTCATAGTTACAAGCAAAGGATCTACCGGGCATGAATTTGGTCGTAAAATATCGATAAACATACTCGCAGGGGATGTTCGGAAGACAGTAGACAATTCAGCTTTTTTTTAGTTTTTACCAGGGATAGTTAAGACATAAATATATGTCAGGCGTAAATAAGATAATAATATTGGTCAGACGTGGCTAAGAGATAAATGGTTGACAGATGTAAATTAGATTCAGCCATTTGTCACGCATGAATAGTGCATAAATATTTGTCAGACATGATTAAGGCATAAATATTTATAAGGTATGAATAAGAAATATTTGTTAGAAATTAACAAAACAATATATTTCAGACAATAATATTTATAACATATAAAATACGAATATGTTTCAGTTAGGAATAATATAGGAATATTTTTTCAAATGTGAGTAACATACGTCATATTAATATTTTCACTTACTTAATTCGGGTGTGATGTACCAAGTAACATTGTTTTTGTACAGTTTTTGTTGATTCAATTGCAGTCTTATTTCACCTTGTCTGCCAAGAAACTTTTCTCAACGTCTCTAAGTAGCGTGGCTATCAGCGGTATAAGAGTAAAGGACTTGCTTCCTCGTGCTCTTAAACACACTATCACCCATAGGATGTGGTAGGTAAAAATCGCTATGCCATTTTCCTGTAGTGTAAACAGTAGCCTGCAAACCGATTACTTAATTTCCCAAAACACGTGTTACACACACACACACACACACACACACACACACACACACACACACACACACACACACACGCACACACACACACACTATCGCTTATCCCATAAATATTTTCTCCGTTTTTTTATGGGTTGTCTAGCTGCACACATGTACGGATGTGCGTTGTGGTGTAGTGCATATCGGTTCGGAACGAGAAATCGGGGAACCGAGTTGGAATTCCAGTTTAATACATTGTATTCACTGCATATACGCGAAAATACCCTTGAGAAAGGTATTAATCCGTCTCTTCCCTCCAGTTATGGGTTAAATAACAGGACATATTGGGTTCTATAGCTTTGGCTTGCAACCAGTCTACTACAGAAAGTAATGGTATCCTACAGTGGGATAATCTTCTGCCCAGTCAGTCATGTCTCGAAAGAGGCATGATCGCCCAAACGTATTTCACTAATCTGTACACTCATGAATATAATTTAATTTCTGTTTTGAGATATGTTTTTCTTTTCAACTTCTTGCCGAGTCTCTTCGTGGTGTGAATTCTCATATCTCTCCACAACATCCTACCCATTATGGCTCTTACTAACGTTTTCTTTGTGCAAGCCATTGTTCTGCCACTTATTCGCACAAGCTCTTTTGGTGATATACACACTGCTTTCTTCTATCCCTCTTGCCTGCCTTCAGTATGTTCTTTGAGTGTTAAATTCTCCAAGACGACCTTCCTTACTATGTGTCTTAGAAACTTTCGCTGTCTATTTTAAATCGTCTTCCATTGCTTACTCGTCCGTTGTATTCTCAGCATTCATTGTCTCTGGTCTTTGTATAAAATCTTTCTCGCACTTCCCGCCTGTGGAACTCGCTTCCTTATTCTTGCTTTCCTGACGGCTACAACCTCCAGGAATTTAAATGCATGGTCAATACTCATCTTTTAACTACTTGACCCTAGTTCTTTCCACACCGCCCTTTCTCTCCACCTTTGCAACTGTCATCACACCTGTATTCCCATCCTTCTCTTGCTCCTTTCTAACTGGTTCGTACTTTCTCTTCACTCTCCTCTAATCGTTTTACTCTTATGTAGCCCCCATGCACATCAGTGGCGTTACCGCCTTGCTCGGGGTGATATGATTTTAAAAAATACATAAAATAAAATAAAAATTCGCCAACCATTGAATTCATTCATTTTAAAAGATTTCAAACTATTTGGCAGCCACCTACGTTACAATATCAAAATTCAGTCCCGCTACAGACTAAAGAGTGTTTTATTTACCTTTGGGAATCCAGAATGTGAGTCACTTCTTTAGATATAGGATCTCGCGTTACCTGGTGTAATATTTAAAAAACCCTCAAGCAAAGAATAAATAATGCGTTCGTCAGAGTTGTTGGTCTTTTTACCTAGAGAATCACATGATATATTTTAATGCCTGTCGCTTCTGTTGTTAGAAAAAAGATATTCGTGTAGACTGGAGATATCGGTGCCAGTTTCACCATAGCCGTATATAATCTTGTACTCGCGAGAAAACACGTTAAGCTGACGAGATTATAAGGTCAGTCGATTCTTATTTCTAGAAAGTCCGTGTTCTTGTTTTTAATGGAGGATATGTCGGTTAAGCTTTGTTCGAATCGTTAAATCAGTTTGCTTTCTGACAGAAATATGAAGAAACAAACTATGTATAAATGTTTTCACCTTGTTACGCGTTAAATTATTTCGTGCTGATAAAATAAAATAAAAAGAAGAAAATTGGATAAAGTAGGAAAAGACGCCAGTTAATTAAGCACGGTACCACAAAATCAAAATATATGAAGCTAAACGAGGTATCAAAAGTGAGGCGTGGCTAAAACATGATAAAATGGGGGTGAATGTGAGGCTAAATTTTAAAGATTCCTGATTCTATATTTTAATCCGACTCGTTAATTCTATATCTATTATTCTGCTAGGACCGTTCTCGCAAGTCACCAGAGGTAAGCAACGTTGAACTTAGTCAGAACCTGTATGGGCGACAACTTTGGAATTCTGAGTACTGTAAGTTTGGATGTACATAACAGTGTAATGGATAACGACTCGAGTTTTTAACATTTCCTTTACGCGTAAATGCTCTTGGGAAAGGTATGAATCCACCTCCTCTCCGCCCAAATATGGGTTAATTAGTAGAACTTTTATCAGTAATTCATTATTATCTCTAAAAGATTATTACAATCTAAAAATATTTTCTGGCTTTAAATAACCTGAAAAAGTTTGATAAACAGTCAAACACATCAAACAATATTCTATTTTTACTTTTACTTTGATTTTTAATTCACATTCCATTTTTTCTAAAATGAAACCTATATATT
Source organism: Ascarosepion bandense (assembly GCA_037127315.1). Classification (NCBI taxonomy): domain Eukaryota; kingdom Metazoa; phylum Mollusca; class Cephalopoda; order Sepiida; family Sepiidae; genus Ascarosepion; species Ascarosepion bandense. The sequence goes on along the minus strand of JBBBDQ010000865.1, from coordinate 1,793,807 downwards.
TTTTCGGATATCGTCTTCTATGTACGGTGTCCCTTTAGAAAGTAAGCGGTCATGGCTCTCTATAACTTCCTATTCTTTGTAGCTTTTAGTAAGGTTTATCATTTCACCATCTGTCCCAGTACCTGTTTTGCTGTCGATTTACACAAACTCATTAGGAAAGTTTATTTCGACTTTCTTTTCTCCTTCTTGCTTGAAATATGTCCTATGGGTGTCAATTTCTCCAAGTCCTCTCTTCTCATGTGTTATAGAAATTTTTATGGTCACTTTTTGATTGTAAACACAAGTGTTTTTTTTTTGTTTTCATTTCTCTCAAAACTTTCTAGGAATTTTTAGGAAAGTGTGAATCTATCTCTTCCTCACCACAAATATATATTTTTTATTATTTTAAAATTTTTTATTATTTTAAATTTTTTTTATTATTTTAAAATCCGTTCTAGGGTGATTTCTCCTTTTTTCTTTCTTTCTTTTTGTATGTTTCCCCCCTTCTGTTAAGTTTATAAAATTTTTTCCTGTTTCTCTAATCATATTAATTTTAGTATTTTCAATTATTTTAAAATTATTTAAAATTAGCATTAATTTTTAAATTAATAGTAATAGTAGTTATTTTTTCAAATTGTATTAAAATTATGATGTAATACTTTTTCTGTATCGTAAATATATCCTGGTATATTTGAAATTAAATTTCGTAGTTAAATTTTTCCAGGTTTTTTTATGAAACAGGGGTTTTGAAACGTTATTAGGAGAAATGGTGTCAACATTTATTTCTCGTGATACGGTATTTCCTGTTATTGTATCTCTTTGTCCTTTCTTTTTCTCTTCTTCTGTTTTCCACCTTTTTTTTCCTTTTTTTCCCCTTTTTTTTCTTTTTTCCACTTTTTTCTTTTTCAACTTTTTTCTCTTCTTTGCATTAATCAATCGTCTATCTTTTCTTTATCCTCGCTTCCTCTTTCTTTGGGTTCTTTTTTGAATGAGCGAGAAATTTTTCGGATATAACCGTTACAAATGTCTGTTCTAATATGGACAAGTGAGCGTCTATGTAAAATTAAATTTTTTGGTGGGTAATATCTTGATTACCTACTGTTTGTACCATTTGGGTCTGACGAGCCGCGATAATAACATCAAAGCGGTGAAATATGTATTATCCATAGTAATAATCGAAAATCCTTTATAATAAATGGGATGATAGGAGAATTAATCAGACCACATCTGTGTGTAACCCTATTTCCAGATGGCTGGTATTAAATTTTTATTAATTTTAAAGATAAGAGATTTCTCTAAAATGGGAGAATACAGTTTTAGTTGTCTGGAAAAGTATCCGAAGTGATAAAAAAGACAAAATGCAATTATTTCTGTCGGGAAGAATAACTGAATTGATTGAATCCGAGTAAGCCGATTCTAGACATAACATTCTCATCCTGTTTTGGCAGAGTGTGACCCTAGGTCAAAATTGAACTGTGAGAATTTCCTATCTCAAGCTACCGGATGCTGGAAACGGACAAGCTAGTGATAAAAGAGGGTGTGTTCACTCCCTTTCATTGGTGAAGGGCCCAGAGACTCAGTGGAAATGAGTGACTGATGTTGTCTTCATTTCAAGCTGGAAAGAGTTATACAGTGAGGGAAAATTTAACACACTGTGGCTACCCTTTATTACTCCTGTTTTGTGCTTGTTTAATAAATCCAGAATGCAAGATGAAATGAATTAGTTCGGGGCTCGTGATTGGAAGGATTTGGAGTTATTTGGGTCCCGCTGCTAGAAAGAGAAAAAATGGGGCCTGGTGATTTGAATAATACGGTCGGACTGAAATGGACGTGCTGCTAAAAGACAATTGAGTAAACCCCAACTCAGAGAACATTGTTACTCAATGTAATTTTTAAATACCAGCCAACTTTTGAGTGTCACCAGCGTTGACTTGCGTATTATTATTGTGTATATAATGGATATATAAATATATACAAAAACTACATCCGGCGTTGCAGTGGTATACTGATTTTATTCCGTACTGCGGATTGCGTAAATCCTGTTTTAACAATGTACTCGACACCCCGGATTATAAGTCGTCTCATATCTGGTGTTCGTGGCGTTGCAATGGTCTACTGATTTTATACTCCGTGTCGCGGATCGCATAAATCCGGTCTTAACAATATACTTGGAAATCTCGCGTGTCAGGAATAACTTAGCCAGGTGATAACGGGCAATCCTACTTGGCTGGTCCGAGATCAAAACAAGCACAACGTGGGCGGACTGGTTAAGGAGCAAGAATGATTGGTCAAGCCACGCCCTAGGCGTCGTGTTATATGTGTATGTAACCATCGTCTGGCACATTCTACACTGTCCGTGAAAAGATTATGATGATCACAATTAACTGCAGATCTAGACTGCAGTCGAAGGAAAACAACGATTTGAGACAAACGGTCGAACCAGACAGAGGGAGCTGAGGAAGGAGAGCTTGAGAAATCTGATACTCACAGGACAGATAGAGGGTAAGAGTGAAAGAGGAGAACAAAGGCTAATATAATTAATCAACTTGAGCCGAAGGGGGCTTAGGAGTAATAAGAGAAAGACAAAGTTTATTACGGGCTGAAAGGGCCAGGAAGCTGTGGAGTGCCACGATCGTCTACATTCTGAAGGAAGACGGTGCATGAAGAAGAAAGAAAAAGATACAGCCCAACTCAGTAGCATTATCATAGATTAAGGCCAACAAAACAAATTTAATCTTTTTAGTTCTCAGTTCCAGGGAAAAGTGTGTGTGTGTGGGTGCGTTGTGGGGATGGAAGCGGGCAACATTCATCACCATTGTACCGTGGAAGCTAAAACAATTTAAAGGACTGTTAACACATTGACTTCCACTCGTGCGTCGCAGTTGATTTTTTATTATTACGACGAGCACAAGTTATATCGCTTTTGTAGTCTTGTTATTAAAGCTACAAACACGAATTATTTCTTGGTGATTTTAACAAAAATAACTGGTACCTTGCGGACGAAAAATCAAACTGGTAATTAAAAACAAACTTTTTTTTTTACAGAAGAAACTATAACACTTATAAACAAAGCGTTTAAAAAGCAACAGAAGTGCCCAATAACCAAACTAAAGTGTGTTCGAATGATAATTTTTGAAACAATCAATACTAGAGAAAAAGGTAATTTCTCTTCACAAATAGCACGAATGTGCCTTGTATTTCGCGTTTCGTTCTTTTATTTGCACAAATTAAACGGAGTCTGGTTGAACTTTGGCTTTTCTTTTCAGTTTCGTGGTATAGAATCTAAATAATATTGTGTCTCACCATCCATTCTAAATAATACCATGTCCCGCTATCCACTTTAGAAGTACTGTGTCCCACCATATATTCTAAATAATACAGTGTCCCAACATCTATTCTAAATAATACCGTGTCCCACTATCCACTTTAGAAGTACTGTGTCCCACCATATATTCTAAATGATAGAGTGTCCCCCCATCTATTCTAAATAATACAGTGTCCCAACATCCATTGTAAATAATAAAGTGTATAACATTTATTCTAAATAATACTGTCTCACCATCCATTCTAAATAATACCGTGTCCCACTATCCACTTTAGAAGTACTGTGTCCCACCATATATTCTAAATGATAGAGTGTCCCCCCCATCTATTCTAAATAATACAGTGCCCAACATCCATTCTAAATAATAACGTGTCCCATCATCCATTTCAAATAATAATGTGTATAACATCTATTCTTAATAAAACAGTGTCTCACAATCTATTCTAAATAATATAGTGTCCCACCATCCGTTCTAAATAATAAACCACAATGTTTCTAAATAATAGTGTCACACCATCCGATCTAAATAATCCTGTGTCCCACGATTCATTCTAAATAATAGTGTTCTATGGTCGGTTCTAAATAATGCATTATCCTACCATCCGTTCTAAATAATACAGTGTCCCACCATCCATTCTATATAATAGTATCCTACCATCCGTTCTAAATAATAAACCACAATGTTTCTAAATAATAGTGTCACACCATCCGATCTAAATAATCCTGTGTCCCACCATTCATTCTAAATAATAGTGTTCTATGGTCTGTTCTAAATAATGCATTATCCTACCATCCGTTCTAAATAATACTGTTCCATCATTTGTTCTTGGACATTTTGTGCTATTTGGCATTTGACCATCAAGCAAGCATATTACAAATAATACAGTGGCACTTTTAATTTCGAAAACAATATTAAAATGTCATGTGAAGCTACAGATCAACTTATAAAACATTTTCATTGCTCCAGTTGACTATTATAAGGTTGATGCTTGAAATCAGATATCAGAATTGAGCCCTGGCAATAAACTTGCTGATAAATTAAGTCAATATATAAATTAAAATTCAACACAGTCACTGGCGATATTTACTAAATTTCACCTAATTCAAGGCCCAAGAGCTTCTCAAGGTAGAGGGTTTCTGTGAAGGGTTGCAGTAGCGTAATAAAGGGGTAAGAAGTAAAGTTCTTGGTGCAATGCAGAAAAGATAACGTTATACTCTTGACCTGAAGAGGTCAGTATTTAGTTAGTGAATAACATTTCAGAGTTCACTCGGAGCCTTTAGAAGTGTAGTGTGGAATAGACTTTAAAATAGACCGAAAACTCAATCCTGAACAGGAAACAAGAGATAAACATCTACGTCTATTCCCAACAACGGGGAGGTCTGTGAACAGGACGATAGGCAAACCTATCTACTCCTATAATATTAACAATTAATCCCCCCAAAAGAAGGTTAAATATCTAGAATTGCGGAGATAAAGATGATACTACTCCAGTCTTCGAAAATTTGAGGAACTGCTTGCCTTGAAGCCTTTATTCGCAATTCCGTTTTTTACGAGGATCGAACAACAATCTCTGACGTCTTCTTAGGGCGTGGCAGGTCATAGATATTCACAAAATTTAACTTAGTTACATAGAGCACTGATTGACACCAGTCAGTCGGCGGACGGAGAGGAAGAAATATTTATCTTAACTGAAAGGGCGGCCATAAAAATTGGAAAGTTAGTTGAAGAACAGATGTCTGGTTCGGATATTTGAAATGTTGCAAGAAGAAAAAGAAGAAGAAAGACACAAGTAAAGAGGAAGATAAAAATGAAGAAGAAAAGGTCGGAAAATAGAATCGTCTACATGCAGAATAAATGAAAGAACGAATGGAAAAGTGATTCAAAAGAAGAAAACATAGTGGAAAGTAAATTTAAAAAAGAAAAAAATTAAAAGAAAAACTTCAGAAAAAAATGAAAAAGAAAGAGAAAATAAAAATAAAATAAAAAGCGGGAACATAAAAAAAAAGATTTTGAACGAGGAGAAAAAGAAAAATATAGAAAATAAAAAGAAGAAAATTAAGAATAAGGAAGACCAAGAAGAAAAGAGAGATAAAGTTGAGGAAGAAGACGAAGAAGTAACAGTAGATTTAAAAAAAAAAAATAGAAGATGAGTAATAAGAAGAAAAAAGCAAAAAAAAAAAAAAAGAAAAGCAAAGGAGAAATAGAGAAGGTTAAAGAAGGAGAGCAAGAAAAAAAGATAAAAAGCTAATTTAAAGTAGAAGACGAAAAAGAAGATAGAATAAATTTAGTAGTAGTCAAAAAGAAGGAAATAAGAACGAGTGTGAAAGAAAAAAATAACAAAAACAAATAATCGGTATGAAGCATTTTTTTGTGAGATTTGATTTAAATGACAAGGAAAGAGGAAGAGGGGAAAAAAAAACAAACTAAAAGCGGAAGTGTAAAAACGGAAGTGGAGGTGGACAAAGAAATTTCAGAACGCTGCGAAAAGAGATAAAAAATAACTTGTAGTGGATGAGGGCCGTCCACTTACTAATTTATATTTTAACGGTCGACTCGACGTAACATTCGTTAAGGTTTGAATCAAGATTTATGAATGAACAAGAAGGCGAAAGTAAACGGAAAAACAATATATTGAAAAAGGTTACATAGGGTTGAGAAAGCATGCATAAGAAGTTGTAGAGTCCGGTTTCAATGAAAGTTAATGTCAGAGAAGAAAATTAAGAGAATAAAAAATATTTGCGCCACTAATTGCTACCCGCAATTAGTGCGCGAGTGTTTGTGTGAATTAGGAAGGCATGTCTGTCTTGTCTGTCCTCGCCCCGGGACGAAATCCTTTCTCTCTGCCGTCTCACGTGTTGTTTCCAGTTTTTAAAGGCTTCGTTTTTGGCGGCAAACAACATCACGTGGAACGACGAGTGAGCATGCGTATATGTGCGTGTGTGTGGGTATGTGTGTGTGTGTATGTGGGTGTCAATGTATGAGAGCCCACAATAGCCCTCCTAGATTGAAACAAATATTATAAATATTTTTTTCAATATGTCCATATAGATGGTGGTTTGGTTACGTTGATGATGATGCCTGTAGTAGTAGTAGTAATCATGCCAAAAATGACAGAGAAGGCTGGTTGCTGAAAAAAAAAAGGTGGGGGCACAGACGTTGCTCATAGGCGTGGGAGGAGGTTGCTGAAACGTCTGACTGCTGGTCAGCCATATTGGATTCTCAAAAAGCACATGGTGAAATGGAAAAATGAGAAAAATTTGTGAAAGGTGAATTTTTTTTGGTTGTCTCTCGTAGGCTGAAAAGAAGAAGAGTCTGAAATGCGATGCGCGTGAGTAGGGATTTTGCTGCAGTGTCCCCTATCAGAGTGCCAGGATGCGGCATGCTCTGGAAAATTCTCGGTAGTTGATGTGTCTGTTAAAGATCTTCTAATTTATTCCAATGCTCCACGTTGAGTTGCTTGCGTTTGTAAGAGTTCCGTGTTTTGCTGAGCGGTGGATTTATGTTGGTGTTAGAAGAATTAACAGTTGGTTATAAACTTTGATTTGCAAAGTGGTTGATTGAAGCTTGTTGATACCGAGTGTACGCATTTGAGAGAACTAAAAAGATATCGAGATTTAATGTCGAATTTTCTGGAGGTCACAATTCTCCAGTATAAATAATTCGGCTTGTCGATTTCCTCGGTGTTCTGGTTGAGAGAAAAAGGCGTCTTTAAGTCGACGTTGTGTTTGGTTGAGTGACATTGCGTTGAATGCTGAAAGAAACGTCTTTAAGTCGACGTTGTGTTACTCTTTTTCTGGAAAACCTGGGAGAGAGAGATGACAGTTGTGCTGTCTAGTGTGCGATTGTAAAAATTCTGTGTGGGGTCGCCATCTTGGAATCCTGTAGAAAAAGTTGGGAGATAACGACGTTGAATAGTAGTTCTTGTTGATAGACAAAGAAGAAATGCTGAGTTCCATTTCCAACGATGCTGGACTGAATTACGCCGAATCGATATCACGTCGTGGTCACCATTGTAGTGGATGATAGCCGTCCACTTACTAATTTATATTTTAACGGTCGACTCGACGTAACATTCGTTAAGGTTTGAATCAAGATTTATGAATGAACAAGAAGGCGAAAGTAAACGGAAAAACAATATATTGAAAAAGGTTACATAGGGTTGAGAAAGCATGCATAAGAAGTTGTAGAGTCCGGTTTCAATGAAAGTTAATGTCAGAGAAGAAAATTAAGAGAATAAAAAATATTTGCGCCACTAATTGCTACCCGCAATTAGTGCGCGAGTGTTTGTGTGAATTAGGAAGGCATGTCTGTCTTGTCTGTCCTCGCCCCGGGACGAAATCCTTTCTCTCTGCCGTCTCACGTGTTGTTTCCAGTTTTTAAAGGCTTCGTTTTTGGCGGCAAACAACATCACGTGGAACGACGAGTGAGCATGCGTATATGTGCGTGTGTGTGGGTATGTGTGTGTGTGTATGTGGGTGTCAATGTATGAGAGCCCACAAACTGGTGGGAAATAAAAAAAAGTATTTATTTGTTTGTTGTACTAAAAGAAATAATAAAAAAAACGACCGACATATCTGAGGAGGTTTAGAACAGTTCTTGCTCCAACACACGTTACACACACACACACACACACACACACACACACACACACACACACACACACACACACACACATATATGCATATATATACATTTTTAACATTTTAAACATTATTTTTAGTAGATATTCGTATTTGTGTAGAGGCCACGTTTATTTATTAAACAGTATATTTTTATTTAATTATTTATTTAAACCACGAATTTTGTCGTTGCCTGACTGGCTATTCCTCATGGTCAAATCAGTATGACATACCAGACCAAACGGTAGCGCTCACTGATCTGAATGACTCGGTTCGATTCCCCCCAGAGAGCACAAATATTTTGGTAAATCTTTTATTTGTTCCCCGAAGGCCTTTACCACATCAAGTCTTTCCAAAACATCCTTAATTCCGTGCAAATGTATATGCTGAACTCAAATCGACAATTGTTTATTGAAGAAACCTACCCTTTTTCATGTTATCGACCAGAAAATTCGGACTATATCTCACCCCTTACCACCGTTCTCATATCTGATTCACGGCTGAATGACTTGAGGCGTAGGATACTTATTTCGGCCTATTTACTCCCTTTGAGCAATTACTTCGCGATTTGCTTGGTTTCGGAACTCAATTTCCGCGTAGTAATTGCAAAAAGGAAATAAAAAGGCCGAAAAATCGACAAACTACGCGTGAAGTCATTCTGCAGTGAATAACATTTTTGAAGCGTGGTTACGGGGTGAGATAAACAGCGAGAAGTAGTTCGATATTTTTCTGGTCGTTAATGTGCGAAAAGGTAGGTTTCGTCAATAAACAATTATCGATTTGAGTTCAGCATTTACATTTGCACGATAATAAGGATGTTTTGGAAAGATTTGAAGGGGTAAAGACCTTCGGGGAACAAATCAATAATTTACCAATATTTCTAATAATCTGGTCGGTAGACAAAAATAAAATGACGAATCTTCCTTTTTAATAAATAAATAGAGCGCCTATACAAATAGGATTATTCACTGAAAATAGTGTTTCTTAGTGTGAAAGAGAGTCGTTTTTAATGTCTCCATGACAAATCTTAAACTTGTGTCTCAGTAGTTTAGTATAGTTTTATATGAATTCTACCAGATGTGGTTATATTTCCAAACTGAAATCGATAATATAAAAAATGCAAAATGATATAAACTCTAAAAAAAAAACAAACTGACTATTGATTATGAACGTGTGCTTTCTCAAATACTAGCTGAAGTAACTTGTCTACGCTGGGTAAGAGGTCAATACTAAGAGAACACATTTGGTTGAAATAGCAGCAGAACGATTTCTTTGATGTACTGCAAAGACAATCTTGTAAGCGTTACGTCATGTAAAACTGCTTGATATATATATATATATATATATATATATATATATATATATATATATATATATATATATATATACAGGCCGGTAAAAATAAATATATATACTGTGTAATTATAAACAGAATATCTACGTAAATATAAGTATCGATCAAAATAATGTTCAAACAAATAATTTCATATATATATATATATATATATATATACTCACTGGCCACTGAATTAAGTTAAGTACACGCGAACAAAAGCTCTTTTATGAAAATTTCTAATCTGCTAATGGCAAGAAAGCAATTTAATGAATATCGGCATTTAAACGTGGTCATGACAGCGTACTGTATTTCGCTTCATGCATTAGTATGAGAAAGAAAACCGTTGTCTTTGGTGCTAGAAGAACTGCTCTGAGTATTTGAAAAATACTGATCTACTAGTATTTTCTACTATAAGCATCGATATATCTGACAAAGTCTAGTAGAAAAAGAAAGAGCAGAAATTCTTTGCTGATGAAAGAGGTTTTGCGTAGAATGACGAGACCGGTTCAAGCTGTCGGAAAGGCTACAGTAATTCATCTTAACTACGATTTACAGAAGGCATATAGAAGAGCATCACTGAATGCAAAATATATCGAGCTTTGAAGCAATTAGGCTACAGCAACAGAAGGCCATGCCTAGAGTCACTCCCGTGCGATAACAACAAGAAAGTAAGAATACAATTGACGAAGGAAAATAGAAGACTGGAAAAAATGTTGCCTTGTCTAATGAATCTAGATTTTTTTCTGGGATATTCGAATGGCAGAGTCAGAATTTGACATAAAAGGATATGATGTTATGGATTCATCATGTCTTGTATCAATGGTTCAGACAGTATGGGGAATATTTTCTTGTTATACACTGGGACCCTTGATACTGGTAAAAGATCGTTTAAATGTCGCAATCTACTGTGGCTAAACACGTGTCCAAATTTGTGACTACGGTGTGCAGCCATCATCTGGTGGCGAATTCCTGCAGGGTAACACAGTGTTTCATCATTTAGAAATAGTAGAAGATTGATTAATCGATCACAGCAATGTCTCTTTCGTGTTAAAGTTATCTTCACAGTCCCCAGGTCCCAGTACCATACAACATGCTTTCGGTGTGGTGAAAACGGAGATTCGAATCCTGGATTTTCAGACAAACAATCTCGAAGAAAACAGCATAGACCCTAATCTCGAAAGGAGATTTCCTGAACAGCGTCGTATCCATGAATTCAGACGGTTCTAAAAGTAAACTGCGGCTCAGCCTGTTATTAGTTGAAGCTACCTAATCAAGTGATCGGTTGGTTTATGTAGTCTAGAAAACTAGTCCAACTTTTAATATCAAGGTGAAAGCAACGAAATAGAGAAATAATGATTTTACAATATATTTGTTATTGTTCACAGGCGTTAAGGTTAATTTTCAGGTCAAATAGGAATAAGAAGAAAATAAATTTAATTTCTTCCTGAGAAATTTCTGAATAAATACGATGAAAATAAAAAAGCGTGTGCACACATACACACACACTACTAAGATTTTGAAACGATTTCATGAATTTAAATGCAATGTCAATCGTTATCGACTATCTCATTGAAACCTGTTCCTTTATTGTTTTCTCTCCTTAATTATGTTTCTTCACCCTCAGTAATCCCTTTGCGACTTAGTGGCTTTATTGCCTTGCTTGTCATTAGATGATTGACAAATGTTAAATTGTAATATGTTACCTTGAATATCAGAAGTAATTGACATGTACATCCGGCCGTGGTTGAGGTCAACAAAGAACAAATGTTGTTAACAAATATATACGGCTGTGGATGAAGTTAACAAGTGCAACAAGAGGGAAAACACAAACGAGAATCGACTTGAAAGGCGATGGTCGGCAAGGATATGATTGTCAGATACATCTAGATATAGATAAAATTCAACCAAAGACAAGGGTGGTTGACAGACATATCCGGCCATAGATGATGTCAGCAACAAACCGAAAAAAGAAAATGCGTTGGAGTTTTATGACTACATAAAGTTTAGAATTTGGGGCTGAAAACAGAGAGCTTTTACTAGCTAACGGCTCCCGACAGCTCCTTCGTATGTGCGACTTTCTCCGGCTGCCCTCTTGCTCCATACAAGCGTCATCGACAAAGAATAAGAATATAAGATTATATTTATATATATATATGTGTTCCTCGTTGTTTGTCCTGATCCAGCAGCGAAATATATATCAAAACGAGAAGATGTAGGATGAATGGATAAATATCTAAAGATGACTTGTACTGCATCCACCGTATTTTATGTATTCAATCATATAACTGTTTGAATAAATTAACTTTCCGCCTTTTCGCCTTGAAGCACAAAAATTGACTAAATCTAGTCCCAGGTTGTCCGTCTCCTTAAGCAACAGCTGTTCCTTGGCTGAAGACTACGGTTAATTATTTTTCTTTTTATCTTTCATGTGCCTTGTCTCTTTAGAACATAGGTGATCATGTCTCTTTCTGTCTCTTGTAGCCCCGAACAAGTTTGGTCATTTTCTTTTCTTCTTTCATGTGACATGTCCCTTCAGGATGTAGGTGGTCATGGCTCTTCCTCTCTCTTGTAACTCTGAAGAAATTTTGTCTTTTTGATATTTCTACCAAAACTTTTTCTACCATACATTTACTCAAACCCATCAAATATGTTACGCACTGCTTTCCTCTGTCCTGTAAGTATAAGATTTTCCAAGCCCTCCTCCCTCATTACGTGCCCTACAAATTTCAAATGCCTCTTCCTGATGTTAAATTTCCTTTTCGTTTCCATTCTCTCTAAAACATCGCCGTTTTTCACGTGTTCAGTCCATGGTATCCTCAGCATTTTTCTGTAGAACCACATTTCTCTTGCTTCAAGTCTCTTCTTCGTCTTTGAGGAGAATGCCCAGCATTCACTGCCATACAGAAGGACAGCTATCACATAAAAGTGCAATATTCTTTTCTTCGTGTCTAACAAATTCTTTCTGTTTCTTAAGTTTTGGAATGTATCTTTGGCATTTGATATTAGTCTACCCGATTTGTAATTGGCATTTTGGGTGAACCCTTTTGCTGACAACCATGCATTATGTATTTTTGTAGTTTATTTTTAGTCCTTTCTTATCGCTTTCTTTCATTATCTTTTATCAAATATTTTGTTGTTTTCTTTTTCGTGTCTGCGTCATCTGCTTATTTTATGTTATTAATTGGTGGCCTTCAATAATGAATCCTGATAAGACGTCTAATTTTCTGAAAACTGCCTCGCACTCAGTCAATTAAGTGCCACACGGGAAACACGAAAGAGACATGACTGACTGGGCGGAAGATTATCCCGTAGTAGGTTGCCATTGCTTTCTGCGGTAGAGTGGTTGCCAGCCAAGTCTATAGAACCCAATCTATCCTATTATTTAACCCATAACTGAAGGGAAGGGATGGATTAATACCTTTCCTAAGTGTATTTGTGCGTAAGTGAATGCAATGGATTCAACTGGAATTCGAACTTGGCACCCCGATTTCTCGTTCCGAGCCGATATCCACTGCACCACAACGCACATAGGTTGAATAAATCCGATGAAAAGACATTCTTGTGTTACACCCTTTTTTATTTTTGTCTATCTTCTGAAACAAGCAGGTGGTTTGTTGTCAGTATAGATTATTGATTATTCTAACATTCCGAATATGCTGAGCAACTCTAACAGTTCTTTGTGGCGTACTACATCGAACGCCTTTGCATTATCTATAAAGCTCGCGTTCATGTGATTCTGCATTTGTATTGATCTTTCTGGTAACATTCCGAACATAAATATCGCGTTTCTTGTTCCGGTGTCTCTGAATGGACCCTAATTTTGAAAGAGAGTTCCAGAACATCGTCGAATCGGTGTCTAAAAGAATTGAAGCGATTCTAAAGGTAAAAAGAAGTCCAACCTGGACAATTCCGCCTTTACAATTCAGGTTCCTATTTCCGATTCATTACTTGCTTCTTCCCTTATTGCTTCTCCAGTAACTGCCACGTTGATATCGCAAATGTATGACGTCCTGATCGCTTCAAAGCGACAACGCCTAAAGACCGAAGTCTGATATCTAAGGTTAATTAAACACTACTGAATAATTAGAGTTGCTGGGCGGGGTTCATATCCGGATGTCTAGGTAGAGCCATTGAGAAGGAGAAGCTGTATCGACAGATCTGAATTGGCAGATCTGTTGATTGAAAGAGACGATGTAATTAACAACGCGGTGCGAAGCCGGACAAATACACACGCACAAGGCGTTGATTGGTCAGGAGAGATTGGATATATATCTATGAAGCAAACAGATTCAAACCCGCCATAATCAATTATCTTTTACGAGTTATCTTCAACTTTTTGTTGTTTTTCCAAAATTTGCGTCGGTTCACTCTTTCAATATTTTCAGGTAACCCGAACGAATTCACCCAGCATTTTTAGCACCACATTATGACAGAAGAGCTGAAAATGATGGGTAATTCGTTGTGGTGCAGTGTTAACAAGATTGTCTCAAAGATCAATCGCAACTGAGAAGTGAATTCGATCATTACTAGGTGCTCTGCATTTGCTTAGTATATCAGGGAAATGTGCCTATGTAATTACGCATGCGCGTTGTGGAGCAGTGGATATCGGCTCGGAACGAGAAATCAGAGAGCCGAGTTTTGCTTCCTTCACTTAGGCGCAAATACACTTGGGAATGGTATTAAGCTGTCTTTTCCCCCTCCAGCTATGGGTTAAATAGCAGGACAAATTTTTACTATTGCCTTTGGTGGTATAAACGCTTTATACACCGCTGGATTAATGAGTTGAAAGAGAGAAAAACATAAAAACGGGAACTTAAAAAATATATTAAATAGTAACAATTTATCTCAGTGTCTTACCAATAGTTGGTTAACAAGGCCAGGAAATGGCTTGTAAATATGAATGCCGCTACTAAAAAAAGCTTCTCTCCGTTAACCACCCTAGAGAAACATTCCTGCCACCCGTCAGCATGACTGATGCAAATCTCTATGATCAATACGTCTTCTTGGCCTCACTCTTTCATCCAACTTGAAGTGGAACAAATATATCGAGTCTATAGCTGAATCTACTGCTAGAAAGTTTGGGTATTTGTGTCGAGCCAGAAATTTTTCCTTTCAGAATCCATCTTGCAACTTGAATAAATCTACCATTCGCCTGTGCATTGAATAATGTTGCCATATCTGGCCGGTTGCTCCTGCAATACATCTCGAGGTTCTTGACAACATCTAAAAAAAGATCTGTAATGGAATAAATACTGTATTGGTATCTCGACTTCAGTCGCTTTCTCAGCGTCGTGACGTGGTTCTCACTGTATTTTCTACAAATATTTTTAATCTCAACTGATCTGATGAGCTTTTTATTCCTGGTGCCCTGATCAAGTGAATTTACGCATGCTACTAGATTGGCATGTAGGTCTCACTCTTTTACCGTTGAAATAGTTAAATGTAACCCCCACTTCTACTTCAACAGTTTTTTCTCGCACTTATCACCTGTGGAACTCCCTTTTGTTTACTTGCTTCCCTAATAGCTACTATCTTCAGAAATTTAAATGCAATGTAAATTGCATTTTCTATCTTCTTGAATCCCGTTTATCTTTTATCCTTTCTTCAATATCTCATGTTCCCAGTTTTTTTTCTCTCAAATGCTGAACAATCTCAACAAAAATGAAGGAAAGACCTCAAGCAACACAAAAGTGGTTTATAAAAAGATGCTGAGGATACCATAGACCAAACATGAAAATGAAAAATAAACTTATACTTAACATCACGCAAAGACAGCAGAAGAGGGCTTGGAGATTCTGATACTCACAAGAGAGAAAGAGAGTTTGAGTTTGAGGTTTGTGGGTTATCTAATGCCAAAAAGGGTTTTTTAAGGTATTTTTATTTAATGTTCGGTGATAGTGAGAAGGTTGATTTACTCAGATTTTAATGAATTTTTTTTGTTTTTATTCTTTTTTTATTTTAGAAGACTGAAAATGTTTTCTAGTTTTATATTAAAAATATTTTGCTGAGAATATTTTTTCCTTCAAAATGTGCTATGGTAATAATTTTTCATAAAAAATATATTGTTGATAATATTTTTCCTTCAAAAATATATATTTTTCCATAAAAGTGTATTTTTATGTATATATTTCTACAAATGTGTACTTTTATACTTTCATAGTGTTTTGCCTCTAGTTTGGGGATAACTATTTGCCCATAGCTGGGGCCCTAACTGGTGCTACCACTCCGGGTCAGGGTGGACCTGGAAACAACAGAGGTGATTCCATGCTACCGGATGCAGTTTACCATCATGCCCAAGACCAGACAGGTAGAGAGAAAAAAAGACAAAGGAAAGCAACGTATGACAAATTTTATGGGCTTGAGCAAATGGATGACAGAGTAGGGTTTAGGAGGTGAAACAAGAGAAAGGGTGTTAAGAGCTACAAGGAGATATGATAGGCCGTAATCGCCTACGTTCTTAAAGGACAAGACGCATTAAAGAAGAACCCTTTGCGCACTAGAGGCGGTTCCGTATTGCTTGGAGTGAAATGATAAACAGATAAAAAAATGTTTTCCAGGTATACTGTCTTGAAGTTGTAAATATGGCAGAAAAAGAGCATAAATTTGGTATGGGAAGTTTTTCCACATTATTCATAACTTTCATCTTTGAACTATCTTTTGTACTCCTCCATGCCGATTTTTATTGTCTGACTAGCAGTATAGCCCGGCATTGCCCGGGTGTAATGAAAGCTTTAAAACAAATCCATGATCCTGGAGCTCAGACTCTTTGGACGTTGGCACGAAAGACTAAAAAGCAATAGTTGTTTCCAGTTAAAGCAAAACCATAGACTGAAAGAAAAATGAATGGATGTAAGTCAAATTTTGATTTCCTGGTATCGATATCAAATAAGTTTTTTCGTCGTAAACTGAATTTTGAAGGCTAAATAAGTCCTCTGAGTAAATGGTATCATGGCTGAGACTAAGAACTACAATTACACCTACTTAGAGCCAAACCCGAGGCAAAAACTAAAATAAAAAGGTTGAAAAAATACAGGCATACAGGCAGATAAACACACACACACACAAACATTTTGCCTTATATATATATATATATATATATATATATATATATATATATATATATTATCAATTTTTTGCACTATTGTAAGAATTGCAACCTTGAAGCTTCTGAATATCGTTTCTTATATCTTTGTCTATGAGTGTATCAAATTTGATCAAAATCGGACCTTCTATAACCTGATTTTTTCGATTACCGAGATTTATCGCGGGTATCTTGCTCTAGCTAAGAACTCTCGCAGACGCTTATAGTACAACTGTGAAAATTTTCAAGAAAATCGGTTGAGCTGTTTCGGGGTCTATAGGTAAGGATACACATACACACAGACACACACACACATACACACACAGACAAAGTTCCATTTATAAATAAGTTTAGATCAGCATTTTCGACAATCGTGAGTTATCGAAAAATTATTCCAAAAACCAATCGAATCAGAAAAGGAATCTTTCTTTTAAGATGGAATACACAATTTTGGTGAAAGGTGGCGGAAAGTCAGAGAAAAGCGGGAGAAATAACTACTTTAATGACAGAACTTATATGAATAAATGATTTTGCTATATACTTTTGCATCAAGCTAATATATTCATAGACAGATAATTAAATTTATTGATTAATAATGGGGAGCTTAGTCTCCAAGTACACAGAATTCTGATGAAATTGATTGATGCATAAACTTCTTTATCATTTTGTATGTACATGGTCGAACTTATCGGTAAATCGATAAGCTAACAGTATAGAATGATCGATTTTCACAGATAGTGATAAAGAGGCGGCACTAATATTTAGTAAATGAAATTGAGCTCGACACAATGCAATACTAATGGGTCATCTATTTATATTAGTCAAAATTCAGACGAAGAATGTGGCACGGATAGCGTTCGAATAGTGTTCGAATTCCAGTTGAATTCATGACATTCACTGATGTACTAATACCCTTGGGAAAGGTTGGAATCCATCTCTCATCTTCATTATCTATGAACAAATGGCAGGACATACTAGGTTATATAGTCTTGATTGGCAACCAGTCTACCGCAGTAAGAATTGACAATCTACTACGGTAAAATCTTCGCATCACATTTGATTGGTAACCGGTTGTGAAGTCAGTCAGTTAGTCATTCCGTTAAGTGCTATACGTAATACACACTTGGGCGATCATGTCTCGAAAGAGACATGACTGACTGGAGAGAAGATTATCCCGCAGTAAGTTGTCATTACTTTTCTGCGGTAGATTGGTTGCTAGCCAAGGCTATAGAACCCGATCTGTCCTGTTATTTAATTCATAACTGGAGGGAAAAGACGGATCAGTACCTTTCCTAAGGGTATTTGTGCGTAAGGGAATGCAAGGAATTCGACTTCTCGTTCCAAGCCAATACCCACTGTACAACAAAAAAGGTCCCATAAAACTTCTTCGAGAGAGGAATCCGACTCAACTCGCCCAAGGTGAATGCCCTCACAGGTACAATTACAAAAAGAATGTGCAGGTGAATTGATGGATAGTGGTTCGAGGTGACCAATCAGAGTTCGAATTCCAATAGAGTCCTTTAATTTACTTTTTTCTGAAACACCCTGGGGAAATATATAAATATCTCTTTCTTCCATCTAGCTATTATTTAAATAGCAGATTAAACTGGGCTCTGAAGCCTTGATTGTTGACCCTTCTAAGAGAAGGAGAATTCTGGATTCTAAAGAATCTATATATGTACGTAGCTCTGGCGTAGTCCTTGCTACTTCCTGCTGGTATCAACAAGATGACAGAATTCTTGATGACTATAAACTAGGCTTCAGATATTTACTGAGGCTGACAGTGATTTAACAGAGGACGGAAAGTGCTACACCGAAATCCGAAGGTGCATTCGGATAGCAAAAGAAGTTTTTCAAAAGCTAAGCGAAGTGTTAAGAAACGGGAAAATTTTGTTAGAAACAAAGAAAAAAGTATTAAGCAGTTATGTTGGTTGGTTGGTTGTTTTGTTTTTATGGCATATCAACCTCGGCGGGTCATTTATTGCCAACTAAATTTTTATTTATTTATTGCTGGTAATACCTTTTTCTTCCAATAATTTATTGTTGTTTTAGTCTAGTAATACTTTTTTCTTTATCCACGTCATTTACACAAATTAATACAAAAGGATCGTTGATGATTGGTTGGTTGTTTTGTTTTATGGCATATCAACCTCGGCGGGTCATTTATTGCCAACTAAATAATATTTATTTATTGCTGGTGGTAACTTTTTTTTTCTTTCAACAATTTATTGTTGTTTTTATATAAGTTTTGTGTCTAGTAATACTTTTTCTTTTCGTGTATCAAGATTTCATTGGGATTTGTTTTTAAGGGCATGGTCCCCAAGTCCTACCCTGTTATTTAACCCATAACTGGAGGGAAGGGAAGGATTAATACCTTTCCCAAGGGTACCAGTGCTTAAGTGAATAGAGGGTATTCAACTGGAATTCGAACTCGGCTCACCGATTTCTCTTTCCGAGCCGGTCTCCATTGCATCACAACGCACATCCGTCACTAAACGCTTACAGCACCTGGTATTCCCAAGCGGTCACCCATCTAAGTACTGACCAGGCTCAACGTTGCTTAATTTCGGTGATCGAGCGAGAACCGGTGTATTCAACGTGATATGGCGAACAGTTATGTAATATCAGTTCTTCTATATAGCAGTGAATGTTGGGCCATCTTCGCAAATATGAAAATAAAACTTTGGAGTGATAGAAATATGACTCTACAGAAGGATGCTGAGGATACCATGGACTAATCTGGCGTCTAGGCTTTCACATTGCCGTAAATTTGCTTCCTTGTGCCTTTATGGTATTAGTTCGGATAGGCTCTTCGATATGGTATCCAGGCTTTATGAATTTAAGCGCAGTAGATCGTCTGAGTAGATTAGCAACAAGGTCTCATCAATTAACAGTTGAACTGGCTAGATGTAACCGTAAGTTCTATGCTAACAGTTTCTTTTTTTTCTTCTCGCATTTCTCACTCGTGGAAATCACTTCCGGCTTTATGCTTTTCCGCTAAATTTGATCTTAAAAAAAATAAAATTAAATGCTATATCAATCGTTATCTACTGTCTTATTGATTACTCTTTAATTGTTCACGCGGCTTTATAATATTTTAAGTATTCTAACTTTTTCACACCTTTTTTTTTTTTTGTGTCTTTACTGATTTAGTTGGAGTAAATTTGATTACAAAAAACAAAACAAAACAAGAAACAAAAAATAAAGGAAACAAAAAACAAACAAAAAACAAACAAAAATAAACAAACCCCCACAAAGAACAAACAAACAAAAATAAGATGAAAGAAAACTATTACAAAACTTTACGTGTATAACCAACATCAACAAAAACGGTTGTTGAATGCAAACGTTCGTGCGTATTATAAGCAACAGAAATTAAACGAAAGAAAAAATTAATCGAAAAATAAGAAGATTAGAAGTTGTTGACAACTACCGGTTGTATTGATTAACCCTCTAGGGCCATTCGTATCATATTTGATACAGTATTTCCCTATAAGGAAACATTTGGTATTTCCCTATAAGGAAACATCTGGTATTCATTGACTGAGCAGTCAGTACTGCTTTCATTTGAAATTTATAAAATATTTCTCTTAAAAAATTGTTCAGGAAAATATTTCTTTCAAGGCTTGTTTTCATACTGTATCAAATATGATACGAATGGCCCTAGAGGGTTAAGGCTTCTACTGGGCATAAAGTGGGGGATCAGTTCTATATTGTTATGAAGTAATAAACAGATCCCCCACTAATTACTACTTAACCCTCTAGGGCCATTCGTATCATATTTGATACAGTATTTCCCTATAAGGAAACATTTGGTATTTCCCTATAAGGAAACATTTGGTATTCATTGACTGAGCAGTCAGTACTGCTTTCATTTGAAATTTATAAAATATTTCTCTTAAAAAATTTTTCAGGAAAATATTTCTTTCAAGGCTTGTTTTCATACTGTATCCAATATGATACGAATGGCCCTAGAGGGTTAAAATTACATAACACCAGAATCTGTTGTTTCTGAAATTCTAATTTTAGTCTAACACTGAAGCGATTTAATAATAACTTCTGTTAACCAGTCGCATTTTCTCGGATTATGAAGAATCTTTATCCACGTCATTTACACAAACTAATGCAAGAGGATCGTTGATGAAGTTTTTTTTAATCATTTCACCCCAAGCAAAGCGATAACGCCACTGATGCGCAGGGGGCTACGTAAGGGTAAAAAGAATGGAAAAGAGAAAGCCGGAAACCACATCCTAAACAGGGAACACGGGATGAGCCTCTTCACCTGTTCAATAGACGTAGGTGGAGTGTGAACCGGACTAAACTATCGCCCGGTTCACACTCCACCCACGTCTATAAGTGGCTTGTTGATTCAATTTCTACGGCTTATCCACCCCTTGCAGGTTATCTAACACCACAAAATATCTTAATATTGTAAGTATCTTTTTTTGGGTGGGCGATAATGTTTTCGTGATAAAATTCTTACTAATTAAAACATAGCTGGAGTGGGAAGAAGAGATCGATTAATAAATTTCTTAAGAGTATTTGCGCGTAAGTTAATATAACAATATTTTATTTATTTTATTTTATCAATATTGTTCTTGGTATACCAAAATATATATATATCTTATATATATAAGATATATATATATATTTTGATATACCAAGAACAGTATTAATAAAATTGTAAGACAAAATAGAAAAGGTTTACTTTTGACGCGTTCCAATTGCAGTAGGTTTCGTTATATTAACTTATATGTATATATACATAGTCAGCCACAGACAGATCTGTTTTGCTATATCAGAGCTCATCAGCATGGTTAGACTACGATTGCTTTTAACCCAGGATTGAAACCGACCGAATTGGCGTCAGTCGGCGATTCTACCTATGTGCTATGGGCGCTCGGTAGAAGAAGGCAGACTTTTTAGCGCATATATTATCATTATACACGCCCAATAGCCAGAGTGCTCTAATTCATTACTGAATGAGCGATGCGATATATATATATATATATATATATATATATATATATATATATATGATAAATAAATAGATAATAAAATTTTTCATTACAAAGTAAGAGTTTTAAGAAATATTAGAATAAAATACATTCTGAATCGAAATAAAAATATTATAATTACACTCAAAGATCCCTTTGAGTTAGATCAAAAATATAAAATGTTTTCTTTCTTTATTTTCTTTGTTTTATAAAATTTTGGGATACAGAGAAAACTAAGGGAATAGTTTTGTAGCAATAATGGACACATCAACGGAAATGGAGTCTAAACAGGGGTTCTGACCGACTGACACTTTTGCCGTTAAGACTGAAAGAAGAAATAATGTATTTCCCAAAAATAGAAACTTTCTTTTTAATTTAAAATCGATCTCTATTCTGATTAGTAAAATTGATCACACACACAAATTTTTCTGTCATCCCACATCCATAAATAACAAACGTATTTTTCTTATATTCAAATGAAAATCATTTTCACAACAATGAGTCAACATTGCCTGATGACGAGCTAAAATCTCGAAACAGAAATTTCCATGTCGCAATGTAAACTATATTAATTTTAAATAATAACAACTTCAAATATATATATATATATATATATATATATATAGTAATATTTTTATTATTGGTATTTATAACAAAAAGCATTTCGGTACTATCAATAGTACCTCATTAGGCGATTTAAAAATCTTCTACAATAACATCCGACGCAATCTATGACACAACATACTAAATGTAGCCATATACTCTAACACTAAATGTTACACAAAGTTGATACTATATTACGTGTATAACCAACATCAACAAAAACAGTTGTTGAATGCAAACGTTTGTGTGTATAAGCAACAAAAATTAAACGAAAGAAAAACTGAACTCTTAATTCATCTTGCCCACCTCCATCTTTTAAAGGCATTCCTCTATTCATCGTTGACTTTATCGAGTCAAACCCTCTAAAACTTCTGCTACTCCCTCTTAATCGTCTGGATAAGGTAATATTTGTTTTTTAAATTAGCATATATCTGTCATACCCTAACACTTGCAACCGTAAATCGATCGATCGTATCGAAACACAACAGTTCTTGTGTAGGGGTGAAAATATTTTTATTATAAATACCGATAATAAAAAATATTACTACAACTATTGCTCTATTATGTATTGAACAATTTTAAAATTAAATGATACCAACTGAGGATTGTTATTACATTCATTCTTACTATTACTAATATATATATATATATATATATATATATATATATATATATATATATATATACACACACACACGCACACACACACACACATACATATATATAGTGTATCGAGGCAGCAGATAATTTTCTAAACATATATTGTTAAATATAACAGACAATGAATTTCAATTATGTTTAATCATGAGCCGTTCTAAACATCGTATTCTGGCTTTAATTGTAAGTGAAAATAAAGACAAAAGTTGTCCAACATTTGGGATTTTTTTTTATTATACTGGTTCTAAGCTTTCGGCTCACATGAGCCTTCTTCAGAGAGGTTACTATGATGTTAGCATAAAGACATCCACTATCAAAGATAGTATTATCTTGTGTTCACATAAAACATCGCAGACGCAGTTCGTAAATTTGTAATGCGGTTCTATGACGTCACACCACGTGAAAGACCGACAATTTAACAGAACCATATGCTTAAATGCAATGTAATGTATTGTGACTCGAGTGAAATAAGATTTTATCGAGTGTAGGTTGCTTTGATTTAATGTAAATGGCTTCCAACACACACACACACACACACACACACACACACACACACACATATATATATATATATATATAGAGAGAGAGAGAGAGAGAGAGAGGTATATATATATAAGGTTTCCCTTTGAATATCTTGTTCGTATTTTCATAAATAAATCTTTTATTGTTGCACATGAAGCCTATTCATTTTCGTTTGCCTGGGACATGTAATTACTCAGATATTCGCATTTTAAATGATGCTATTTTGTTCCGGACACACTGTACTTTATTTCATTGAATGCTTTATCTTGCTAATTACACAGGATCAAATGGTGGCTTCTCCAAACTTGGCGGAAAATAAAAAGCACGTCTACTTAAATGCGGATATCCACTAAAAATAACGTTGAAGTTGAGAATTGGACGGAAATTGTGACACTGATATCCGAAGAATTTTCATATCGAAAGAAGCCATCCAAAAGTTAAGCAAAGTATTAAGAGGTGATTTTCTAGTGTAGCTTAGATGTGACACAGGTTCGAGAGTGTAATGATTCTAGCGAGAAAAGATGCTAACCACGTCGAGATGAACGCATGTTAAACTAGCAGGTTTTATCGAGACTTTTCAGCAGTTTTTAACTTTCTCCAGAAGGTTGTTGTGGCCTGTTAGGGATAGGAAGAAAGACACGAAAATAAGAAGGTGGGTTGACCCAGTGTATTTGAATAACAGAACATATATACAAAATAAGAGTGTTGTCAGCAGATAGAAGTGTACGTACGAACTGTCAAGTTACACTGCGTCTCGACTGTCCCCCAGTAAGTATCGCAGGTTAGTATTTATGAAAGAGGAAGAGTTCATTCCAATGTAGATAGGGCACCATAACAGAGGTAGAGGAGACGATTTTCTAAGCATCGCTTAGATGTGACACAAGGCCAAAAGTATGGGGTATCTAGTGAGGATCGATCTCACTGCTCAGTTGTAATAGGTTCTAGCAAGACAAGTTTGCGAACCATTACACCACATCTCGGTGCCTGATTAAAATATTAAGAGACAGGAAATTTCCATTAGAAACAAACAGTACTGAACTGTTACTTAATATCAATCCTCCTGTGTGGCAGGAAATGTTGAATAATCACCTCACAGATGTAGAATTGACTTAAAGTAACTGAAATGTAGCTCTACAGTAGGATGCTGAGAATACCATGGACTGTTTGAGTTAGCAACGACAAAGTTTAAGAGAAAATGAAAACAAAAAAGGACATTTATATTTAAAATTAGAAAGAGAAAGTTGAATTTTTAGGGCAAATAATGAGGAAAGAATGCTTAGAAAATTCGATACTCAAAGGACAAGAGGTACAGACGAAAATAACGCATGACTTACATAGAAAGCTTATTTAAATGAATAGCAGAACATGGTTTAGAAGAGATAACAAAGAGAAAAAAATTATTAAGAGCTACAAAAGATAGGGAATTTTGAGAGCTTCTATCGCTAACTTTTTTTTTTTAATCATTTCACCCCGAGCAAGGCAGAAACGCCACTGATGTGCAGGGGGTTACATAAATGTAAAAAGATTAATTAGAAAAGAGTGAGGAGTACAAGCTACTTAGAAAGGAACAATAGAAAGCTGAGAAACAGGTGCGATGACAGATACATAGGTGGAGAGAAAGGGAAGGTTATACAGGGGAGGGGAGAGAGCTAGAGTCCAGTGGTTAGTAGATGAGTATTAACTTTGCATTTAAATTTCTGGAGGTTGTAGCCGTCAGGAAAGCAAGAATACGGGAGCGAGTTCCACAGGCGGGAAGTGCGAGAGAGGAAGCTGCAGGAGTAGAATTGTCGTCTGCATTTGGCTAACCTGACTGTGAATGGGTGGGACCCAGTTGCCAGTCTGGTTGCACGGGTAAACACCTGTTGAGGAGGCATCAGTGACTTAAGCTCATCCGAGCAGAAGCCATGAAAGTATGTATAGAGCTTCCTGAAGACACGCCGCACACAGAAGGGGAGCGTGAAGTTAATCCTAAGCAGAACGCATGAATATTAGATCGTAGTTAGTCGAGACATATGTAAATAATTCTAACAATTTTTATGGGTACGATACTCATTTTATAATTTGATAGTAACATTTATTTTCATGGAACAAATATGGAGGTTTCTACTCACAATAACAGGAACTGCCTACTGACAAAACAACGGTACAAGTTTATTTAGACGTGTGGTAGACTGAGTATCAAATTGGCCTCCAGAAATTCTCATCAAACATTTGTGGTGGAAACACACAAACGAATAGCAACAATATGACAAATAATGAGTCTGCCCCAAAAAATCAGTCATAAATAACAATAAACCCTTCAAAATTATCGATTTAAAAGAAGGAAATAAAAATGATTAATAATGTTGCATACAAGTTGTCAAAATCAAAATAAGAAAGAAACAAACATGTCTTCAACAACATTGGTTGTCAATTAAAAGTTATGAAACAGTAATGTATTTTGAATTATATTAAGCCTATTTTCCCTAACGAATACATACATACATACATACATACATACATATACACACACATATATATATATATATATATATATATATATATATATATATATATATATATGTAGGATAAAGAGAGAGAGAGTGATTGAAAGTTTAAAATATTTATTTTTCGACTTCAAGTTTTGCAAGAGACGGTTTGTCAGGACACACACACACACACACACACACACACACATATATATATATATATAGGCACTCACGATGCCTAGCAGCGTGCATCACGTGACAGCTTTAAAGAACTCCCTTTTTCAAAAAACACTAATCATCACATAATAATCACATTACAGTAAAAAAATGACCGTGTGCGTGTACCTCTCTGTGTGTGTGTGTGCATGTGCGTGCGAAATTTAAGATATAATTAAAAATGTATCTGTAAAAAGACAAAATGAATAAAAGACAATGGGAGAACTTATCTTAGTCGACACGTTTCGTTCTCTGATTTTGTATATATATCTATACTCTTTTGGAGTAGATAGACTGAACTATCGCCCGGTTCACACTCCCCACACGTCTATTGAACAGGTATAGAGGCTCATCCATTGTTCCCTGTTTAGGATGTGGTTTCCGGCTTTCTCTTTTCTAGTCTTTTCACTTTTCCTTATTTTTTTTATCAATTGGACTAGATAGACTGAACTATCGCCCGGTTCACACTCCACCCACGTCTATTGAACAGGTGCAGAGGCTCATCCATTATTCCCTGTTTAGGATGTGGTTTCCGGCTTTCTCTTTTCCAATCTTTTCACTTTTCCTTTTTTTTAATTTTTTTTCAATTGGAGTAGATAGACTGAACTATCGCCCGGTTCACACTCTACCCACGTCTATTGAACAGGTGTAGAGGCTCATCTCTTGTTCCCTGTTTAGGATGTGGTTTCCGGCTTTCTCTTTTCCAATCTTTTCACTCTTACGTAGCCCCCTGCACACCAGTTGCCTTGCCGCCTTGCCCGGGGTGATATGATTATATATATATAATCAATGAAGCGGCAGCTATAATCTTATGTAAGAGGAAGACGATGTATACACAGAAAGTGATTTTAAAGAAGTAACGGTTTTAATGGCGGTAAATGTTGAACAATCACCTCACAGATGAAGAAGTGACTTGAAGTAACTGAAATGTGGCTCTACAGAAGGATGCTGAGAATACCATGGATGGTTCGTGTTAGCAACGACGAAGTTTCACAAGGACTTTGTGTCGCAAGAATTTTCTTACAGCTTTCAGTCGGGCAATACGATTGATTTTGAAATTTTCGATACCACTGTATCACAGATATCTTCACTTATTTCTACACACACACACACACACACACACACACATATATATATATATATTACTCGTTCTCTCTCACTCTATCTCTCTCACTCTATCTCTCTCACTCTCTCTTTATATATATTCAAGCGTTATTTGTATGGATATTCGTGTCTGAAAACAGACAACGCGAATTTTTTATTTATTTTTTTATTTTTTATTTTTTATTTTTGAATAGTCTCTATTGGTCTGTGCATTTGAGAAATCTTAAAGAAAATGCGGTCACAGACATGGTTGGTTATTAAAATTTCATGAGTATGTAGGCCGATAGACGTAATATATGTTGAAATATTATAATGAGGCGTTTATTTAAAACACGGGTGTCCCATTGAAAATAACTTTTGACGTAGTAAAAATTTCGCATGAAAATAAATTAAAAATCAATCAACTTAATTCTTTAGAAAATACACCGTACACGCACACGCATATATATATATATATAATAAATATGAAAAGAGAGAATGATTAAGTTTGCAATGAATGCTCTCTGCAGTATCTTTGTGAAAGGGTTGTGCATTTTTGTAGAGATTTCGAATTTCCTATGATTCTGTCCATTTCTATGAGGGTATAGCTATGATGATGAAAATGGCAATCTTTGAGAAAACGCCAATACTGGAGTTTACTCATTAGATATACATTATATATATATATATATATCATTACAAACGATATTTTATTGAATACCCAGATTTGGGTAGAGGCTAAGCATATTTTATGCCGTATCTTATTCCGTCTATTGGTCTGAGCATTTAAGAAAACTTATTACAGAAAATGCCCCCCACCCCCAATCAAGATTCTGAACTGAGTTACTTTTTTGCGAGTAGACGAAATTGAATACTGTTTAAAATAAACAAAGCGTCTACTCAAACACGGGTATCGACTAAAAATAACATTTAAAGTAATATAAATATGTCGTCTTAAAAATAATTTCCATTAACTGGTTAAAATTTATGTATATATCTTCTTATTCGTACATAAGATTATAGCTACCATTTCATTGGTAATATATATATGAACTTGCATGGAAGAGGGATTGCTGCTTAAATGCACTATATATATATATATATATATATATATATATATATATATATATATATATATATTAATTTATTTGTTTGAACATTATTTTTAATAGATAATCGTATTTGAGTAGATACTCTGTTTTAAATGAATAGTACCTTTATATATATACCGGCCTGAATATTTTTGAAAAATTTTGTTAGTAAAATATCGGTCATTGGGCAGATTTCGAACCTTCAACCACGAAGCAACACAGGAAGAGGCGTCCGTTGATATGAGGCGGTTAGACGCTCGACCATGAACGAATCCTAATTAAGCCTTACAAACACAAATTTTCGATTTCTCGTAATATGCATCTCTACTTAATTATATTTTCAGTATATAATTTGTATGACGAATTAAGTGCATTCACAAGCAAGGCTTTTATGTTAAAAACTAATATGTGTGTTCTAAAATGTTTTTTTTAATCAATTAAACTACTAACTTATTGGTAAATCTACTAAGGTATAGATACATATCAGAGTATATAAACAAGATATCAGTCAGTCAGTTAAGTGCTATACGTGATACACGCTTTTGGCGATCATGTCTCCAAAAGGACATGACTGACTGGGCAGAAGATTATTCCACACTAGGTTGCCTTTGCTTTCTCCGGTAGACTTGTTGCCAGCCAAGGTTATAGAACCAAATCTGTCCTATTATTTATATACCTTTCCCAAGGGCATTTGTGCATAAGTGAATGCAAGGAATTCAAATGGAATTTAAACTCGGCTCCCCGATTTGTCGTTACGAGCCGATATCCACTGCACCACAACGTACATCCAGACAAGATATACCCCATTAAAAAACATAACTGCCTTTTCGTTGCTTGAAAACAAGAAGTTATAAAAATTGTTTATTCTCTTTGACTAAACCAGACTAATTAGGTACAACTTAAGAAGTTGAATATATGTGCCATTAGCAACAACACCATCATTTTGATCTATCTCATGTTGTTTACATATTTTTTATCGAAAAATAATAATAACAATAGTAATAACAACAACAATAATAATAATAATAATTTATACGATATTCTTTCTTAGAAAGAATACGTATTTATTTATTTTTATTTATTCATTCATTTTATTTATTTATTTTTCGATAACCTTATTTTCGACAACTTTAATGAAAGAATAACAGAATATACGACTTTAATGAAAGAATAACAGAATATACGACTTTAATGAAAGAATAACAGAATATACGACTTTAATGAAAGAATAACAGAATATACGACTTTAATGAAAGAATAACAGAATTTACAGTGGGCGAACAAATTATTATTTTTAAATTTCACGTCAGTAATAAACTCAAACATGTCAACATTTTCTTTTCCATTAAATTTTGATTTTTTTAATTTTATCTTAACAATTATTTTTGTTGTAAGGACTAGTGATGGTAGCAACAATTTTTTTTCTTTTAACAAAATACTCTCTAAGTGTAGTGATGTTTTTTCCGTTGATCGGCTGTTACGTCCAAGATTTTTTTTTTAAACGAGCGTTTTTCTCTTTAAATTTTTTTCTATATGAAATTCTGTTTTACTATTTTAACATAAACATGAATTCTTCTTCATATATTATTTAATTTATCTGTTTCTTCTTTAAATGATCCTAATAAATCAGTTTTCTTATTATTCATATTTCCCTTAGTTGTCGATATTGTGAAATATTTTTTTAACTATTATAATTTTCTTAAAAACAAAAAGACAAAACAAAACAACAGGAAAAAATACGATGAAAAACAGTTTGATTATAATTTCTACGATAGTCTTTTTTTTTTTTAGAAAGAATACGTATTTATTTATATATTTATTTTTATTTATTTGTTCATTTTATTTACTTATTTAATTTATTTTATTTTGATAACCCTATTTTCGACGACTTTAATGAAAAAATAACTGAATATGCAGTGGATGCACAAATTATTATTTTTATTTTAAATCTCACAGCACTAATAAACTTAAACGTATGTCAACTTTTCCTTTACCATTAATTTTTTTTCTTAACAATTATTTTTTTTACAAGGACTAGTGATGGTAGCAACAATTCTTTTTTTTTTTTAACAAAATACTCTCTAAGTGTAGTGATGTTTTTTCTGTTGAGCGGCTGCGACGCCCAAGTTTTTTTTTTTTTTTTTTTTTAACCAGCATCTTTCTCTTTGAATTCCAATCGCGTCTCTTTCAGCTGTCGCTTGGAAACCCATTTAGGAAAAGGAAAACTTCGAACAACAACCCGCAACTGAAAGTGTTAATCGATAGAAAAAGAAATCGAACAACTTAGAACTGAATTATCAGTACTCGATGAACTGACAAGAGGAATAAATGTAAGAACTAGAAAAGGCAGTTTTTTTAAAAACCAATTCCCCCTCCCAAGCAGGGCAATAATGTCATTAAGAGGCAAGAAGAAAAGAGAATGAAAATACTTTAGAAGGAATTGGAAACCCTATTCTTAACCGGAAACAACGGATAAAAATATGCTCCCGTTAAAAAGAACGGCGTGTTTAAAACTGAGTATGTGAATTTTTATGTGTGCATATAGATATATATATATGTATGTATTAATATAAAATTGCAAGTTTTTGATTCTAGACACTGTCTATGATTCCCTACACCAGTATTACCATTGTTACAGACATTATCATTATTGCCACAGTATTACCATTGTTATAGACATTATCATTATTGCCATAATATTACCATTGTTATAGACATTATCATTATTGTCATAGTATTACCGTTGTTATAGACATTATCATTAGTGCCATAGTATTACCATTGTTATAGACATTATCATTATTGCTACAGTATTACCAGTGTTATAGACATTATCATTATTGCCATAGCATTACCATTGTTATAGACATTATCATTATTGCCACAGTATTACCAGTGTTATAGACATTATCATTATTGCCATAGTATTACCATTGCTATAGACATTATCATTATTGCCATAGCCAGTATCACCGTTGTTACAGTACGCTATCTTCATAGGCATAGTCAGTACCATCATCGTCATATCTAGAACTAACATTGTCATATCATCATTTAGGTCACATCGATGACATTGTATATGTTAATGTTGAATTGAATGACATTGGATATGGCAAAGGTAATATTGAGTATGATAACGCGGATGTTACTTGTGGTGCAGTGTATATCGACTCGGAACGACAAATCGGGTAGCCGAGTTCGATTTCCAGTTGAATTCCTCGAATTCACTTACGCACAAAAAGCCTTGGGAAAGGTATTAATCTGTTTCGTCCCTCCAGTTATGGGCTAAATAATAGGACAGATTGGGTTCTATAGCTTTGGCTGGCAACCAGTCTACAGCAGAAAGCAATGGCAGCCTACTGCGGGATAATCTTCTGCTCAGTCAGTCATGTGTCTTTCGGGACATGATCGCCTAAAGCTTGTATCACGTATGGCACTTAACCCTCTAGGGCCATTCGTATCATATTTGATACAGTATTTCCCTATAAGGAAACATTTGGTATTTCCCTATAAGGAAACATTTGGTATTCATTGACTGAGCAGTCAGTACTTCTTTCATTTGAAATTTATAAAATATTTCTCTTAAAAAATTTTTCAGGAAAATATTTCTTTCAAGGCTTGTTTTCATACTGTATCAAATATGATATGAATGGCCCTAGAGGGTTAATAATATAATATGATTAAGGCTTCTACTTGTCATAAGGTGGGGGATCAGTTCTATATTGTTATGAAGTAATAAACAGATCCCCCACTAATTACTACTTAACCCTCTAGGGCCATTCGTATCATATTTGATACAGTATTTCCCTATAAGGAAACATTTGGTATTTCCATATAAGGAAACATTTGGTATTCATTGACTGAGCAGTCAGTACTGCTTTCATTTGAAATTTATAAAATATTTCTCTTAAAAAAAATTTTCAGGAAAATATTTCTTTCAAGGCTTGTTTTCATACTGTATCAAATATGATATGAATGGCCCTAGAGGGTTAATAATATAATATGATTAAGGCTTCTACTTGTCATAAGGTGGGGGATCAGTTCTATATTGTTATGAAGTAATAAACAGATCCCCCACTAATTACTACTTAACCCTCTAGGGCCATTCGTATCATATTTGATACAGTATTTCCCTATAAGGAAACATTTGGTATTTCCATATAAGGAAACATTTGGTATTCATTGACTGAGCAGTCAGTACTGCTTTCATTTGAAATTTATAAAATATTTCTCTTAAAAAATTTTTCAGGAAAATATTTCTTTCAAGGCTTGTTTTCATACTGTATCAAATATGATACGAATGGCCCTAGAGGGTTAAATGATTCACTGAATATCCAGTATCATCAACGTCATAGTCACTATCGTCATCGTTATATGTCGTGTCATTACTTAATATGCAGTTAATTCCATAATTATCTCAACCATTATCATCATCGCCATAGCCTGTATCGTTATTCCCATAATCAGTATCATCATCCTCATATCTAGTATTATCATATCCACAATCATTATTGTCATATACAGTATCATCATTGTCATAACAATTATCAGCATCGTCATATACAGTATGCTATCGTCATATCTCGTCTTAAAATCATTGGCATATTCGCTATCGGCATCGTCATGTCTAGTTTCATCACACTCATAGCTAGTATCATCATCATAGCCAGTATCATCAAAATCATATTTGATATTATCATCATTATTGTCATATTCGCTATCATCATCGTTATATCCACAGTCATGATCGTCATAGCTAATATATCCAGCATCAACATTGTCATAGCTCCTGTTATCATCATTGATATATCCATCATCATCATCATCATCATCATCATCACTAGTACCATTATCGTCATGGACAGTATCATCATTGTCATATCTGGTAATACAATCATCATCGCCATACGTAGTATCCCCACACGCCATATCCAGTACCATCATCGTCATCTCGAGTAGAACTATCATAATCCTTATTGTCAGTATCATCATTCTCATATCCAGTACCATCATCTGTTATATAATTATCTTCATCTTCATAGGCAATATGGCCATCATCATATCCAGCACTATCATCGTCATCTCCATTGCCATATTTAATATTATCATAATCCCTATCGTCATATCCAGTACCATCATCATCATCATAGGCATATCATCTTTGTCATACTACTATCATCATCTTCATAGGCAATATCAACATCATCATATTCCGTACAATCATCATCATCTCCATTGTAATATTTAGTATTATAATCCTCATAGACAGTATCATCATCGTCATATTCAGTCCCATCATCGTCATAGGCAGTATCAACATTTTCATATCTACTACTCTCACCATCGTCACAGGCAACATGACGATCGTCATGTATCGCGCCATCATCATCGTCATAGGTATTATCATCATCGTTAAATCCAGTGTCATCATCATTGCTATTATTACCAATGTAATTTTCCCATATTAAACAATTTGTAGTCGGAATATTATTAATGATTTTCATTATTGCATTTTCATAAATTCTACCATTGGTTAGTTTTGTTTTATTTTTCAAGAAAACCCACAATTTCCAGTAGGCGAATTAATATTCGAGAAAAGATTCCGCCGTTTATCAGGAAGAACACTTAAGGTGAAAGAAATTGCTTTATTAAATTATTTTAAAACATTTTTTAGAAAATAGACAGATATTAACAAAGATTGTTGATGCGTTAAATAAAACAAAAAACAAAAAAACATCTATTTGGTTTTCTTTTTCATTTATTGATAAAATTAAGTGTTGATGAAATTTATTAATAAATCATGATTTTATTGGAGTAACCGTTCACCTTTCTTCTTCTATGCGCCTATTTGCACAAGCTTGTCAGGTAGACAACCAGGTGCTATGCGCCTATTTGCACAAGCTTGTCAGGTAGACAACCAGGTGCTATGCGCCTATTTGGACAAGCTTGTCAGGTAGACAACCAGGTGCTATGCGCCTATTTGCACAAGCTTATCAGGTAGACAACCAGATGCTATGCACCTATTTGCACAAGCTTATCAGGTAGACAACCAGGTGCTATGCGCCTATTTGCACAAGCTTGTCAGGTAGACAACCAGCTGCTTTTCTCAATCTCTCTTGAAACCTCGGTATGGCCTGTTAAGTTTTTCAAGCCCAGCTTCTTCATTCAGTCAGTTAAGTGCCATACGTGATACACGCTTTGGCGATCATGTCTCGAAAGATACATGACTGACTGGGCAGGAGATTACCCCGCAGTAGATTATCCATTGCTTTCTGCGGTAGACTGGTTGCCGACCATAGCTATAGAACCCAATATGATATGTTATTTAACCCATAACTGGAAGGAATAGACGGATTAATACCTTTCCCAAGAGTATTTGTGCGTAAGTGAATGCAATGGATTCAGCTGGAATTCGAACTCGGTTCCCCGATTTCTCGTTCCGAGCCGATATCCAATGCACCACAACGCACACCCACGCTTCCTTATTATGATTAAAAAAAAATTTTTTTTGTGGGGAGCTTCCTCATTATGTGTTTAAAAAATTTCAATTATCTCTTTCTCGTTCTGAGTATCTAATTCTTCTTCTTCGATGTACCTTATCCTGAAAGGACGTAGGCGATCATGGCCTTCCACGTCTCCCTATCCCTGGTGGCTCTGAGCACACTTTCTCCTGTAACACCATGCAACCCTTCTTCTGTCATCCACCTGCTCACGCCCTTCAAATATGTTATCCGCTGCTTTCCTCTGTCTCTTTCTTTCTCTATCTGATCTGTTAGTATCAGGTTCTCCAAGCCCTCCTTCCTCATTGCATGTCCCAGGAATTTCAGCTGTCTCTTCCTGATGCTCAGTATTAATTTCCTTTTCGTCTCCATCATTTCCAAGACCTCATCATTGC
Source organism: Ascarosepion bandense (assembly GCA_037127315.1). Taxonomy (NCBI): domain Eukaryota; kingdom Metazoa; phylum Mollusca; class Cephalopoda; order Sepiida; family Sepiidae; genus Ascarosepion; species Ascarosepion bandense. The sequence continues at coordinate 1,758,934 of JBBBDQ010000865.1, read as the reverse complement.
TCACATGCTCGATCCATGATATTCACAGCATCCTTCTTTAAAACCACATTTCAGTTGCTCCACGTTTTTCCTTCATCTTTGATGATATTGTCCATCATTCATTGCCATATTGAAGAACTGAGATCACATAGCAATTCAGTCTTCTCTTCTTTGTTTCTACTGAAAGTTTCCTGTTGGTTACACCCTACTTAGCTTCTGGAACGCGTCTTTTCGCCATGCCAATGACAGAACGGGGGTTGCATGGTGTAACAGAAGAAAGCGTGCTAATAGCCGCCAGGGATAGGAATACGTGGAAAGCCATGATCGCTTACGTCCTGAAAGGACAAGGCACATAGAAGAAGAAGAAGAAGAAGAAGAAGAAGAAGAATAGAAACAATTCTTTGTTTCCAATAGCAAGAACTATCATAATCGTCATAGGCAACTAGATTGCTATGCGATATTTATCCTTCTGTATGGAAGTGAATGTGGGGCGATCTCATCAAGGATAAAAGAGAGGCTTGAGGCAGCAGAAATGTGATTTTACAGAAAGATGCTTAGGATACCATGGATAGAGCGCGTGAGCAACGATGAGGTGTTGGAGATGATGCAAAGAGAAGAAAACTGATACTTTTCATCAGGAAGAGAGGGATTAGGTTCTTGGAACACGTAATGAGGAAGAAAGGAAGTGAAGAATTTAATACTCACAGGTCAGATAGAAGGAAAGAGAGACATGGGAAAGCAGCGCGAGTCATACTTGATAGGCTTGAGCAAATGGATGGCGAAGCGGGAATTGGGAGAGATACCAAGGGGAAAAATATTGATATCGACAAGAGACAGAACCAAATCCATGATCGCTTACGTCTTGAAAGGACATGGTATATGAAGAATAATAATTGCGTGTTCGCTCGATTTATGGAATTTTTAGTATCCGTCTATCGAACCACGTTTCTGTTGATTCCTGTTTCTTCTTCATCTTTGGTAAGATTGTCCAACGTTCACTGCCATACAAAACGATTGTTACATCACATAGCGATTCAGCATTTTTTTCTCGGTTTCTAACGAACTTTTCCTCTGTCTTATTACTCTACTTAACTTTTGACGTTTTTCTGCTAATCCGATGCGCCTTTAGATTTCGATGTCGCTTCTTCAATCCTCTGTTAAAAAAAACTCTCAACGATATGCCTGATTCCTCGATGTTTTTGGAATCGCTTTTAACACTGATTACTCGCTGGCAATCTTCAGCTAGTTTTTGCAGCGTGAGACCTGGATCGCTTTCTAGTCTTAGACTAAACCATCGCCTGGTTCACACTCCACCTACGTCTATTGAACAGGTGAAAAGACTCATCTCTCGTTCCCTGTTTAGGATGTGGTTTCCATTTTTCTCTTTTCCAATCTTTTCACTCTTACGTAGCCCCCTACACATCAGTGGCGTTACCGCCTTGCTCGGGGTGACATGATTAAAAAAAAATATTTAAACTTTTGTAGTTTCTTGGTATTTGCATCTCCAATACGGAGTTCGCATCTTGGGTCTTTTTTTTCCTTTCTGCCAACCATTCTTTCTGTCTTCTTACAAATGATGGTTAGTCCTTTCTTCCTGCTTTCTTTTACTAACCTCTCCATGAAATCTTGTAGTTTTCTTTCTGTACTAGCCATAACCACGTATCTTATATTGTTATCAACCGATAATACTTCCTAGTGGGGGTCTCCAGCTCCCTTAGGATAGCTTCACTGTAGATTTAAATACATCTGGAGAGACGACACATCCTTGTCTTACACCATTTTCTAGTTTTGTGTACCTAATAAATTTGTTATCTATTCGAATGCAGGCGGTTTGCTTTTAAGATTTATTCTAACATTCTTCTCGAATAGATTGAGTTTCCATAACAGCTCAAATTGATCCTTGTGTCGTACTTTGTCAAATATTTCTGCGTAATCTATTAAGATATTGAATAAGTTCTCGCTGTTTGCCAACAGGTGGCGTTTCTAGACATGCGTATCTATAGTTTCAGATGGTAATGCATCTATAAGGAAATATAATAAGCATGTAGCCCGTTCAAATGATTAATATATGGAGCTCGCATTAATTTGCATTTATTAATGCTACGAAGATGGGGTCTGCTGAGGTACGCCAGTATGATACCTCTGTCATGTATTTTGTTTATCACTTCTGCGATGACGAAATCGTCCAAGGCTGTGAGCATTTCTTTTACGATTCTATCTTCTGTTTTCTCTTCATCTTGTCCATTGCCGGTCATACTTCAGCTTTTAATATCTCCAGCCCTTTCATATTTCTGTTCATTGTAGGTCTGGAATAGTTCTCTGACATATCCGCCTCCTGTTGGGAGTATTTTTTTCTTTTTCATTTATCAATATCCCTTCCATTGATTTTTTAGTTTCGTTTTTTCATGTAACATAGTTATCTTTGCATTTGACGCGTTTATTTCTTTTAAATTTTCAAATGTACCAAAAACCCCTTGCTCCCAATACTATATAACAAATGGTAGACGATCGAGAACTGTACCGGTGTACGTAGGTTAGTCCGAGTTCTCTGGGCATAGAGATAATCCTAGTAATAAAATATTGAAAGGAAGTCATTATTATGGTAAACTAGCAGTATAGCCCGGCGTTGTTCGGGTATAATGAAAGCTTTAAAACTAATCCATGGTCCTGGAGCTCAGACTCTTTGGGCACGAAAGACTAAAAAGCAATAGTTGTTTCCAGTTAAATCGAAACCGTAGACTGAAAGAAAAATGAATGGATGTGAGTCAAATTTTGATTTCCTGGTATCGATATCAAATAAGTTTTTTTTTCGACGTAAACTGAATTTTAAAGGCTAAATAAGTCATCTGAGTAAATGGTATCATGGCTGAGACTAAGAACTACACTTATACCTACTTAGAGCCAAACCCGAAGCAAAAACTAAAATAAAAGGGCTGAAAAAATACAGACATACAGGCAGATAAACAGACACACGTGCAAATATCTTGTCTTTTATATATATATATATGATCGATTTTCTGCACTATTGTAAGAACTGCAACCTTGAAACTTCTGAATATCGTTTCTTATGTTTTTGTCTATGAGTGTATCAAATTTGATTCAAATCGGACCACTCCTCCTATAACCCGATTTTTTCGATTATCGATTTTCGATATTTATCGGGGATACCTCCACACAAAACGTAGCTAAGAACACTCGCAGACGCTTATAGTACAACTGTGTAAATTTTCAAGAAAATCGGTTCAACCATTTCGGAGTCTATATGTAACGGACACACACAAGCACACAGACACATACATACAGACAAAGTTCCATTTATAAATAAGTTTAGATTGTGTTACTACTAATAAATATATATATATGGTGGTCTGTACTGTTTGCTGAAATACAAGTTTCTGTTCGAATGTATTGCTTTTTCTCTGTTGCTTGCTTTACACTGCAGGTAATATTCAGTGAAATATTTTACATTGTCTCTATCTACTGTAATTATCTATGAGAATTCATTCAAATTTATTGTACTTTACTGATTGCTTTATATCAGTTTTCTTTGTTTTTATATTCCAGCACGCATTGGTACAAATAAGCTAGTATTTCTTTTCTGATTTGGTAAATTTCGTTGATTCCATTTGGCATGGCAATGATTGCAAAGAATTTGTTCTTCTCCAAATCATAAGACAAACCGCATAGGTGCATACTGTGATTTTTTCCTAAAGAATAAAGTAGGAAACTTCTTGGTCTGATCCGACTTAAGTCTGTTCTTGTCTTGAAGCTAGAACGCCGCGATCGCTTTTTGCATTATTACTGTTGATTTGCCTTGTCACTGTTGCTTTGATTTGTATCTATTGTTTACTTAATATTATTTCTGCCATGTTCTTTTCTATCTCTTGTTATTGTTTATTGCAAACGTTGTCAATTCTGTTTGTTGGATATGTCTGCCAATATTATTTAAACATGGCCAAACTTCACTCAGTTTCTTTTGAAGGTTAAAGTTACAGTATATGATTTCATAATTTATTCCAGTCTACTGTTACGATATTGTCTTTGCAAGCACAAAAGCATACATTTACCCCTAGAAAAAATACTTTAAAATATATATTTCAATATATGATGAAACTTAATATATTTCCTTGGGCGGAGGCATCTTTGGTAACTGTACTTGTTATGCGCAGGCAAAGGCGATATTTAGTTTTGCCGTCTAATATTGTCTACGAAAATGAAAAAATAAGGCATCTTTTTTTCGACGATAATGCGAATAAGCATTGCAATTTTAATAAATCCTTGATCTTCTGATCATAAACCAAGTCATGAGTACGACGGCAGAAAGACTCCTGATTGGGAGATAAACGTTTTTGAGGAGAATGGAATCGCCCCTTAATTGCTGTTGTTCCCATCTTCATCCTGACCCTGGGTGGTAGCATATGTTAGGGTTCTAGCTATAAGCAAATAGTGAATAGCCAAACAAAAAACTATCTATCGAAACTTATTTATAAATGAAACTTTGTGTGTGTGTGTATCCGTTACTTATAGACTCCGAAACGGCTGAACTGATTTTCTTGAAAATTTACACAGTTGTACTATAAGTGTCTGCGAGTGTCCTTAGCTAGGTTTTGTGTCGAGGTACTCCCGATAAATATCGAAAATCGATAATCGAAAAAATCGGGTTATAGAAGGAGTGGTCCGATTTGAATCAAATTTGATACACTCATAGACAAAAACATAAGAAACGATATTCAGAAGTTTCAAGGTTGGAGTTCTTACAATAGTGCAGAAAATCGATAATATATATATATATATAAAGGCAAGATTTTTGTGTGTGTGTGTGTTTGTTTATCTGTATGTATGTCCTGTATACAACTCTACAATTTTTATCCGATTCTCACCAAACTTCACAAAAATATTCTTTAGGCAGAGTCTAAGGTCCAAGACCATGGATTAGTTTTAAAGCTTTGATTACACCCGAGCAACGCCGGCTATACTGCTAGTAAAAGAATAAAACTACGTTCAGATTTGTCTATATTTCTGAGATGAGGTAGTGTAATTAAATTACATTGTTCGGACAGTTGTCCTCATCTTTATTCCAATATTCAAGATCATAGAAATGAATGCAATATAGGAACCAATAATACGGAAAACCAATTACAAACATCAACATTACAATATGAGCTCAGGTAGAAAATCGTTCTGAGATCCTAGATCCCCAAAATTCATATACTGATGCATGACCCAGAGGATAAAAGCTTTGGTTGACCCAAAGAGTTCTGAGTTCAATACTTCAATGAATTCAATGCTACGCCAGTGGTGAACAAAAAGGTTCTGGATGGCTTTGAAGTTGTGGAGAGTAATGATTGCCCACAATTAAAAGGACATGGTGTATAGAAGAATTCTGAATATATCCAAATAAGAAAACACCAGCTTGTACTGAATATGAAGATGGTGATATTGCCTATGAAAATGATGATAATAGTTTATATGCCAAAGATGATACTATGATGATGGTGGTACTGGATATTACGATGAGGAATATGATAATACTAAAAATGACAATGGAGATGACGATGGTGATACTGGATATAATGATCACGATATTGCCTATGAAGATGCTGATAGTAGTAGATATGACATATGATACTGCCTATGACGATGATGATACTGAATATGACAATGATGATAATGACAATGAAGATTATAATAGTACTAGATATGACAATGATGATGTTGCCTATGATGATTATGATAGTTTTAGATATGACAATGTTGATACTCGAGATGACGATGATGCTTGTTCTTGTCAGTTTCTCTTTCTCTCTCTCTCTTATATATATATATATATATATATATATTCTCTCTCTCTTATATATATATATATATATATATATATATATACTGTTTAATATAAGAGAAAATGAATGTCTATTATGTTTAATCATGAGCCGTTCTAAACGTCGTATTTTGGCTTTAATTTCAGTTGAAAATAAAGACAAAAATTCTCCAACATTTGGATAATTATTTATTGATTTGCTTTTGGCTCACATGAGCCATGTGATGGTGGATGTTATAATATTTCAGTCTAAACAACCTCTCTGAAGACATTCATTGTCTCTTATATTTAACTTACTTGCTGCCTCGATACACTAAATAAATATATATATATATATATATATATATATATATATATATATATAAAATAAATTTTTGGCGGAAGTTCAAAAAAATAATTTTTCTGTGAAGTATATTTTTTTTAACTTTCGCCGCCATTAATATATCTGTCTTTATTCCGAAATAGAATGTTGCCGAGGATATGTGACATTTCTCTTAGGGATTTCATGTAGAAATGGCCATACAACTGATTTGAACATCGAAATTTATTTTATTTTATAATTGGCTCTGTAATTTCAATATTAATTATATTGAGCCCTCCACCTTGATCAGTTTTAATATTAATATAATTAATATTAATTAGGATCGGTTCTTTGGGATTTACCTTCCTGTTTTTCCTTTTGGATTTAAGTTTTATATTTAGTATATTTAGTATATATCATTGTGCAAAATAATTGAAACAAAACGAATAATATCTTTCTAGGATCTTTCACACTTTCCCTGATGACGTATACGTCGTCTCTTGGCGTTGTTTTTTTTTCTCCCGACCGCATTTTCCTTTATGTTTTAGACTGATGGATCCAGTTTGTTTCTTCGCCCCGATGACATGACTGACAGTTAAAAGGTTGACACCAACAATATTCGTGATCTGTCTGTAAGGCGTGTTAGTGCAGCGATACAATTTTCGTAGGCTTCCATAGGGTAACAATAGCCGTGGGATAACAAATCGACAGTCAAAACAATAGTGCCTAGGTGTGATAAATATCTGATGCGATCACGGATAACGCAATATTTTTCAACGTCAAACAAGTTTCATCATACACCCCGAAAATAGTTCATATTACTGCACACCACATCAAATGACCTAATCTGAGAAAAAAATAGAAATTGATTACACCCTGTCACTGCATTGTGTCTAAAACTGACCGTATGGTGATAGAAAGGAAACTAAAACAGTTGTTTCAGTTAATTTGCAAGTATATATATATATATATATATATATATATATATATATATATATATATATGTATTTAACCAGCAATCCTTCTTTCATGCAAGTTTATATATATATATATATATATATATATATATATATAAACTTGCATGAAAGAAGGATTGCTGGTTAAATACAATATATATATATTAATTTATTTGTTTGAACATCATTTTTGATAGATAATCGTATTTGAGTAGATACTCTGTTTTAAATGAAATATTACCTTTACATATATACCGGCCTGAATATTTTTGAAAATTTTGTTAGTAAAATAAACGTCATTGGGCAGATTTCGAACCTGCAACCACTAAACAACACACACACACACACACACACACACACACACACACACACACACACATATATATATATATATATATATATATATATATATATATATATATATGGGGGGTTAATACTGACGGAAGTTCATTCCACAGTTAGATATTTACTTTTAAAAAGTGCCCAATACAAAAGTAGAGCACAGATATCTTCTTCTTCTTCTTCTTCTTCTTCTTCTTCTTCTTCTTATTATTATTATTATTATATACTGAAAATTAATAGCTATGAAGTTTTGTTGTTTAATGCACAATCATCAGGTAGTAAAATGTGGTTAATTTATTTGGTTATATATGTATAGATAAGGAGATTTCAGAAATAAAATAAAATAAAAATAAAATAAAGAACTCATTAAATGAGATGAATGAAGTATAAATGTATCAATGTTGTGCCACGGAAGATTAGGCATGTCAAATGTTGAAACCGGAAATAAGCCAGGAGCATAGAATATGGAAAAATATATTCTATGCTACTGTCTTATTTCCTGTTTAAACTTTTGACAGGTTTAGTCTTTCTTTGCAAGACATTTGTGTATGAGTTCACAAATTCAAGTCTTTTAAAATGTAATCACCTCCAGCACAATTTATCTATATCATTTGATGACCTTCTTTATGTCATTTTAATTTTATTTTTTAAATCTATCTATCTATCTATCTATCTATCTATCTATCTATCTATCTATCTTTAACCAATTAAATTAGCCACATTTCATTGCCTGATGACAGTGTATAAACACCGAAACTTTATACCTATTAAGTTGCAGTATGCTAAAATAATAATAATAATAATAATAATAATAATAATAATAATAATAACAACTATATATATATATATATATATATATATATATATATATACTCTAACACCCCCCCCCCCAAAAAAAAATCCAACACAAATAAACGGGCTTTTCAACTAGATAATTCTCATTTCTAAAAAACTACCTGAAGATGAAGCCAACAACATAATGGGCTGGCTTCGAAACACGAAAATATTTGTGTAGTAATACTATGAATTAATGAAAACATTGTAACAACCATTACAGTATATATATATATATATATATATATATATATATATATATATATATATATACGCTCTCACACCCTGATTGAGCACTCTGGAAGAATGGTGGACTTTGAAAAACAGTAGCTACTCTGGCATGTACGCATCGCTCATTCAGTAATGAATTAGAGCACTCTGGCTATTGGGCGGGTACAATGACAATATATACGCTAAAAAGTCTGTCTTCTTCTACCGAGCGCCCATAACCCAGAGGTAGAATGGCTGACCGACGCCAATTCGGTCGGGTTTCAATCCTGGGTTAAAAGCAATCGGAGTCTAACCGTACTGATGAGCTGTGATACAGCGAAACAGATCTGTCTGAAGATGACTATATATATATATATATATATATATATATATATATATATGTATATATTTATGTGTGTGTGTGTGTGTGTGTGTGTGTGTGTGTGTGTGTGTGTGTGTGTGTGTGTGCAGAATGGCAGCCCTGGAAGCATTGTATCATTACTGGATTCGTATCGAGTGTATTAATATCTCTAAAGAGATAAGTGTCATTACAGATTTATCTTTCCAGATATACAAACCACTAAATATTAATAGACGTTTACAAACGGATGCCTTGTACATGCATAATTGATTATTTTGTCGCGTCTGCTGTTGTTTAACGGTCATTAAGAGCACTATTTTCTATCTGCGCGTTGACTCCAAAAGCAAATGAATTATGACAGAATCCCTTGCTTATTAACTCAGAACTAAGAACGATGTTAGGAATAAATCAGTAGAAAATCGTAAAAACAACTATAAACTGGTTCCGTAACATAAAATGCATAAATAATTACATATACATGCAACTAGCTATAAAAGGTTTCTACTCTTCTATAATCGAACCCATCTCGTGATCGCAAGAACAAACAGAAATAAGCACGAAGTAAAAAGCCTTTGGTACTGCACAAAATCACTTTCATTCGACAAAGAAGACGTGTAGCTAAAAAAAAAGAAGAAACCTTCGACGTTTCAATGGAAAGTTTTGATGGTGTAACTGATATGTATACATTTAATACATGAGTCAAGTAGAATAAAAATGACACATACCGCTATTAGAATAAAGGTTTCATAATCCTACGAAACTGTGACAAATAAAAAGATAAAAAGAAAAGAACAACATTTTTTTTTCCAAAAAATGTGGGATTTGTCATAATCATAAAAACAAACCTAAAAAAGGAGATTTCTTTGTTGACACCCTCAACGTAATAAAAGGTACGTATCAACCATACAGAAAGCCTAACGACAAACTTAACCTCCACGCATCTTTCAACCACCAACCAACAATAAATAAGTAGATCTCGTAATAAATTAACCACAGGTTACCTAACATTTATTCAAATGAAATTATCTTCAACAAAACCAAAAAGTTATGAAACCACTGTAAAAATAATAGTGGATTTTCGACAACATTGACATAGACACAACATAGTACAAAAAAAAAACTAACATGATAAGAAACATAATATCTTTTAAACTACCGCAAATTAAAAACGTAATTAAAAGCATAGGACAAATTCATTAAATTCATACGCAAACACCCCCATCAAACGTGCTCCTCAAGATATTCAACAGTAATACGGTAAAAATCAGTTACATCTTTTCTGAGAACATGACACAGATAATATAAAGCACAACAAAAATAACCAACAATCCCTCCACGCAAGTCAAAACCACATTAAACTGCAGAGCAAATAAAAAATGTCCCTTAAATGGAAATTGCTTGTAAAACAACATAATACAGCAAACCACAGCAAAATCACTTGACTTAGAGAAATATATACAGGAATAACTGAAGGTCACTAGAAATAGAAACGAGGCAAAATAAACACCTTCTATAAATAGCAAATAAGCGGACAGCACAATGCTTTCTAAGCATATATGGGAGATTAAAAACAAAATCCTATTTATACCATAAATATAATAGAAAATAAGGAAAACAGCATCAGTCTACAACGAGAAGTTCAAAAACAGTAAAATGTCTCTGAAGAGGAAAAAAAACATTAATCACCTTCCCAAACCAGCATAAATTAATAAATAAGCGATCAGAGCTCATCTCAAAATGCAGATAAGAGATTATTTTCTTTTAAAAATTGAAAGCCAAAAACGAATAACTTGTAAAATACCACTAAGAAAAATACAAATATATGCACTATAAACAACACATACGATATAATATAGTTTAGACAAAGCCAATACTTTAAACTAAATAAATAAGATAACCACCAACCCTAAAAAATAAAAAACGCACATAAATATAAGTACATGCAATAACAATAATGAACAACAAATAATTAAGGATTTAATAATGAATAATTAATAATGAGTAATAATTAACATACAACATTATAAAATACTTCACCACACTCGGATCCAGAAGGATTCCTACGCAATAGTCTCTAGAATAACTTGTAACTTAACCGTTAGCGCCTACCCTATAAACACCAAGGTAAAATAATAGACCCTGCTGACCATAGTACACCAGGGACCTGTATAGAAAAATAATCGAACCATAAAACAATGCACATGGCCTGAAGATTCTGTTCAAAGATGAAACAGACTGTCTTCATTTGCTGTTGACATCTGTGTCTATATATATATATATATATATATATATATATATATATATATATATAGTATTGTAATAGTTGTTACAATGGTTTATAAATTCATAGTATCACTACACAAAGATTATCGTGTTTCGAAGCTGACCATGTGTCCTGGCTGCTTCTTGTTCAGGTGATCAAGTTGGTTTGAAAATTATCTAGTTGAAAAGACCGTTTATTTGTGGTGGATTTTTTTTTTTATGAAAGTGGGGTTGGGTTGTAATTTGGATTCTATTGACCTTATTAACGTCTTGGGGTTAGGTGTTTGGGGTGTGGCTAAGTTCAGGATAGGTTTTCCTATTTATCTTGTCTGGATGTAAGCTGGTGGCGCCGTGGATGTTGTTATTTGGTTTAGGGGTTGGTATGTGTTGTTTTGTTTTGGGGTTTGTTGCTTCTTCTTTAATTTTGGTTATTTTGTATTGTGGTATGTGTTTTTTTTGTTTTTTACAGTGTCGATATTTTCTTTTATTTTATTATATATACATGGAAAGGAAATAAATAAGTTTATATATATATATATATATATATATATATATATATATAAATCCCGGGAAAAGGATATCAAATATATATATAATAATAATAGAAATAAATAAATACTGTCAAAAATTACATTTTTAACTTAAAACTTTTTGGTAGTTTTTCCTATATATATATATATATATATATATGGAAAGGAGATAAATAAGTTTATATATATATAAATCCCGGGAAAAGGATCCAAGTTTTTATGATTTTGAGTTCTCTGGCATTTCCTTTTTTTTAAAAAAGTGATCAATACAAAAAATATTGTAGAGCATAATATAATCATATAATTATAAATTAACAATACATTGCGACTTGGAAATTTCTATGTTTTGAGATTTTTATCTCGTCTTCAAGTAATGTTTGGCATTTGTCGCGAAAATCATTTTCACAACTAACACCAAACATTGCCTAAATACGAGATAGAAATCTCGAAACATAGAAATTTCCGTGTCGCATTGCATTGTTAATTTATAATTAAATGATTATATATATATATATATATATATATATATATATATGTGTGTGTGTGTGTGTGTGTGTGTGTGTGTGTGTCAGAGAGTGACTAAGTATATATCAATACAGAATTAGGTATACAATAAGTATGATTCCAGTAGTACCATTGTTAGTAAAATAAATTGTTTTATAAAACCATTATTATCTCGAAAAAAAAAAACAAAAAACATCTAAATATATTTTATGTGTTTATGTAACGGGCAATGGGATTGATAGGCCGTAGAAAACGAATTTATGTGATGTGGCTTCCCTGTGTCTCGTCTACAAATACTTTAATGGATTCTGTTCCAATGAACTTAGTTAGCTCCCTGGTGCCCCCTATGTATGAATTTACTCGAGCTACTAGACTAGCAACTAAATCCCACTCCTTTACAGTGAAACAAATCAAATGTAACCACAACTTTTACACTACAGCTTCGTTTCTCGCACTTTCCGCCTGTGGAATTCCCTTCCTTATACTTGCTTTCCTGAGAGCTTCAATCTCCAAGAATTTAAATGTAAGGTCAATAGTCATATTCTATCTCACTGACTTTCTCTCAAAGTCTTTTCTCCATCCAGTCTACCCCATCACACCAGTGTTCTCATCCCCCTATTGTCCTCTTCATGACACCCACTATAACCTGCCCCTCTTTCACATCACTTTCCCCCTATGTAACCCCATGCGAAATATGTTTTATATGCTGTTTTTTTTATTACTGTTTACCGACTTTCACACTTATTGTACACATAAACGAATAAATTATATCAAATATTATTAAATAAGTAAAAACCAGGAAGAAAACAAAACCCCTGAAGAGTGAAGACATCATAATAATGCCTTCACGAAACTTTGAAGTTGGAATGCCTACAGCAACACTGCAAAAACCTCTCCACATTAATTGTATTAGAATTTTATCTCAATAACTATCACTGTATGACAAAAATCTTGCTTGACATAAATGCCTTCCTATCAGTAAACTGCTCAAAAACCCAGCAATTTTGGCACTAAGAATCATTATATATATATATATATAGTATATCGAGGCAGCAAGTAATTTTCTAAACATAAGCTATTAAATATAAGAGACAATGAATGTCTATTATGTTTAATCATGAGCCGTTCTAAACATCGTATTTTGGCTTTAATTTCAGTTGAAAATAAAGACAAAAATTCTCCAACATTTGGATAATTATTTATTGGTTTTCTTCTAAGCTTTCGGCTCACATGAGCCATCTTCAGAGAGGTAGTTTAAACTGAAATATTATAAAATCCGCCATCACCGACGATTTTATTTTGTGTTGACATAAAACTCCGCTTGGCAACGGCAATAGTTACCAAAAATCATGAACGCATATTACATTGCATTTGACTACATGGTTTTGTTGTCATTTCGGGCTATCCCGCGGTGTGACGTCATAAAACCGCATCGCAAACTTAAGAACTGCGTTTATTATTTTTGTCTTTATTTTCAACTGAAATTAAAGCAAAAATACGACGTTTAGAACGGCTCATGATTAAACATAATAGACATTCATTGTCTCTTATATTTAATAGCATATGTTTAGAATATATATATATATATATATATAATATTAAAAAACAAGTAGAAAAACCTTTAGACGATATTTTACATACTTTGCTATTCATTTAGCTTCAAGAGAATGTATTGGGTAAGTGAGTTAAAGTAGAGCTGTACAACTTTTTAAATTCTATGATTTATTTTTCATTGGTTGGGTAGATGTTAATTAATTTTAAGGATTTAGACACACACACACACATAAAGGATTAATACAAAAATACAATGTGTCACTTAGCTTATTGATCCTACCTTCAGCCTTCTAACTCTAGAATTTCATAGATCGACCTTTCAGCAATCACTCCCTCCACTCGTCAGGATATATGTATGTATGTATGTATGTGTGTGTGTGTGTTTGTATGTGCATTTTTGAGGGCGTCACGTATCTCCCTCATAGCGTATGAATGTGTGTGCTTAATTTTTAAATACCGTAATTTATAATTCCATAATAATTTAAGTGTGTATTAAAAATTGGGTATATTAATGTATTTTTATTGCGTAATAAATATGGTGAATGTTTAAAGTGAAACTGTTACAATAAGTTATATTATTTACAAATCTATGGGTTTCACATTCATTAAATATAATTTTTACGAATATTGGTGGTTTGAAAAAAGCCTCTAATAAATATTTATTGTATGTAAATTATTTATTAGCATTTCTTGATATTTTTTTTATAATCATATCGTCCCAAGAAAGGCATTTCACTGCCACTGTTTTGCAGGGGGTTACATAGAAGGAAAGTTATGAGAAAGAGTGACAGGTTATAGGGGGTGTCAGGAAGTGGGTAAGAGAAGAATGAGAAAACAGATGAGAGTTGAGTGGACGGAAAAAAGGAGCATGAGAGAGAGAGAGAGAGGATGCCGGTTAGTGAGATAGGAGATGAATATTGACTTTACATTTAAATTCTTGCAGCAAAGCAAGTAAACGGAAGGGAATTCCGCAGGCGGGAATGCGAGAAAAAAAGATGATGGAGTAGAATTTGCGTTTACATTTTATTGGTTTTACAGTAAAACGGTGGGACCTAGTTGCTAATCTTGTCGCTCGAGTAAATTTATATATAGGGGGGGCACCAGTGAGCTAAGTTCATATATTAATGTCTTTTTTGTTGTTTTTTCTGTAATATGTTGTATCTATTTATTTATTTATTTTTTTTACTAAGCCAGAATTTAAAAAAAGTCATATACTTGTTTATTTCTATGTGTTTCTAAGGAGGTTAAGGGCTTGTTCCAAAGTAGGCTTTTTCGAGGGCTTCATAAATGCGTGTTTTTAAATTTCTAGATGTTTCGCCTATATTATTTTATTTTTTTTTAAAAACTATTTATCTGGTCATGTATATTTATATCTTATATAACTATCGATGTGTTGCTGATTCTATCTTCTTTGCTGATCAAATCTTTGATGGTACCTATTTATAGCGAACCTTTCAGGAACTTTTAAGGGTTCCGGAAATGATTGGCAACAACTTTTTTTTTTTTTTAGTAAGTTGCCAAATAAATTGTATTGAATGTAGAACGATTATAATGACATATCATCATCATCTTAATCAATGTCAATGTTAACAATAAGTGTAGCATATTTTTACTGTTGTTACTTCTTGATAGTCATGGGAGAGTGATCTTTCCAAGTGGTTACACACACGTTCAATTTTGCGTTAACTAGTTTTGCATGTCGGAGTCAAGACACTTATGTCAGTATTAGTTGCGATGTAACAGACCGTAAATATATTATTCATAAAGTCTTTTTTGTTTAGGGGTTTACTATTTTTCCCATAGGCGGGGACACTAACAGGTGCTACTTTTTCGACAAAGAATGAAGCTGGGAATAACACAAATAAAAGGGGGTCCACGCTCCTCAAAGACTCCAATCTTTCGATCAAGGGTCTTGAAAACTCAAGCATGTTTTCCTGTACTTTATTTTGGTTTATAAATACATATTGCAAAATGAAATCCTTGCATTTACCTTATTGTTGCCATAAAATTTATTAGTGGCCATTTTGCTTTCGGGGGCTTCATAAATGCGTGTCTTTAAATTTCTAGATGTTTCGCCTATATTATTTTAGTTTTTTTTTAAGACTATTTATCTGGTCATGTATATTTATATCTTATATAACTATCGATGTGATGCTGATTCTATGTTCTTTGCTGACCAATTCTTTGCTGGCACCTATTTATAGCGAACCTGTTTATGAAAACGTTTTCTCGGAAATACCTTCAGGTACTTTTAAGGGTTCCGGAAATGATTGGCAACAACTTTTTTTTTTTAGTAAGTTGCCAAATAAATTGTAATGAATGTAGAACGATTATAATGATGTATCATCATCATCATCATCATCTTAATGTCAATGTTAACAATAAGTGTAGCATATTTTTACTGTTGTTACTTATTGATAGTCATGGGAGAGTGATCTTTCCAAGTGGTTACACACACGTTCAATTTTGCGTTAACTATTGTTGCATGTCAAGAAAACTTATGTCAGTATTTGTTGCGATGTAACAGACCGTAAATATATTATTACCTTTTCTAAAGGTGTTAGTGTTCAGTGAATTTATTCAACTTTAATATGAATTTTTTTTATCAAAGACTACTATCTGTTGAAGTTGTGTTGAATTTTTCTTAATAGATTTTTTCTCTTCAGGAGATAAGTGACCTTATCTCTATACAACTCCTGATTCTTTGATAGCCGTAGAATGTGGCTCGTCATGATTGTTAATTGCCGTGATTGTTATTGGAAAAGACCCGAAGTAGTTACTGGTTATTTTTTTTCCACCGTTTTGAATACAATGTGGTCTTTCTCCTACACAGAAAAACACGAAACCCCCATCAGTACTAGAAAGAACGAAACTCCTATCAGTTCTGGAAAGAATGAAAACACTATTAATATTGAAAAGAACGAAACCCCTATCAGTGATGGAAAGCATAAAACCCCCATCAATATTGAAAAAACGAAACCACTATTAATACGGGAAAGAACGAAACCCCCATCAATACTAGAAAGAACGAAATACCCATCACTACCGGAAAGAACGAAACCACTATTAATACTGGAAAGAACGAAACCGCTACCAATACTGGAAAAAACAAAAGCCCCATCAATACTAGAAAGAACGAAACCCTCATTAACATTGGAAAGAACAAATCCCAATTCAATACTAGAAAGAACGAAACCCCCATCAATACTGGAACAAACGAAGCCAACATAAATACTGGAAAGAACGAAGCCATCATCAATACTGGAAACCCCTATCAATACTGAAAAAAAAAACGATACCCCCATTAACAATGGAAAGAACGAAACTCCATCAACATTTAAAAGAACGAAACTCCCATCAATACTGAAAAGAACAAAACCTCCATCAATACAGGAAAGAACGATAACAACTACTCGACTTGAGAAATATATTTTCCTGAATAATTGTTTTAAGGGGAGGATTTTATAAATTTTAACCTAAAATAGTACACTCTGCTCGGTCAATGAATGGCGACTGTTTTCTTGCAAGGGAGACAATTATTACCGCCATTACCATTATCGTCCAAGTTGTAACGCCTATGAAGACGGTCTTTATTCTCATTATTATCTGTTTCATTTTCTTTGACTTAGCATCTTTGTTTTTCTGTAAACGACAACTTGACCATTTCTTTTCAAAGAATATCAACTGGAAAGTGCATTCAATCCTTTTTCTTCTTCCCTTTTATGATTTCTTTTATTCGTTGTTCGAATTGTTATTGGCCCGGCAGTTTCTCGTATGAGTAAGCAATATTGATTCCTTCAAGGCAAAAGAAAAAGGAGAGAAATTAGGTTAATGAGTTGGATTGATGGCATTTATAATACATGAACAGTTGTTGAGTCATTTAATGTTTAACTCAGTTTTTTCTTATTTAGTCCTGGGTATGACGATAGACTACATCCAATAGCGACGCCTCTGATCGGAAGATCGAAGATTTTGAGGAGCGTAAAACCACATCATAATTGCAGTTGTTCCCAGGTTCATCCTGACCCGTGATAGTAGAACTTGTTAGGGTCCCAGCTAAGGGAAAATAATGAACCCACAAACTATGAAAGTATAAAAATACATATATGAAAAATACCAACTATACGGGCTTACGGCCTATCACTTTGAACACACCGGTTCTCGCTCGATCACCGAAGTTAAGCAACGTTGAGCCTGGTCAGTACTTAGATGGGTGACTGCTTGGGAATACCAGGTGCTGTAAGCATTTAGTGACGGATGTGCGTTGTGGTGCAGTGGATATCGGCTCGGAAAGAGAAATCGGTGAGCCGAGTTCGAATTCCAGTTGAAAACCTCGCATTCACTTAAGCATTGGTACCATTGGGAAAGGTACTAATCCGTCCCTTCTCTCCAGTTATGGGCTAAATAAAAAGGGTAGGACTTGAGGACTCTGCCCTTAAAAATAAATCCCAATGAATCTTGATACTCGAAAAAGAAAAAGTATTACTAGACACAAAAATTATATAAAAAATAATAAATTGTTGAAAAGAAAAAGGTATTACCAGCAACAAATAAATAAAATTTAGTTGACAATAAATGACCTGCCGAGGTTGATATGCCATAAAAACAAAACAACCAACTATACATATTTTTTAGTAATTTTTTTTTTATATCTGGCCACATAACTTATTAAACACCAACCTCCTTGATTAATATATATGGGGCGCATTTTAGCGAGAGACCAACAAAACTCATTCTAACACCAAAAAATGAACTGAAGGCAAGGATTATGGCAGTATTCATCAATTTAAACAATGACACTGTACAGTAGAGATTCCAAAAATCGTCGGGAGGCCATGATTATAGGCAATGCATTTTGTTTAATTTTAGTAAATATATCTGTAAAAATTAAATATGAATGCCATTTTAATTTTTGCTTAATTTAGATGACAATTTATCAATCGCACACTGTTTATACAAGAATCTAATGTCCAGTTCGCTCTGGGTTTGTGAGAACTACAAATAAATGATAAGGCCAAACGCTTTAAAATGTTGGAATTTGGCTCCAGAAATAAATATTTACGGTGGTATGTTGCATGCTCAAGAGTAGGAAATCCTAAGAATTCTTCCCACTTATTTATTAAACATTATATTTATTTATTTTCGTCTATCGGCCTGAATATACGAAAAATCTAATTAAATAATAATATGGACTCTCCGACAAGATTCGAACCTGTGTTTCCACTGAGCAGAGAGAAACCGTCGTTAGAACAACGTTTGAAGTGATACAAATATGCCGGATTAATAAAGAAAAAATTATTACTTCTTAAGAAAATTATTTTTTCGATACGACATTGAACAGATGTAATTTTGATTAATCTATGACGAGAAGGATTTCGCTTAAAGGTCATGGTCGGAAGTCTCTTGTTCGGCAAGTTGACCGAGTTAACCTCATTAAACTCTGTGGATGCTCAGCTACATGGTTATCCACGAGGAACCACCTAGCAGTATCAGAGGATGTATCCCCCCCACTACATTCACAACAATACCCTTCTTTCATGGAAATTAATTTTGGAGGGCCGGTTATAGATTTATTCATGTGAATCCACTGACTTTCGCGTTGAACCTTGTTGTATGCAACCCGTTATTCATCACCTGAATGATATATTTAAGAAAGAGGCAAGTGTAATGATAAACACATCATTAAAAATTGTTTCCCAAAACGGAAACTACTTATGACTTAAGATTATTTATATTTATTATTCTAAACAGTGTAGGCGTGTTAAATCGGGATTAAATATTTAGAAGATTATTCAGTAGTTTGGGCTAAATAGATAATAATGATTCATGAGGTACTTAAGCTATAATATTCTGGGTATTTCAAGCTAATAAAAACAGTGATTTGTGATATCAGAGAATGAGGCTTGTGTTCTGTTTAAAAAATCTGAGTTGAATATCTTTGGCAAGCCGTATAGCTATTCCTGTCTATAAGCTATCTTTTTGCTTTCTTTCTTTCTTTCTTTCTATGTCAGTTTGTGAAACAGCGTTGTTAAGAATTAGCGTGGCTGTATTGGGGCATTTTCGGGAATTTATAGCCTCATTAAGAAAGAAAGGCAGATAACTCAGGTCCAACTAATGGGATCTTTGAGTTAGAGAGGCCAATATGCTTGACGTCACAGTTTCTCCGATAAGCAGCTTTGCGATTTCATTTCTACGGACAATGAGCGTTTGTTGGTCTCCGTTGTTGGCGCTTGGGCGTTGATAGAAAAACACAGCCATCATATCTTATCGGACGTTGAATAATTTCCTAGAAGCCGGTGAATGATGATCAAGCAGAAGGCATAACGTAGAGGCGTAAGGAGCCACGCGGAAAGAGTGAATGAAAAGTGGAAAGAGAAAAAAACAAAAAAAAGAGAAAAGAAATTATATATAGAAGGTAGAGATAAAACAGATATGAGGTGAGTAAGGATTACGATGAAACCTGAAATTTTCTTTTGCTATTATTCCCTCAGTAAAAGGCTCAAGAGGTACTCAAGGTAGTGTATTATTACATGAAGTTGTTATAAGAGCATACAGAGAGGGAGCAAGGGTCATATTATAAAGATATGTAGGACAGAAAACGGTTGACCCTCTACTTTGAAGTGTTCAGATTCTACTGATCCTTGTAGCATTTAATAGTTCCACAGTGCTGCAATTCTGGGGAGGGGTAAGCTGTCTGAGAGGAACTTTTTCGTCACCGATAGAATACAAATCGAATGACAATGAGTCAACTAGAATAGACCTGACATAGCGTTTCCGAGGTGTGAAGGTCTAGACAGGTGGATGGAAGAAGGAAATGACGTTTGCTCAATACCTATGTAGATAATGATAGTGTATCGGGAGTCTAAGTTTGGTCTGTGGGAAAGGAGTTGTATAGTGGGAAGCAATTTATTTTGAATTCAAGTGAACATGTGGTCTGATACGTCTCTTGTAAAGAACGAGTCAGATATTTCTGAAAAAGTAGCGGAAACTGATAATTTCCTCAGTGTCTTTGTTAGTGGATTGCATATACAAGATCGTCTATAGTGAGTTCCAGATCGGTTAGAATGACATGCTAGCTATAGTGTAAACAGTAGTTTATTCTTTGATGACGAATAACCTTACAGTTATGTGCATGCCAACCTACATTGGAAAAAGGCCCCGGATGGATGCTTACCTGAACGCTACAATTTTAACCCTTTTTTAAAGGGTTAAAATTGTTAAAAATCTATCCTCCTCATCCTCGCAATCTTTACTTTCTTCGAACTTCTCTTACACTCATATCATACATCTCATTCAAGTGTTTATCAAGTTTTTCGTATGATCAGTCTGTGTATTACAAGTCACGCAAAAACGTTGCCTATATATATATATATATATATATATATATATATATATATATATATATATATATATATATCCAAAATTTGGATAATTTTTTATTAAGTTGGTTGTAAGTTTTCGGCTCACAGAAGCCATCTTCCAAGAGGTTACAAGGACGTTAACATAAAACCATCCACCATCAAAGACGCTTTTATCTTGTATTGACATAAAACTTTGCTAAGCAACGATAACCGTT
The DNA here is from genome assembly GCA_037127315.1 of Ascarosepion bandense. Classification (NCBI taxonomy): domain Eukaryota; kingdom Metazoa; phylum Mollusca; class Cephalopoda; order Sepiida; family Sepiidae; genus Ascarosepion; species Ascarosepion bandense. Next base: position 1,737,707 of record JBBBDQ010000865.1, on the reverse strand, counting down.
ACCAAAAATAGCAAACGCAGCTCGTAAATTTGTAATGCGGTTCTATGACGTCACACCGCGTGAGAGCACGAAATGATAACAGAACCATGTATTTAAATGCAATGTAGTGTGTTATGACCAGATTTAAACGTGATTTTATTAAGTGTGGGTTATTTGGATTTAATGTAGATTGTCTCTAATATCTGAAGGTTCTTTTTACTGTGTGTATGAGTGAGGATTATTGTATTGTTGACTAACATCTGTCTATAGGAAGGGAAAGAGAGAAAGACCGAAAATTTAAAATATTTACTTTTTGATTTCATCTCTTGCAACAGACTGTTCGTTAGATACTAGCAGTATATAACGACGTTACTCGGGTGTAATGAAAGCTTTAAAACTAATCCATGGCCCTGGAGCTCAGACTCAGCCTAAAGAATATTTGTGTGAAGTTTAGTGAGAATCGGATAAAAAATTGTGGATTAGTATAAAGGATATACTGACAGATAAACAGACACACACACACAAACATCTTGCCTTTTATATATATATATATATATATATATTATCGGTTTTCTGCACTATTGTAAGAACTGCAACATTGAAACTTCTGAATATCGTTTCTTATGTCTTTGTCTATGAGTGTATCAAATTTGATTAAAATCGGACCACTTCTTCTATAATCCAATTTTTTCGATAATCGATTTTTAATATTTATCGGGAGTACCTAGACAAAACCTAGCTAAGAACACTCGCAGACGCTTATAGTACAACTGTGTAAATTTTCAAGAAAATCGGTTCAGCCGTTTCGGAGTCTATAGGTAACGACACACACACACACACACACACACACACACACACACACACACACAGACACACACACACAAAGTTTCATTTATAAATAAGTTTAGATTATATATATATATATATATATATATATATATATATAATAAACAGATGCACTCACGATGCCCAGCCGCGCGCATCACGTGACAGCTTTAAAGAACTCTTCTTTTCAAAAAACACTAAAACACATAATAATTACATTACAGTCAAACATGAAGAAATAACAAAACCGGAAAAATATCATCCTTGAAAATGGCCTGTAAAGATGCTGAAAACGCTTGGAAAGTCGATAAGTATGGAACAATTTTACATTTTCATCTCCAGCAAAAAGGAAACAAGAATACTGGAAAAATTAAATAAAAAATTAATAAATCTTCTTTGTTGGTCATTTTTAACGAAACATGTTTAAATGAAAGATTGGTGCTCATGTATATATATATATATATATCTGTAAATTCAGATAAAACTTGGTGGGGAAATAGCCATTTTCAACATGTCACTTTAAGGCATGCATTCTTAGACCCCTTCTAAACAGAGAATGAGGAAAATTCTAAGCCCAGAGGTTAGTTTAGGTAAAGGAAGGGGTTAGGATGTATTGGTTTTTCTTTGGGTTTGGCAGGGGGACGGAGCCGTTAGTAATTCTTTCTTAGTAGTGGGAGGTATGTGACCTGACAGGGTGTCCATAAAGTCCGCGTGTACTTTTGAGTTATATATTTTAAAAAGTGTACACGAATATTTTGTGGACAATATATATATATATATATATATATAAGAATTCCTCAGTGAGAGCGGCTAGTGTGTACACTAAAAGATACGCACTAAACGAAACACATTTATTGAACATAATAACTTATAGAAAATAATGTAATTTGTACCTCAAATTTAAGTTTGACTGACAATTAATTTCTCATTTGCGTACTTTTGAATTAAGATATAATTACATAAAAGAAGCGACAACAAAAATGCTATGAATGAATGCTTATTGATCTGAGATTTTATGAAAAACTTATTTAAATTGCTTTCCACATGTTATTGGTGGTGCAGTGGATATCGGCTTTAAGCGAGAAATCGGGGAGGCGAGTTTGTATTCCAGTTGAATTCCTTGCATTCACTTACGCGTAGAATTATCTTGAGAAAAGTATTAATCTGTCTCTTCCCACCAGTTATGGGTTAAATAACAGGACAGATTAGGTTCTATAGCCTTGGGTGTCAATCAGTCTACCGCAGAGAGTAATGGCAAGCAACTGCGGCATAATCTTTTGCCCGTTCCGTCATGTCTCTTACGAGACATGATCGCCTAAGCGTATATCACGTATGACGCTTGGCTGATTCTGTTCGTCATATAATTTGTGATACTGAGAAACTTCCTCTTCAAATTTACAAAACAAGTCATAATGATTAATATTTAAACGTGAAAAGTTTATTTATGATCTTTCCATTATGATTCAGTTAATTTTAGATCTGATAATGTCCATAATATTTTTCGAGGTAGTTGTTACTATGTGTGTGTTTTTTATATGAGATAGATTGTTTTGGATATTAGATGCAATGGAGTTGGTTGGTAGTATGACGTATTTGTCATTGTTTAGATTATTATTGTTAACAGTGTTTCTTTTGTTGTGGTTGTATATATTATATATCAATTTTGACGTCTACAGAAAAGCTACCAACAAAAACGACCTGATAAATTTCTATTCTAACCACTCTTCCAAAATCAAATCTGGTGTTATTATAGGTTTCTTTTTAAGAGCACTAAGAATATGTAGCACCCAGTATTTAACAAAGGAAGAAAAATACATAGAAAGCACATTCAGAAACTTGCATTACCCGTATCACATTATTCACAATGTAAAATGAAAGGCACATAATATATACAACCACAACAAAAGAAACACTGTTAACAATAATAATCTAAACAATAACAAATACATCATACTACCAACCAACTCCATTGCATCTAATATCCAAAACAATCTATCTGATATAAAAAAAAACCCACATACATAGGAACAACTACCTGGAAAAATATTATGAATCTTTCCATTGTAAATGCATACATCTTTTACATTTCGATATATCTTAATCTTATATTTTAATCTTAATTGGATGCGCGTTGTGGTCCAGTGGATATCGACTCGGAACGAGAAGTCGGGGAGCCGAGTTCGAATTCCAGTTGAATTCATTGCATTCACTTTCGCGCAAATATCCTTGGGAAAGGTATTAATCCTTCTATTCCTTCCAGTTATGGGTTAAATAACAGGACAAATTGGGTTTTATAGCCTTGGCCGGCAACCAGTCTACTGCAGAAAGCAATGGCAACCTACTGCGGGATAATCTTCTGTCCAGTCAGTCATGTCTCTTTGGAGACATGATCGCCCAAGCATGTATCACATATGGCACTTAACTGACTGATATCTTAATAAATGTAAATTTTTATATTTAATAAAATGGTTTCTTTTTTTATTAATAATAATATTATTATTTTTTACGACCTTGAAAATGAACGAGAAAAAAAAATCAAAATATTAATTTTTTTAATAGGGACAAACATTCAAATATCTATTTTTATCATCGGCTTATATTATAACATTGATCTATTTATAACCGTCCGTGTTTAGCACTACTGTAATTACTTAGATAAACGTAATACTTGACAAACAAAATAGTTAACCATTTTCCATTTTAAAATTTTCGAAAACTTTTAATTAATCGGTAACTATTAAAAAAATAAAAGAATTACTTATCGAATTTTGTTATATGAAAATTTTAGCGGCAGCAATCTTCTTTACGCACATATATACATGCACACACACGCACGCACACACACACTGAAACGCACACAAACACATACGCATATACGTTTTGTTTGTCGTCACTATATATATATATAATCCTGAGGGCCGGTTTAATTTGAAATCAGAAACTAAGTGCTTTAGTGCTTTGAACATTTATTCATTTCTGTCTTTCTTTTATTTTCTCTTCCTCTCTTTATATATATATATATATATGAAGGGTATTTAGGTAGCAAGAAATCATAAAAAGAAAGGAAAGACACGTATAAAGTTAATTTGATCATTGCAGATAGCAACACCTTTGGGTGACTTCCATTTTCATTCCAACAAACCAAGACATATTTTGATAAAAAGGATGATAGGATGATAACTCGCAATTTTTGATGACTGATAATTTTACGTACATAAATATGTGGTAGTAGCTTATGATTATATATATATATATATATATATATATATATATATAACTCAACACACACACACACACACACACATATATATATGACAAAAATTAAGGCAGACGTTATTTCAGAGTATTGTACACGAATCTACATGCGTGTAAAATCCTTTGTACAATAAAGACGGAAGCTGATGATCGTTCGCCTGAAATAGGCCTAAACTTCCGATTTACCATGAAATAATGTGTCTGCCTTAATTTTTCTTATATTTTCTCTATATGTATTTATATACATATATATTTGGAGCTCTCTTAGAGAGTTATCCTACCACTGTATGTACAGTATACTCCATTGGATTCTTCTATACTCACACTGCATGCTGATATATATATCGCAATTCAACATATATATATTGAATTGCGATAATGCTTACTGCCAAGACAGCTGTTTGAATCTTCACTTCGAAACATTTAAAAAATACGCAACATCCGTTGATTAAACAAAAAATTAATCATCAATGATACAAAAATTAAAATGGCTAACTTCATCGTCAACAACAACATTTCAGGCGTGATATGAATATAGGTCGAATTTGATTTGAAATTTTCACAAAATAATATTTGATCCGTAAGTGCTAACGAAGTGCTTGGCAAAGGAAATTAACACCACGTGATGTCGCGTTAAAAATAACTAAAATTTCAAAAAATACACAAGCGGATTTTTTTTCGGCCTAATATGTCTGTCTTTAGAGATACATTTGAAAAATCAGTCTCAGCCTAATTTCCACTAATGTTTGAATACACTGACAGTTCACACTTCAGTACGATCTTTAAGCTATCACACACACACACACACACACACACACACACACACACACACACACACACACATGCACACACATATATGTATATATACACCCGTATGCAAATTAACTGAAGCAACTGCTTCAGCTTCTTTCCTCTCACCATCTGGTCACTCTTAGACCCAATAGAGTGACAGGGTGTAATCGATTTCTATTTTTTCCTCGTATTAGGTAATTTGCGGTGGTGTTCAGTAATATAAATCGATTTTCGGGGTGTATGTTAAAAATTTTTTTACCTTGAAAAATATTGCTTTATCCGTGATTGCATCGGATTTTTATCACGCCCAGACACTATTGCTTCGACTGTCGATTAATTATTCCACGGCCATTGTTTGTGATAGACGTTACTCCAAAGAACCGTACAACAATTGTAACGCTGAACGAACACTGTCAAGCCTTACAGAGATATCGCAGATATTGCTGGTGTCAGCCTCTCAACTGTCAGTCATGTCACCAAGGCGAAGAAACAAACTGGATCCATCAGTCCAAAACGTAAAGGAAAATGCGTTAGAGAAAAAAAACAAAAAAAAAAAAAACAAAAACAAAAATAAACAACGCCAAGAGACGACGTATACGTGATCAGGGAAAGTGTGAAAGATCCTAGGAAGGCATCATTCGTTTTGAAGCACCAGTTCGTGGGAAGAAGCTACTGTTTGAGTGGAAACTACATCTCATTCATAGGATAAGAAGAAAATGAGTGTGGTTCGTATAGATTGAAAAGGGCAAAAAAGAAGAATCTCCCTCTTTTAGATTACAAATTTAGAGAACATACCAGTCATATCTGCCAGCATTCTTCTTCTTCTTCTTCTTCTACATGTCTTGTCCTTTCAGGACGTAGGCGATTATGGCCTTCCACGTCTATCCCTGGTGGCTCTTAGCACGCTTTCTCCTGTAACGTCTCTCAGCCCCTGTTCTGTCATTCACCTGCTCAGGCCTTTTAAATATGTTATCCGCTTCTTTCCTTTGTCTCTTTTCCCCTCTATCTGGCCTGTTAGGATCAGGTTCTCCAAGCCCTTCTTCCTCATTGCATATCCCAGGAGCTTTACTTGTCTCTTCCTGATGCTTAATATTAATTTCCTTTTCGTTTCCATCATTTCCAACACCTCGTCGTTGCTCACATGCTCGGTCCACGATATCCACAGCATCCTTCTGTAGAACCACATTTCTGCTGCTTCAAGTTTTCCCTTCATCTTTGTTGATATTGTCCAACATTCGCTGCCATATTGAAGAACTGACACCACATAGCAATCTAGTACTCTTTTCTTTGTTTCTAGTGGAAGTTTCCTGTGTTTTAATACTTTACTCAGCTTCTGGAACGCGTCTTTCGCCTTTGGATCTCTGTGTCGCACTTTCCGTCTTCAGTTAGAACACTTCTCAGATATTTGAATTTTCGTACCTGCTTGATTTGACCCCCCCCTATCCATCTGTATTTAGTACTTTGAACTTTCGTACCTGCTTGATTTGACCCCCCCTATCCATCTGTATTTAGTATTTGGGCTACTCTTTTCAGCATTACATCTGTCTAATATTCTTGCCGGCAAACCACTCCAACACCATTCACTGCCAATCTCTTTTGGACGCTTAAAAAACTAGCCAACGGATATTCTCATGTAAAAAATTATTCTGCTCTCCGAAGCCATACCTATTTTCGCAACAACATTTTTCTCGTTTCGATTTCTTGTTCTTTGGAAAACATTTCTATGCTTAGTTTTTATGTTATTTCGAACTAAACTAAGTTCAATTTCACTCCCCAACTCACCAAAACAACTTCTTTCAGGTTGACTGAGTACTCCTTTTCAGTCGGACAGTTAAGTGTCATACGTGATACACGCTTGACTGACTAGGCAAAAAAATTTATCGCAGTAGGTTGCCATTTCTTTATAAAGTAGATTGGTTGCCTACCAAGTCCACAGTGTTCATTTCTCTTGTCTAGATCAGTGTCAGACGGGATATACGTTAAGGCGATGATGTGTCTTTCGATTCATGACTGACTATGAAAAAGTAGTAGGCTCTCTTTTCTTTTTGCAGTAGACTGGTTACTAACCAAGGCTACAGAACTCAGTCTGTCCTACAATTCAATTCTCTTATCCAGATCAGTCAGTTAAGTGTCATACACGATACGCGTTTGGGCGATCATGTCTCTTTCGATCCACGACTGACTAGGCAGAAGATTTTCTCGTAGTAGGTTGACATTTCTTTCAACGGTAGACTAGCTGCCAACCAAGGCTATAAAATCTAATCTGTCCTGCTATTACAAGCCATAACTGGAGTAATACTTTTCTCAGGGATATTTGCGCGTAATTGAATGCAACAAATTCAGCTGGAATTCGAAATCGGATTACCGGTTTCTCATTCCGAGTCGAGAATCATTGTACCACAACATACGCGCATTTTCACTATGTCATAAAGTAGTTTCATAAAATGATCCCTATAACCTTTGACAGAATGATTTCAAAAGATTTATGAAATATTTACCGAAATCCAAGAAATTATTTACAGCTAGATCGATCAATCAATCAATCAATCTATCTATCTATCTATCTATCTATCTATCTATCTATCTATCTATCTATCTATCTACTAGCAGTATAGCCCGGCGTTGCTCGGCTGTAATGAAAGCATTAAAACTAATCCATGGTCCTGGAGCTCATACTCTTTGGACGTTGACACGAAAGACTAAAAAGCAATAGTTGTTTCCAGTTAAAGCGAAACCGTAGACTGAAAGGAAAATGAATGGATGTAAGTCAAATTTTGATTTCCTGGTATCGATATCAAATAAGTTTTTTCGTCGTGAACTGAATTTTGAAGGCTAAGTAAGTCCTCTGAGTAAATGGTAATATGGCTGAGATTAAGAACTACACTTATACCTACTTAGAGCCAAACCCGAAGCACAAACTAAAATATAAGGGCTGAAAAAAAAATGCAGACATACAAGCAGATAAACAGACACACACACACACACACAAACATCTTGCCTTTTATAGATTTTATCGATTTTCTGCACTATTGTAAGAACTGTAACCTTGAAACTTCTGAATATCGTTTTTATGTCTTTGTTTATGAGTGTATCAAATTTGATTAAAATCGGACCACTCCTTCTATTACTCGACTTTTTCGATGATCGATTTTCGATATTTATCGGGGATACCTCGACACAAAACCTAGCTAAGAACACTCGCAGATGCTTATAGTACAACTGTGTAAATTTTCAAGAAAATCGGTTCAGCCGTTTCGGAGTCTATAGGTAACGGACACACACACACAGACATACATATACACACACAGACAGTTCCATTTATAAATAAGTTTAGATCTATCTATCTATCTATCTATCTATCTATCTATCTATATTCACTCACTATCTCTATCTATCTATCTATCTATCTATCTATCTATCTATCTATCTCAGTTTTTTCATTATCTATCTATCTATCTATCTATCTATCTATCTATCTATCTATCTATCTATCTCTGTTTAATAGTGCTTGAGAGTGAAATACTAATTTTGTGTGATGCTTCCTTTCTATATTTCAAAACTGATAAATAAGTAAATTGAATTCTCTGCAAAAATTGTAGGAAAAGGATTCTTTAGAAATGTACGCTCCGAAAATTAAATTATTTAATTAAACACATTTGAACCTGTTATATGAAACTGTGGTACGAAAGGAAAAATAAAATACAATAAATGATTATATATTTTCCGAAAGAGAAAATGTCATCCGTGCAATATGTCTTTAATTAAAGCAGGAATCCATACAAAGGAGAAACGTGGGTACCGTGAGCGTTAGTAAAGAATTGAATAGGCAGGTCGCTTTTAAATTCAAGCAAACTGATTTGCGTTCACTTTTGGAGAAAAAAACCCTGGGAAAAGCACGAATTCATCTCTTCTTCCCAAAGCTACAGGCTCAATAACAGGTTAAATTGAACTCTCTAAACTTGAGTATCGCTTGCAACTTTTGAAATAAATGCATATTAAGTCCTACCAGCCATCTCTCTGTACCTGCTGGTTACTTCTTGCATATAACTCTTGTCGAGGGTCGATTTTGTCTTCGATCTTTGCTCTGATGAGGAAAAACCGATAAAGGGGTTTAGCTGATTTTGTTTCATCGCTGTTACTTTGGAGTATTATTATTAGGGAAAGTTATTATTTCTTTTTTAAAACATTTCACACTAAGTAAGGAAATAAAACCACTAAAACGAAAGAGTTTCTGAGTGTGAAAGAATGTGAAAATAACAGTATTAGCGAGAGAGAAATACAAGAACAGGAATTAAGAAGACAGCAATAACGATTGCATTTGATTGTTTTTAAGAACAAAGTTATATTAATGACAAGAGTGCTCAACTTTATATAGGAGCAGATTTAAACAAGGATAAAGTTAATTTCGACATTTAACTGAAAAATATTCTTATTCCAAACAAACAGTAGTAATTTCAATTTCAAAAGTTAATCCTGTACATGTTCTAAAGTATAATATATATATATATATATATATATATATATATATATATATATATATATATATTGCCATCGGCAGACAGATCTGTTTCGCCGTATCACAGCTCATCAGTACGGTTAGACTCCGATTGCTTTTTTACCCAGGATTGAAACCCGACCGAAATGGCGCCAGAAAGTAGAATCCTTGATACTTGGTAAGTTAAATTCCACAGGAGATTACATCCAAAGAGAAGTCGATATTACAATTTAACAGAGTGTTATTATAAAGTTGGATATCCCTATGTACATTCTTTTTTTGTTGATGTCCTGTTCCGAAAAAATGGTGGTTTCATACATTGCTTTGTCAACGGGGAAGTTGGTTCTGTTAATGCAGTTGCAAGGAGGTTTGTGTTCTTATGGTTTATTGACCCCCAATAAGAATATACATAGGGATATCCACCAGAAGTTGGAAACAAAGATTTTATAATCACAGACACTAATTTTCCAACTCCTCCTTAAAACACCAAACAGCCCTATCGAAACATTACTGGAAATTAAAAAATGGAGGACTCACCCTACAAGTTAAATGGAGGTTCATCAAATATGTTCAAACTCCCAACAACTTCAGGGACAGATGCAATCTATGCTTGGAGGAAAAAATAGCTATAATTAAATATAAAAATCCTTATAAACTTTTAAACCAGAGGAATGAAGTATTGTTTTTCAATTGTAGACATAAAAATAGGTACAGGATTACATAACGAGATCGAAATTAAAATTAAAAGGTTGATTTTGAAAAAAAGAACAAAAATTGATACCCCTAAAAGCTTTTAACATTATTGTCATCATGGGTACTTTACTATTATTATTATTATTATTATTATTATTATTATTATTATTATATAATAGTATTATTTTAATGTAAAATTATATATATTTTTACCATTATTTTTATCATGTGTACTTTGCTATTATTGTTTTTATTGTTATTATTTTTATATATTTTTCTTACTTATAGATTTATATTATTTTAATGTAGGTGTATATATTTTTGAATTAGTTTTTTGAATTATTATTATTTAGTATTCATTTATCGTTATATTTTGTCTTTATTATTATGATTATGATTATTATTTTTATTATATTTAATATTTTATTGTTATTATTATTTATTTAATTTTTTAATTATTTTTATTACTATTATTACTTTAAGGATTTTAAATATTAGTTTCTTTATCATCATGTTATTATTACTACCAATATTTTTCATATAATAATATAATAATATTATTATTATTACAATTAGAATTAATAGGAAAATGCTAACAATTCATTTTTCTAGCGAAAATTCAACCCTTAATTTTTAATTTTGAATGTCATGCATCTAAAAATAGACAACTAAAATAAACAACTAAAATATTCAAGTCAAGATTCACTGACTTCCTTAACGACTGCTTTTTGTAAATCTAGGCCAAAGCCGGTGCGTGACGCTAAGATTTAACACTGTTAAGTTAACCGCCTTTTCCCTATTTTTTCTTCTTCTCTTTCCTTTTTCTTTTTTCTTCTTTCTTTTTTACTTGTCGTTTTCTGGATAATTTTGACCCATTCATTGTTGGATGAATTTGGTCTGACGAGCGGTCAATAAGAGAGCCGTAATATATTATATTACCTATGGATTTATAGAACATCCAAATTATGTTCTTTATATATATATATATATATATATATATGTGTGTGTGTGTGTGTGTGTGTGTATTTGGGCAGAAATACACCTTTTTACACGTTTCATTAAATATCGTTGACAACGTACTACGATTAACCTTTTATTTAATTTTTGGTGTGTTCGTATAAGTGTTTTCTTTTCCAAACGTAAAGTGTGTAAAAACTGTTCAGATGTTATGCATACCCGAGCGCATTTGTCTATTCTTTTAGTCCATTAAAGGATGATTTATATTTTTATTTTTCACTGAATGTATCTATTTTTCATGTAATTAAGTAAAATTTAAGTAAATTAAATATAACTCTATTAAAATTCATAGGAATTTTTTCTTAAACACAGTTAACCGATATACAGATAGAAAAAGAAATATAAATGAAGTGTTATATAGGGAAAATTATATGATATATAGAGAAAATTATATGATATATAGGGAAAAATTATATGGCATATAAGGAAATATTATATAGTGTTTAGAGAAAGATTATATAGAATATGCATCTCTGTAAGTATAGACAGATTGGTAAAAGATGTCTTTTTTATATATTAATATTTTTTCCATATTTAAAGAATGAAATTTTCCGCTTTATTTCCATTGATTTTTTAATCAGGAAAGATGTTAAATCCTGATATATAAATGTGTGTATATGATTCCAGATTAATTTCTATCTAAAGCGGCAGAAGATAGGAAAGGAAAAATGAAAAAAAAAAAAATTCGTAGAAAAAAAAATTCTGAGTTGCTAAAACGAACGTATGAAGGAATTTTGTATATAGAGTCACTCCTCACTTAACGATTTGTCTGTTTCACGAGCCATACATTTACGACCACCTATAAAAAAGAAAACAAAAAGTCAGTCGGTATCGTAGGATGTTTAGTGTTTCTACAAAATGTATCAAAAATAAAATGGTCCTGGGCATGTCAGTAAACTGCGTCCAGCAGCAAGGCCTATTATTGGGAGTTTGTTTCCAGGTCCACTCTGACCTGGAATAGTAGCACCAGTTAGGGTCCCAGCTATGGGAAAATAGTTAACCCCCCAAACTGGGGTCAAAATACTATAAAAGTATAAAAATACACTTTTATAGAAATATATACATAAAAATAGACTTCATAGAAAAATATATATTTTTGAATAAAAATATTACCAACAATACAATTTTGAAGAAAAAATTATTACCATAACACATTTTTGAAGGAAAAAAATTATTCTCAGTAAGACATTTTGAATACAAACCTAGAAGACATTTTCAGTTTTCTAAAATAAAAAAATGAAAACAAAAACATTTCATTAAAATCTGACTAAATGAACCTTCTCACTATAGCCGAACATTAAAAAGAAAATACCTTAAACTCTCACCATTTTGGCATTAAGTAACCCACAGAGGTGTTGATATGCCATTAAACAAAACTCAAACTCAAACTCAAATTCTAAATAAAATGAATAGAGCGAAGGTTAAATAAAAATACATGTACTGTATTTACAGTAAACAAACTGAAGCAATGTAAGTAATTTCGAACTGATTTTCGAATTTGTTTATTATTTAACTGTTTATTATTTAACTGTTTATTATTTAACTGTTTATTATTTAACTGTTCAGTAAACTATTGTAGTGTATAGATTTTTATAAATAAAATAGAAACTTTTCAAATGGTGTGAAATTGATATTAAAACTTTCTGAAGCTGGTTCACATCATCAACTGATATATGAAGTATGCTTGAATCAACGATTATGCACAACTACTCACTTAGCGACCAGGTCGTTTAGCGACCAGGTCGTTTAGCAAACAGATCGTTAGATCGAAACCCGCTCAAGAGATAAGAGGAAGTATGACTGTATCACACGCTAATATCACCCCAGATCACCTGATTTTGTTTGAGTTACAATAAAATAGGTGTTTCTTTTCTTCTTTCGACTTATAATCTAGCATGTATTACTTTATTTATAACAAGGATCAGAAATTAAGCCAGATTATTAAAGGGCTTTATGGCTGATATAATTGCATTTGCACTCATTAAAACCAATAGTCGGAGATCGAACTGAGGCAAAAGTCATAATTTAAAATACTGATTTTTAAAGCAGGCTTTCTCTAGTCGAAAGGGGAACAGAAAACCAGTTGCCTCTCGGTTTTGTGATCGATTAAGCTAAGCTTAGCTTAGCTTTGTGGAAGGATAGAAAAAATTGATGAACGAAGAAAAGGAGGAAGGAAGGAAGGAAAGAAGGAAGGAAGGAAGACAAGAATAAAAGAAGGCGAAGAGGAAGTAAAAGCAGAAAGGAAATAAGAAGAGAAAAAAGGAGAAAAGAAAAGGAAAGAAAGCCATGAAAGAAAGGAGGAAGAGAAAAAAAGAAGAAAGTAGTAAAATAAGAAAAGAAGACAAGAAATAATGAAGAAAAGGGAAAGAAACAAAGTCGAAAGGAAGAAGAAAAGAAGAAAACGAAAGAAAGAAAGAAAGAAAGAAAAGGAAAGGAGGAAGAAAGACAAGAAAAAAGCAAACAAGAAGAAATGAAAGAAAGAAAGAATGGAGCAAAGAAGTATAATGCAAAAATTCGATGAAGGAAGAAAAGAAAAAAGAGAGAAGGTCGGAAGGAAAGAATGAAAAAAGAAATGAAAGAAAAAAAGGAAAGAAAAATGAACAGAAAGAATGAAAGGATAAAAAAAGAGAAGAAGGAATAAAAGGAGAAAAACAGAAGGAAAGAATGAAAAGAAAAAAATGGGAGGAAAGAAGAAAAAAGGAAAGAATGAAAAGAGAAAAAAAAGGAATGAAAGCGGAAACAAAGAAGGAAGGGATAAATGAAGAATAAAGAAGAAGGAATGAAAGCAAAAAAAAATAATAATAAAAGAATGGAAGGAATAAAAGGGGAAAATGGGAGGTAGGAATGAAAAGAGAAAAAAGAGGAAAGAATGAAATGAGTTAAAAGGAAAGAAAGAATGAAAACGGAAAGAAGGAAGAAGGAATGAAAGCGAAAAAAAAAAAGGAAGGAAGGAATAAAAGGGAACAAATGGGAGGAAGGAATGAAAAAAGAAAAAAGAAAGTAGGAATAAAAGAAGATATAAAAGTAAAGAAGGAATGAAAGTAGAAAAAAGAAGGAATGAATAAAAGAAGAAAAAGCAAAGAACGATAGAAAAAATGAGAGGAATGAAAAAAGAAAAGAATAAAGGAAATACGGAATGAAGCGAGGATGGAAAGAAAAGAAGGACTGAAGGATGAAATACTGAAAAGGAAGAAAAAAGAAATGCAACAAAAATAAAAAAAAGATAATGGAAAGAAGAGAATAAATGGAGGAAGGGACGACTACCTATGCCAGCAACAAATATATAAAAATCCTACTCCACTAAAACGAGAGAAAGTAAAACATTCAGGAAGTCTTTGGCATTCAAATCAAATTTAAATTTTTTATTTATTTATTTGAACGATTTGCTTATTTCATATTTTTTTTTTACCAGAACGTCACATTTCGGCTACTGCTTATTTTATTTTCAGCTTCAACAAGCTTGGAAAATTTGATATATATATATATTTAGTGGGTGTGTTTTTTAATCTTTGATTCAGGTTGTTGTAAACATATTTGCTTATGGTTTTGGTTAATTTAGGAAAAATAAACCCGTCGCCTGATTTCAATCTCTGACTCAATTTGTCTCATCAACATTCCACATATTAAGCGAAACTATTCCGATTTCTTAATGATACATCAAAATGTTCATTTAAGGAATATTTACCTGAGACCTTAGGCTGTGAATCATTAACAAATTGTCGAACCCAGATGTATTTATAGTGTCGTAATGGATTTAGTTTAAATTCGGGTCGTCTTCACTATTTTTCATAAATTTGATTAACTCTGATTCAACATAGCTTGCCCTATTAAGTTATAACTTTATCACAGAGTATAGAATGTACGGTTGCCGGGAGGTGGGCGATCACGACTCTCTATGATTTCCTATTATTGTAGTCCTTAACAACGTTTCTCACTTTGACAATCTTTACGTCTCCGCCATACATTCACGCAGGCTCGCCAGGTATGGGGTCCGTTGCCTTTTCTTCAATACACCCCGTGAGTGTCAAAACTCTCCAAGCCCCTCTTCTTTCTGCCTAAGAGATTCCAGCTGTCTATTTTTGATTCTGAGTAAAAGTGTCCATTTTATTTCAATTTGTCTTTTTGTTACTTACGCTGTATGGAATTCTCAGCATCCTTCTGTAGAACAACATTTTTGTTGTCTTCAGTTTTTACTTGTTAATACTTGTAAGACAAAATTAAAAAATGTATATAAAATTCTAAGTTCCGGGGCCAAATTTCTGAGAAGTGGATATTGTTCAGAGTGATTGCACCAGCGCCAACAAGTTCTAAGTACAAAAAAAAACAAAAAACAAAAAAAAACAAAAAAAAAAACAAAAATCATTGAGTGCAAGAATTAAGGCTATTCGTTGGTTTTGTAAACGAGGTTCACGATCCTGCCTGTTCAGGCACTTAATCCGTTACAGAGACCACATGTAGCTATCTCAATATTTTATGGAAGTTACTTTTTATTCTACTCTACCATGCAGTGGTGAAAAAATAGAGATTTTACACATGACAATGCATTTTTTATTCTATAAAAGGTTGGTTATATTTTTGATGATGAATCACTAACTTCTTTATCTGACTAAAGAAGTCCTATAATTTTTCTGATCTTCATCAATGCTTTCCCCGATGTCATCAGTTCACAACTAGGTATTTAATGCAGATGGCACTACCATTTACTCCTGTCTCAATAGCATATCCGTTAGATCGGACAAATATACCTGACAACTGCTCTTGAAAAGGACCACCAATCAGTGGTTAACTGGGGCAAGAAACGGCTTGTAAATTTTAAAGCTTAACAAAACTGCTTTCATTTACCCACAACAGGGAACCTTTTTCTGCATAACGTCACCTACGTCTTCTTTCCTTCACGTTTTTTCGTGAATGTGTAGTGGAACGACTATAGAATCAATAGCTGAAAGGAAGTTGGATCACTGTGCCGTGCCAAAAATTTTTTCTTTAGAATCCATCTTGCACATTTATAAATCTACCATTTGTCCGTGCATTGAATACTATTGCCATATCTGGTCTTGGGCTCCTGCTATTCATCTCGAGGCTCTTTACAAAATCCAAAGAAGAATGTGCAGTGTAATTGATCTTGGCCAGGTATCTCGACTTTCTCACAGAGGTGGCGTGGCTTCACTCTGTTTATCTGCACATATTTTTTATGGCAACTGCTCTGATGAGTTTTCTTCGCTGGTGCTCTGGTTACATGAATTTAAGCCTGCTACTATATTGGCATTTAGGTCCCACCCGTTTACCGTTAAAATAGTTAAATGCAACCGCCACTTCTAATCTAACAATTTATATTCCCGCACAACCTCCTGTGGAACTCACTTCTGTTTCCTTTCTTCTCTGATAACTAAAATTTAAATGGAACGTCAATCAGCATTTTCTGTCTTTTTGAACCCAGCTAATCTTTTTTCTTTTCTCCAGCCCTCTCTATATTCAGTTTTCTATTTTTACTTTCACTCCCTGTACTAATGGCATTACCACTTTGCTTGGGGAGAGACTATAAAAAAAGAAAAGAAAAAAAATGAAGATGTAACCGTAAGCTCAGTTTCTTCTCTCGCACTTTCCGCCTGTGAAACTCTCTTCCGACTATTTGTTTCCCATTCAATTTGATCTTCAAAAATTTTAAATGCAATATCAATCGTTATCGCCTGACTTCTTAACTCTTGCAATTTTATTGTTATTTCTCCTTAATAGTGTTTTGATTTTTGCATATTCTCTAATATTCAATAGCCCCATGCGTTTTAGTGGCTATATTGGTTCACTTGGGTTAAAACGATTAAAAAAAGAAGCAATTGTAACTATTTTTTATTTGTATACTTATTTTTTGTACTATTAATAAATAAAAGTAATAACTCAAATTAAGCGTTCACATATTGTCTTATTCGCAGTCAGAGTTTCGCATCCACTTTAGCATTAGATTCTAAAATTGAATTTATTTATTATTATTTACGTATTCCTTTTTTTATTTCAAAATTAATATTGACAATTGACAACTGGATGCAATCTCCGCAAAATTCTGAATGTTAACAAGATAAGACAACTTTAAATTTTAATTATTGTTTTTATTTATTAATAACTAGCAGTATAGCCCGGTGTTGCTCGGATGTAACGAAAGCTTTAAAACTAATCCATGGTCCTGGAGCTCAGACTCTTTGGACATTGGCACGAAAGACTAAAAAGCAATAGTTGTTTCCAGTTAAAGCGAAACCGTAGACTGAAAGAAAAGGGAATGGATGTAAGTCAAATTTTGTTTTCCTGATATCGATATCAAATAAGTTCTTTTCGTCGAAAATTGAATTTTGAAGGCAAAATAAGTCCTCTGAGTAAATGGTATCATGGCTGAGACTAAGAACTACAATTATACCTATTTAGAGCCAAACCCGAAGCAAAAACTGAAATAAAAGGGCTGAAAAAAATACATACATACAGGCAGATAAACACACACACACACACACACACACACACACACACACACACACACACACACACACACACACACACACATCTTGCCTTTTAAATATATATTATCAATTCTCTGCACTATTGTAAGAACTGCAACCTTGAAACTTCTGAATATCGTTTCTTATATCTTTGTCTATGTGTTCTATCAAATTTGATTAAAATCGGACCACTCTTTCTATAACCCGATTTTTTCGATTATCGATTTTCGATATTTATCGAGGGTACCTAGACACAGAATCTAGATAAGAACACCCGCAGACGCTTCCGTAACGCAAAATATTCGCAAAGAGTAAATAAAGTCCAACATTTTTATCATGCTACCCGGGTTTCAATCGCGAGGTTTCTTTAAGAAAATTTGCATATTTTTCTTTTGTTTTATATATATATATATATAGACTGTTGTGAAAATCTATTGCGAAAATCGTACTATTTTTTTTAATCGAATAACCCCGAGCAAGGCGGTAATGCCACTGATGTGCAGGGGGGCTACATAAGAGTAAAAAGATTAATTAGAAGAGAGTGAAGAGGAAGACGAACCAGTTAAAAAGGAGCAAGAGAAGGATGGGAATACAGGTGTGGTGACAGTTGCAAAGGTGGAGAAAAAGGAAAGGATATATGGGGTGGTGAAAGGACTAGAGTCAAGTGGTTAATAGATGAGTATTGACATTGCATTTATTTTCCGTCAGGAAAGCAAGAATATGAAAGCGAGTTCCACAGGCGGGAAGTGCGAGAGAAGAAGCTGCAGGAGTAGAATTGTCGTCTGCATTTGGTTAATCTAAATGTGAATGGGTGGGACCCAGTTGCCAATCTGGTTGCACGAGTAAACACCTGTTGCAGAGGCACTAGTGGCTTAAGTTCGTTGGAGCAGAAGCCATAGTGCAGTTGATATAGATAAACAAAAAAGAAAAAAAAAAGAAAAAAGAAAAATAAATATTGAAAATCAAGTCTTGCAAGTTGATTTTATATGAACGTAGCGTGATTTCTCTTTCAAATATTAACAAATTTAGCCTCCTTGGTATGACTGGTTATGAGATATAGTTTTGGAAATCTGTAACTTTATAAAAGTTATAGATTTCTGGCACCTCAAGTTGGGTATTAATGTGGTGCATTGAAATACAGTCTGAATAATGTAAATTCTGTCTGGGCACATTTCACTACTCTATGACCATAAGTGAGCACATTTGAATGATTCAGGTTTTTATTGAATAAAATAATATTTAAGAAAAGGAATATTAGTGCTAGGATTATTTCCTTTTATAAAGACAATTAATACAAACCAGCAGAATTGCTGTTATTTGTGTATTTTATTTGTCAAAAATGTAACTGCATATACTTTTTTTTATTGGACTGAAGTGCATTTATATTTGATATAATTCACAAAGCAAGAATTTTATACAAAAACTTAGATGGGTGACTGCTTGAAAATTGTCGGAAATTTACAGATGTAACGGGTCTCCTGATTGGCTGATTTAACCCGAACCTCGTTTTGAACTTTAGGCGGGCTTTACCAGAGGTTTTATGTTTTTTTTTACACGATGGTTTTGTTCACTCCTTTTTTCAGCTAGCACGAACAGTATCGGACGTATTTGTGCCGCTCCGGATTTTTGTTGCAGCAGGGCCTAAATTGGCGCCCACTTGTCTCGCTATATCGAGACCATCTTACCAATTCTTTGTAATCTTTTAGGCTAATGCCACAACTTTGTAACAGAGAAAATCTCTTGTTACCCTTCTTACCTTAAAAAGGATACCCTATGGGCAAAGCCTTGCCTTCCTAGAGAAAAATTCTCTAAGCACTATCATCTTATACCAAGATAAGAAACTGTGAAAGAAGCTGACCCAGAAGAAAGTTCCTGTACGTCGCGGATCGCAGTTCCTTGTGTCTTTTTCATCCCACTCCTAGACGGAGGATACTATACCAAGCTAAGCAGAGAAAAGAGACTATACCAAGCTACACTGTAGCAGCAAAATTCAGCATATTTTTGCAAGACAAATAAATTGTTTTTTCTATACCAGGTATGTCTTGTTATGTTTGATAATTTCCTTTCACTGCTTAAGCGCTAAGCTATGTGAATATATTTCTCACAAAATATCAGGTGCTGTAAGCTTGGATGTGTGGGTGGCATAATTGATAAGAGCTCAGGATTGGAGATCAGAGTGCCAAGTCCATTTCGAGTTGGGTTAGTTATAGTCACTTCTGCATAAATAGGACAAGCTATGAATCTATCTAGATAAATAAAAATTATTACACCCAAAAGAATTCTTACAATCTAAAAATATTTTCTGGTTTTAAATAACCTGTTGATGAGTAATAAAAAAATTCCTCAACATACAGAAAGTTTTACACAATGCAACAAATGTTAAATGTGACTGGGATATATATTGCTGCATGATTTATGATGGCAGAGTCAGCTAGTTGAAATAATATGTTAAAATAACCAAAACCATGAATGAACCCAGCATTAACGTTATTGATGATGAAACTACAGCACATCTTTGTGAAATATTTTGAGAGATTAATGTTCAAAATGCAGCATGTGTAGCTTTTTCTTAATCCGAGACAGAAAGAGAAGAATAAAACTTTGATCTTTAGCAAAATGCATGGATAATTAACCTTAGGCAAAAATGACAATCCGTAAATAATCCTGTCATCTTTTATGGGTAGTATGCTAGTATAGTTATAAAAATTGGCGAATGGGGGGATGGTAAAATATTTGATATGTAATGATTTTTTTGAACTTATGTATGAGATAGCTGACCTGTCTATGATTAAATTTTCAAGGCCTCTGTGATGAGTTATGGCAGATTGAGGAATGACCAAGAATAAATATGTAATAAAATAAGATGGTGTGACAATGCAGCATTACACATTGTTAAAATGGCAACAGATGTAATGAAAACTTGGACTCAAATTATTGCAGTTTTTATATGAACAAATCTCAAAAGAAGACATTATTAAGTCAGTGAAAACTTTCATTGATATAAAACACTATAATCCATTTATTTTTATGTTTTTCAAATAATTCAAAACGTACACACACACACACACATACACACACACACACACACACACACATATATATATATAATTATTAATTAATTGTACATTGCGACACGGGGATTTCTTTATTTCGAGATTCTCTTCATCAGGCAATGTTGGATGTTGGTTGTGAAAATGATTGACATTTGAATACAAAAAAAAACATCGGTTTGCTATTTATGTATGTGGGAAGATATAAAATTTATGTGTGTTCCTTTAAACTAATCTGAGTAAAGATTCACTTTGAAATTTGGCCATCAAGTTTTTTTTTTTAAAGAAATGATGTATTTCACACTATTTTTAAGTGGGTAATTCTAAATAAAAATAAAATGGTTCTTTTGTTATTATTAACTTGTAAAATTTTAGACGGCAAGGAAGCAAAGATCAAACTGTCCGAATCACCCTAAATTTTCTTCATTGAGGAAACTGCAATTTAGGTAATTATTAAATATATATAAATTCATTTGATGCACATATTATTGTGCAGTTTTAACAAAAGAACCATTCTATTTTCATTTACAATTATTCACTTGGCAATAAATACTAAAAAATATTATGAAATACATAATTTTTTAAAACACTGGGGTGGCCTAATAATTATGTCTGGTGGTGTATATATTAATAAATATACATACTATCCTACGTCTATAGCAAGACTCAGAGTTTCATTTACATAGAAATCTATTAAAATGTCGATTTGAAATATGCACGTGATGTTTGCATAAAGCATAAAGCTCTGAGTCGTGCCATAGACGTAGGATAATATGTATATTTATTAATATGTATATATATAATACAGCTCTGTTCATAAACTGAGCACTGTTTTATTAACACCTGAATAATGATACTATGGATATTTACACCATTGTCATATGTATAGTTATTAATTTACGCCATATTGTTCATTCAGCAATGAATTAGAACACTTTCAGCTATTGGTCGTGTATAATGATAAAATACACGCTAAAAGGTCTGCCTCCTTCTACCGAGCGCCCGTAGCTCAGTGGTAGAATCGCCGACTGACGCTAATACGATCGGGTTTCAACACTGGGTAAAAAGCAATCGGCAGTCTTACCGTACTGATGAGCTGTGATACAGCAATACAGATTTGTCTGCGGATGACTATATATATATATATATATATATATATATATATATATATATGTATATATATATATATGTATATATATATATATATATATGTGTGTGTGTGTGTGTGTGTGTGTGTAGTAGAATGGTATACTTTGAAAATCAGTAGCTACTCTCGCATCTACGCATCGTTCATTCAGCAATGAATTAGAACACTCTCAGCTTTTGGGTGTGTATAATGATAATATAAACGCTAAAATGTCTACCTCATTCTACTGAGTGCCCGTAGCTCAGAGGTAGAATCGCCGACTGACGCCAATTCGATCGGGTTTCAATCCTAGGTAAAAAGCAATCGGCTGTTTAACCGTACTGATGAGCTGTGATACAGCAAAACAGATCTGTCTGAGGATGACTATATATATATATATATATATATATATATATATATATATATCACTCTGGAAGAATGGTATACTTTGAAAAGCAGTAGCTACTCTGGTATCTATGCATCGTTCATTCAGCAATGAATTAGAACACTCCTCTTAGCTATGGGGCGTGTATAATGATAATATACACACTAAAAAGAATGCCTCCTTCTACTGAGCGCCCGTAGCTCAGAGGTAGAATCGGTCGAGTTTCAATCCTGGGTAAAAGGCTATCGGCTGTCTAACTGCTGAGCTGTGATAATGCGAAAGGTCTGTCTGCAGATGACTATATATATATATATATATATATATATATATATATATATATATATATGCTCTCATGATATGCTCTTCCTGATCTGGAAGAATGTCATACTTTGAAAAACAGTAGCTACTCTGGCATCTCCGCATCGTTCATTCAGCAATGAATTAGAACACTCTCAGCTATTGGGCGTGTATAATGATAATATACACGCTAAAAAGAATGCCTCCTTCTACCGAGCACAGAGGTAGAATCGCCGACTGACGCCAATTCAGTCGGGTTTCAATCCTCGGTAAAAGGCAATCGGCTGTCTAACCGTACTGAGCGAAACAGATCTGTCTGCGGATGACTATATATATATATATTAAACAAATCGTATATATATGGTGATTTTCCAAGCGTAGCGTAGATGTGGCAAAAGGCCAAAAGTAAGGGATATCCAGTGAGGATCGAACTCAGTTGTATGATTCTAGTGAAACAAGCTTGCTAACCATTACACTACCTCGAGGTGCCCCAAATCGTATATGTATGTGTGTTGACTGTGCGTATATATTCTTCAAGAAATGTTTTCGCAATCGTTTATCTATCTATCTATCTATCTATCTATCTATCTATCTATCTATCTATCTATCACAAACAGCTCATTATGTATGTATGTATGTATGTATGTATGTATGTATCTATCTATCTATCTATCTATCTATCTATCTATCTATCTATCTATTTCAGTCTGTTCCTATCTATCTATTTCAGTCTGTTCCTATCTATCTATTTCAGTCTGTTCCTATCTATCTATCTATCTATCTATCTATCTATCTATCTATCTATCTATCTATCTATCTATCACAAACAGCTCATTATCTATCTATCTATCTATCTATCTATCTATCTATCTATCTATCTATCTATCTATCTATCTATGTGTGTGTATGTGTAAAGTTTCAGCTAGAGTATATCTGTAAAATGAATAAAGGCAAAAGAAAAAATATACGTAGAAAATGCTTTCATAAATTTTCTTGTTACATCCACCATGCGAAAAGAAAGGTATATAAAGGTATACGACCACAAGAGAGATTATTAACAACAACGAATGATAAATCTAGATAAAAACAGACACGTAACATTAACTAATAACTCCATAACATTCACGATCCAAAACAATTTATCCAAACTAAACAATACCAAAATAAATCAAACCACATCCCAAGCTATTCTGGATATGATGAGAACACAAAACACGCGTATCAATGATAATTCCGAAGTAGATATGAAAATAAATCGTAAGGCAGCTAAAGAAAGCGGAAAGAAAAAAGATTACATATCAATCACAAGAAAACTGAATGCATTGTCATCAGTAAAAAGAGGAGCCAAAAATGCAAACTACAGATCAGTGATACTAAAATCAAGTAAGTATCCTTCCACATGATTGCTTCCCCGACACCTACAATCTCCAGGAGTTTAAATGTAAGGTCAACAGACACCTCCTAACACACTAACTCGCATCGATTCTCTCAAACACTCTCACCATCTAACCAACCCTCAATCTCGGTACCCTTACCCGTCTATCACCCTCCTTCTGATATTTCCTATATCTAACCACTCTTTCTCTTTACCTTCCCCTATATAACCCCTTGCGCAATAGTGGCAGTGGAATGCCTTGCTTGGTGTGAAATGATTAAAAAAAAAGTACAGAATTTTGAATAACTAAGAAGTGTCAAACAGAGGATGGAAAGTGTGATACTGAGACCTGAAGGCGTATTGAAATAGATAAGGATGCCTTCCAGAAGCTGAATAGAGTACCGAGAAACCGGAAAATTTCGTTGGAAACAAAGATGACAGTACTGGATTGTTATGTGATGTCTGTCCTTCAATATGGCAGCGAATGCTGGACAATTTCATCAATGATGAAGGAAAGACTTCAAACGCCGAAATGTGGTTCTACAGAAGGATGCTGAGAATACCATGGACCGAACAACGTCGAGGTTTTGGAGAGAATGGGAACGAAATGGAAACTGATACTTAACAAGAAGAGATAGCTAAACTTTATGGGATATGTAATGAGGAAGGAGGGCTTAAAGGATCTGATAATCACAGGGCGGACAGAGAGAAAGAGAGACACGTGACGTACTTGAGCAAATAGATGGCAGCGCAGGGTTTGGTGGGGTAACAATATAATAGGTCTTAAGAGCTACAAGGGAGATGTGGAAGGCTATGATCGCCTACGTCCTGAAGAGACACTGCACATAGAAGAAGAAGAAGAAGAAGAAGAAGAAGAAGAAGAAGAAGAAGAAGAAGAAGAAGAAGAACGTAATCTTGTATAAATATACATAAACGTATTCTGGGCACACAAGGGATCTTATACACAATAATTTATCAAATGCACCAGTTATGCATCGGAATAAATTTAACTGACACTTCGATTTTAACAGATTTTTACTCGCACTTCCCGCCTGTAGAACTCCCTTCCGTTTATCTGCTTCTCTGATAGTGAGGTATTGAAGTGAAGTGATGTGAAGTATTATGAATTTATGTAATTTTGGTGCAAGTAATATTATGCGGTAGGCTAATTTCATTTACAGATAAACATGTATCGGACCACTGGTATTCCACATGTTTAGGGGTCAACCTATACAACAGATATAGCCCTAACTGAGATTTTTTAATTAAAACCTCGACTTGTCCGCCAGGTCCTATAAGTTTAAATGCAATGTTAATTGACATCTTCTTTCTCCCTAAATCCCATCTACTTACCATCTTTTCTTAGGCATCCCCTGTATCCTGTTTGTTTCTCTCTCTCTCTGTAACCCCCTGCGCACCAGTGGAAGTTAAATGAGTTAAAAATGCCACAGTTATTAAAAGAAAAACTAACTTGGTGCTAACAGGTCCTATAAGTTTAAATGCAATGTCAATTGACATCTTCTTGCTCCCTAAATCCCATCTACTTGCCATCTTTTCTTAGGCATCCCCTGTATCCTGTTTGTTTCTCTCTCTCTCTCTGTAACCCCCTGCGCACCAGTGGAAGTTAAATGAGTTAAAAATGCCACATTTATTAAAAGAAAAACTAACTTGGCATTATCAAATCTTACAAAGTATAAATATGTGCCATGGATATTTTCAAATATTTCCATTCCTGAAAGAACTAAAATTTTAATAAGTGTGACATTTTTTAAATCGAAGTTTGAATTATTTTCTTTGTATATATTTCTCTAACGAGTGAGAGAATCATAACGGTACCTTCACGAAACTTCAAAGTCGACATGACTCTGCTCAGTTAAGTGACAAACTTCTCCACATTAATATAAAAGAGTGGGATCTAGTTGCTAATCTAGTATCTAGTGCAAATTCATACCTAGGGGGCACCAGTGATCTAAGTTCATCGGAGCAGAAGCCGTGAAAGTATTTATAGAAGAGGTACAGGGAAGCCACATCACGCCGGTGATAGAGTGACTGCAGCCGGGCTGCGAAGTCGGTATCGATTACATTACAGATTCTCCGTTGTATTTTCTCGAGGAGAATAGCAGGGGCACCCGACCAGATGTGGCAGCAGTATTCAATACAGGGACGGTTTTCCCCTGCGTAATAGTAGCAGTGGAATGCCTTGCTTGGGGTGAAATGAATAAAAAAAAACATTAGGATTTGATAGTTATTTTTCCTTCATGTACTGCACTTCTTTTCTATTTTTACAGTTAGACATTAATTCTCTACATTGAGTGACTCTTGGGTCTTGTAATGAATAAACGTTAGTATAAAAATAATGGCAAGGTATGAAAAACAAAGGAAAATGTAAGATAAAGATGCAAAATTTTATTCGGAAGAAATGTTGCAGACGGCTATTTAAAAAAGGCTGGTAAATTAACCATTTGCATCGTCGCTCTGGCATGAAATACGCAACTGAGTAATTGTCGACGTGGAACGCACAACTTCACTATGACGCCATTTTCGTTTTTCAATACTATTTTTCTTTTGTCTGTTCTTTTCTCCGTTTTTTCTTTCGTTCATTTTTCTTTGTCCTTTCGTGCATGTTTCTGTTTTCATTCTTTATTTTCTTCATTTTTCTTTTTGTTTCATTAATTTTTCTTGTCCTTTTTTCTTCCATCTATGTCTGTTTTCTTTTCTCGTTTTTTGTATTGTTATTTTCTTTCATTCATTTTTCTGTAATATTTCATTCATTTTTCTTTTCTATTTCATTTTTTTGCTATCATTCTTTTTCTTTTATTAATTTTTCTGTAACATTTAATTCATTTCTTTTTTCTTTTTCGTTCTTTCTTTCATTCTTTTTCTTTCGTTCAATTTTCTGTAATATTTAATTAATGTCTATTTCTTTTTCACTTTCTTAAAAAAAGAATGAAAGCAATAGTGCTTTCATCCTTTTTTTAATTCATTTTTCTGTAATATTTCATTCATTTCTCTTTTCTTTTTCATTTTTTCATTTATTCTTTTTTTTCATTCATTTTTCTGTAATATTTAATTAATGTCTATTTCTTTTTCAGTTTTTCTTTTTTTATTCTTTTTCTCTGACATTGATTTTTCTTTTCTCTTTCATGCATTCATGTTTCTTTCACTCATTTTTATTTTTATTTTCTTAGTTTTTATTTTAACTTTCCGTTATTTTTGCTATAATTTATTGCTTTCTTCATCTTTTTTTTCTCTAATTTCATTCACATAAAAGTTTCGTTTTTTCATTCTTTTCCTTTTTCTCTCTCTTGTGCTCTTACTGTTTGTTTCAAGACAAATTCCGAATTTTTTTTTTCCTTTTGATGTTATTCGGTTAACTACAATATTTTCCTGAGTATGAAATTCTCTTTAATATATTCGGGAGGAGTTCATTTCTAATTTTTTCCCATCATTTATTTGTCGTTTTTTTTTTGTCTATTCTATTAAACTTGCTTTTCATCTTTTCTTTTTTCTCCACCTATCTTTTAAATTGTTACTCTTTTTTTTTTCGTGATTTTCTTTTTTGTTTTTGTTTATTACTTTTCACCCCCCCCACACTTTTTACATGTCCTTCCGTAGTTTCAATAGTTATAATTCTTTTCTTTTAAATCAATATTTATTTCTTTTAATTCTTTTACTTTTCATTCAGCGGCGTAATTTTCATCGTTATAAATCTTATCTCATCTCTCTCTCTCTCTCTCTCTTTCTTTCTCAGGGGCAACTCGACGTGGTATAATGGCTATCATGCTTGTCTTGCTAGTATCAGTTAGTATTGAGTTCGATCCTCACTGGATACCTCATACTTTCAGCCTTATGCCAATCAACTCTTTCTCAGTTTTTGTTCATAATGGCTTTCATTCCAGTTGTCCACAATTCAGCATCAGCCTGAAGCGACATTGATATTCGCGTTTGCCTCACACTGTATCAGCATAAATACAACTTGTTACTAATGTGTTTCTATTTAAATTAATAGTCTTGTTCTTTTAGTCTTATTTTGACTACCTAGTTCTCTCTTTTTTTCGTTTCTACTCTCAGTTTGACTTTCTCCGCAGTCGACCAGCTAAGGAATTGGCAAATTTCCGGAGTGGTAGTGGTGGGGTTAAAACTGAGTGACAAAGGTTCTCCAGACAAAACTGCCTCGAGAGAAAAATCCTGGGCCACTAAGGGATTTTATTCCGGTCAACAGAGGTGAGATCTCCATTAAAAGCTAGTATTTAGCTAGCTGACTGAAGGTTGTGAGTTCAATCCGCGTACATTTTATTTTTATTTTTAAGTCTTCGATGGCATAATTGAAGGCTTAAATAAAAATAAAAAATAAAAATAAAAATGAAGTTTCTTGATACAATATTCGCTAAAACATTGATACAATATTCGCTAAAACATTGATACAATATTCGCTAAACATTGATACAATATTCGCTAAAACATTGATACAATATTCGCTAAAACATTGATACAATATTCGCTAAAACATTGATACAATATTCGCTAAACATTGATACAATATTCGCTAAACATTGATACAATATTCGCTAAAACATTGATACAATATTCGCTAAAACATTGATACAATATTCGCTAAAACATTGATACAATATTCGCTAAAACATTGATCTCAAATCTATCCTAAAGTAGTGTTGTTGTTTTTTTTTTGTTTGTGTGGTATTTCCCTTGCTTGAGTTGAGTTTTCTGGTGCTAGATTTCTTGCGCAACCTTGTAAGAATAATTTAAAAAGAAATGTAGCGATATACGATGAATCTCATTAAACGATTAAGGATCTTGAAGAATGACAATTTAATTGTGCAATCAAGTTCAAGGAACACTTAGAGGACATTCTTATTTGTATCTTGTCTCTGATCAGATACTCATTTGGAAAAATATTATCCTTGACTGAATATCTATATTTACGAAAAGTAAAAACGAAAATTTGAAAGAAAGAAAAAAAAAATTTGCATACTTTTTTCAACCACGCTCCGAAAAACAATTTATACAGGTAAGTAACTTTTTTTATAGAAAATCGTTGAGAAAATTAGATTTGTTATTTTTTATCATTTATAAGGTGAAGGTTGTAGTCAAACAGAAAAAAGAAACTACGAATTTAGGTACCTTCACTCAATTGCCAAAAAAAAAAAAAAAAGAAAGAAATAAAAAAATAAAAAAAGCTTATCATGATGTTAAAAGGGCTCAAACCTAATAAAAACAAAGTTTTATCATTAAAAGGTTTATGCTATTATTAAGAGGAAAGATCAAATTTTGGGGTAATTATCATTTTTAACTAAGGGCAGGAAATTGTCGAGAGTCATGATCTTTAATCACATAGAGTCATAAGATAGTTACTTTCAACTATGCGCATTTCGGTACAAAAATTTTTCATGTAATTTTTTAAAGGTTATTTTAATGAATTTGTCTTCAACTTTTATGGCATAAGAAAAGAAAAAAAACTATTTCTTCTCTTATAATCGCAACATTATATTCCATTTTTATTAAATGAAACATTGTCAGGCATTATTAAATTTTGACAATTGTTTTCTTCTTAATTCTTCTTTTTTTTTTAATTTGCGAGCACAAAGACTGTCATTCTACGGTTATGAAAACCAACTGAAATTAAGATTTAAGTAAAATTGTCGAAAATTAATAAATACTTGATAATAATTCATCTTGCAATAATATAATAATATTACCCCGAATAACACTAGTGTAATAAAAGCAACGGACATTTAAATGAAATACTATTTAAAATAATAATTGGTAATATTGCATTTAATAATAATAAAATTCAGGAGAGTAAATAATACGACTAGTGGAAATTAAGGAAGTGAAATTAAAATGAAAGGAATATTAGTAAAATTTAATAATGCTTGTCAATGTTTAATCTAGAAAATTAATAATGTTTGCTAATTGCCTCATCTAGTAAAACTAAAGATAATATTAATAATAATAGTTCTTTTTTTTCTTCTTCCCTTTCTTGTTTTGCTCTTCTTTCTTTCTTCTTCTTTTACTTATTCTTCTTCTATGTGCTTCAGACATAAGTGATCATGGCTCTCCACTACTTCTTATCACGAGCAGCTTTTAGAATTTAATTTCCTTTTGTTAAGGACATCGCCCTACGTTTCGGCATCCAGTCACACAAACTCGTCAGGTAATAAACGCGATGCCTTTACCGATCTCTCCTGCCCTCAATATGCCTCGTTAAGGCTAAGTTTTCAAGGCCTTCTACCTCATTATGCGTCCGAGAATTTTCAGCTGTCTTTGCCTGAGTCTGAGTAACCCAGTCCTGCAAACCATTTACACATGGTTGCCAGATTGGTTATGCTTGCCTTCCTCTGACTCTCTTAACTTCAAACTGTCTCGTAAGCAGCCTTGGAGATTTCACTCGACCGATCGACTCAGTCGATTAAAAACTTAATTGGGCGATTAAAGCGTATTGCTTTACTCGCCAGCGGTCGATTAAAAATCTCGCAATTAAACGTATCCCTTAAATATAGAAAAAGAAAATCTGGTTCCTTTTACAACCCAAAAGTATGCCATTGAAGATTGACAAGTTACTTAGACTGACCTAAAATGACCTTTCAACGTATCGGTCAGTGTAAACATTCGTTTAATTAAGGCTTCCAGAGTGAAGCCAAAATGTCTCTGTCGCTCAGATTTTTAGAAACTCATTTGTAAAAATATTATCCTTGACTGAATATCTATATTTACGAAAAGTAAAAACGAAAATTTGAAAGAAAGAAAAAAAAATATGCATACTTTTTTTCGACCACGCTCCGAAAAACAAATTATACAGGTAAGTAATTTTTTATAGAAAATCGTTGAGAAAATTAGATTTGTTATTTTCTATCATTTATAAGATGAAGGTTGTAGTCAAACGGAAAAGAGAAACTACGAATTTAGGTACCTTCACTCAATTGCCAAAAAAAAAAAATAAAAAAAAAATAAAAATAAAAATAAAAAAAAAATAAAAAGAGCTTATCATGATGTTAAAAGGGCTCAAACCTAATAAAAACAAAGTTTTATCATCAAAAGGTTTATGCTATTATTAAGAGGAAAGATCAAATTTTGTGGTAATTATCATTTTTAACTTTTTAAATCCTTTCTAACACATTCGAAATTTGAATTAAAATTTATTTTTTGTTTTTCGTTAGCGATACACTCTATGTTTACGTAAAACAACTATTAAGAAAAATGGAGTCGGTCGAGTAAAATGATTTTGGGGAGAGTAAATTTATTTTTCAAATCTCAAAGGTTGCTCGTAAGTATTAAGTTTTTCAAACGCCCCTTTCTCATTAAGTGCCCTAAAAAATTCAACTGCTTCTTCCTGATGTTAAGTATAACTATCCTTTTTGTTGCCAATTTCTTTAAAATTTCGTCGTTGCTCACATGTTCAGTCTGCAGTATTTTCAGCATCCTGCTGTAGAACCACATTTCTGTTTCTTCAAGTTTCTTCTTCTGTGAAGATATTGTCCAGCATTCACTGCTATATAGGAGGATTGATATTACACAACAGTTCAGTTCAGAACTCTTTTCATGTTCTCTAATGAAATGTTCCCGTTTTTTAATACTTTATTTAGCTTTTGGAAATTATCTTTTGCTTTCTCAATGAGCCTTCGGATTTCGGTGTCCATATATTTATATTTTTGCCTTTGGATTTGGTATCTGCAATTTGCAATTTGCATACTGGGCTGTTTAAATGTCCCTTCCTGATGTTATGTATAAGTAACCTTTTTGTTTCCTTGTATCTAGAATTTCGTGACTGTTCATACGTTCGTTTTATGGCATTCCCAGCATCCTTCTGTAGAAACACATTTCTGTTGCTTTCAGTCTCTTTTTCATCTGTTAAAAGATTGTCTAGCATTCAGTGCCATATAATAGGACTGATGTTTCGTAACTGTTCAGCACTGTTTTCTTTGTTTCTGTTATGGAGAAACACACCCATTCCTCAGATAATGGACTCTCCCTCTTATATTAATAAGAGTTAACAGGAAGTTCATAGGAATTCTTTAGACTTCTATTGGAGTTCAGTGGAACTACTAGGCAGTTGATATTAGTCGGCAGTTGATATTGGTCGGCAGTTGATATTGGTTGGCAGTTGATATTGGTTGGCAGTTGATATTGGTTGGCAGTTGATATTGGTCGGCAGTTGATATTGGTTGGCAGTTAGCCGAATACTAAGCAAGATTCCCAAGTTCCTAACGTTTTGGGTACATTAACTCGATTAGCAACCGACATAGCACGATTATAACCTTCAGTGCGAAAACTACTCCACAAGAGTTTCGAACGAAATTTTCACGTTTATTAATAATTTGCTTAGGTTTTGGAAAGCATATTCACTATACAATTACGTTGTTATGTTTCAGAGTTGCACTTTTTGTTCTTTGTAAAAACATTTCACAGAGATTTAAATTTTTTTGCTAGTTTTATTTTGGTATTTGCCATTTGAAATTTTTCTGTTGTGTTCATTTTACTGACAATCATTTCGTTATGTAATATTTGTGATATCGTCTCTTTGCATTATGAATGTTGCTCTTTCAAGATGCTATTTTTATTTTTCTTATAAGATCTGGATTTTTTTAATATCCTTCCAAAATATGTCAAGGTTACCTAGCAGTTTAACAGTTCTTTGTGAAGTACTTTTTCAAACGATGAGCTGCTATACTGTTAACAATTTCGTGATGTAATATTTGTGATATTGTCTCTTTGCATTATTAATGTTGCTCTTTCAAGATCCTATTTTTATTTTTATTTTTTAGATCTGGATTTTTCGAATATCCTTCCAAAATATGTCAAGGTTACCTAGCAGTTTAAACAGTCCTTTGTAAAGTACTTTTTCAAACGATGGCTACTATATTGTTAACATTTTCGTCATGTAATATTTGTGATATTGTCTCTTTGCATTATGAATTTTGGTTTTTCAAGATTCTATTTTTATTTTTATTTTTTAGATCTGGATTTTTCGAATATCCTTCCAAAATATGTCAAGGTTACCTAGCAGTTTAAACAGTTCTTTGTAAAGTACTTTTTCAAACGATGGCTACTATATTGTTAACATTTTCGTTATATAATATTTGTGATATTGTCTCTTTGCATTATGAATTTTGGTTTTTCATGTTCTTATTTTTATTTTTATTATAAATTCTGAATTTTGCTAATATACTTCATAAATATGTCAAGGTTCCCAAGCAGTTCAAACAGTTCTTTGTGATGTACTTTGGTAGCCCAAGCGTTTGGCTACTATCAGTCAGTAAAGTGCCATTCGTGGTGCAAGTTTGGGTGACAATGTCCCTTTCGCGACATGACTGACTGGACAGAACATTTTCCCGCAGTAGGTTGCCGTTACTTTCCGCAGTAGACTGGTTGCCGATCAAGGCTATAGAACCTAATCGGTCCTGTGATTTAACCCACAACTGGAGAGAAAAAGCGGATTAATACCTTTCCGAAGGGTATATGCGCGTAAGTGAATGCAACGAATTCAACTGAAATTCGAAATCGACTCCCCGATTTCTCATTCGGTGTTAATATCCACTGCACCGTAGCGCATATCCTACTATGGGTTACTATACTGTTCCAATTTTCTTTTTATAATATCTGTGATATGGTCGCTTTGCATTATAAATGTTGTTCTTTCAGTATCCGATTATTTTAGTCTTCTTATATTCAAGTTTGCTTAGTAGATTTGCTTAGTAGATTTAGTAGACGTGGTTTGGTTAGTGGATTTACTGAAATTTCAGCTATTGCTGAAACATCCAGTATCGAAATTAATCAGTTTTTTTTTATCTATCTTTATTTTATATTAATTCAATTTTATTTCCAGATATATTACTCTTATGTCAATAAAAGATTTTAATGTAAGACCTTAATGTTGCGAAAATATATCAGTAAATCGTCGTTGGCGGCGCCACTATCTCATATCCAAGAATTTATTTGCTGATCTTTTCCTTTACGATCATGGCGTTGATGATTAAATTCGCAGCCAACGTGTAGGTTCAGACTAGAAGTGCCATCTTCTTCTTGTTCTTGTTCTTGTTCTTGTTCTTCTATGTGCCCTGCCATTTCAGGACGTAGGCGATCATGGTCTTCCACGTCTCCCTATCTCTGGTGGCTGTTAGTATGCTTTCTCCTGTTACACCTCGCAACCCCCGTTCCGCCATCCACCTGATCAGCTCCCTCAAATATGTTATCCGCTACCTTCCTCTGTCTCTTTTTCCTTCTATCTGGCCTGTCAGTATCAAGTTCTCCAAGCCCTCCTTCCTCATTGCGTGTCCCAGTAACTTCAGTTGCCTCTTCCTGATGCTCAGTATTAATTTTCCTTTGGTTGCCATCCTTTCCAAAACCTCATCATTGCTCACATGATCGATCCATGATATTTGCAGCATCCTTCTGTAGAACCACATTTCCGCTACTTCAAGTTTTGTCCTCATCTTCGATGATATTGTCCAGCATTCACTGCCGTGTTGAAGAACTGACATCACATAGCAATCTAGCACTCTCCTGTTTGTTTCTAGTGAAATTTTTCTGTGTCTTAATACTATACTCAGCTTCCGGAATGCGTCTTTTGACATGCCAATTCGCCTTCGGATCTCTGTGCTGCACTTTCCATCTTCTGTTAGAACACTTCCTGGGTATTTAATTTTCTTTTTTCACCAAAAGTCGTGCCAAACAGGATTTGATTTGAGACAAAACAAATTCATAGGAGAAGGAAGTGCTATTGGCGTAGCTTTGTTTAAGGTGGGCGTCAACGTGCCAGGAAGTGATCAACACTGTTGATTTCATCACCTTCCTCTGCGGGACATATGGAATGAGACATGTAGAATCCAGTTTTGAAACGGCAATGGACTCCCATTCGAGTGGCGCCTTCTGTAGCATGTCCCTCTTGTGTAGCCTCCTTCATCTGCTGATTCAATCGTTGAGTCATCCACTTTTTCCACGGTTGGGGTCGTTGTGGTTAGTTGCGCTTAGTCTAGGCCCTCGACTTCGACCTTGCCACGAAGGGTGGCTCCACCAGAAGTTTAGAACTTCCTAAAGCATCGGTCTCAGGAACATATGCACATAGTAACATACATACATAAAAACACACATATATGTTACACTGGACGTCGGGGTACCATATTATTATTATTACTTTAGAAACCAAATATTAAATAAAAAAATAATAAAATTATCAATAAATAGGCTGTGTAAATTTAATGCCACACACACACACACACACACACACACACACATATATATATATATATGTATGGATGTAATTATGTAAATAAGTATATATATGTATGTAACGCTCAAATACACATTGATATATAAATATTAATATTATTCAGGGGTTAATAGAACAATGGTCATTTTGATCTAACAGGGCCAAAACTATATATTTATGAATATTCATATTATCCTACGTTTTAAGCACGACTCGGAGATTCATGCATTATGCAATTATCATGTGCATATTAAGAATTGAACGTTTACCGATTTGGAATAATATTTTAGGTATTAGCGATCCTTGAGTTAAGGTTACCATAAACTGTAAATCAGGTGTGCGAATATTTTTATTGACCTATAATTAATATACTGAAAACCAAAAATGGAATAGAAAGCTAAAATCCTGGGTGGAAAAAAAAATTGTTTCAGTGTCCGATATAATTCATCCCCCTTCTGAAGTGGGTGTCACTATTTTGTTTACATTGGGGACGAAGATTACGAATGGGTATTTCTTTTAAAGAATAAAAAATAATAATAAAAAAAATTGAAAAAAATTAAAAGAAATTAAAATTAAGAAAATATGAGTAAGAAAAAATAACTAAAAAAAAAAAAAAAAACGGAAAATGAAGCGAAATAAATAATTAAGCGCAAATAAACGCACACATACACATCCATGTATGCATAAACACACACATACACATCCATGTATGCATAAACGCACACGTATATATCCATGTATGCATAAACGCACACATATACATCCATGTATGCATAAACACACACATACACATCCATGTATGCATAAACGCACACAAACACATCCATGTATGCATAAACACACACATACACATCCATGTATGCATAAACGCACACGTATACATCCATGTATGCATAAACGCACACGTATACATCCATGTATGCATAAACGCACACAAACACATCCATGTATGCATAAACACACACATACACATCCATGTATGCATAAACTCACACAAACACATCCATGTATGCATAAACACACACATACACATCCATGTATGCATAAACACACACAAACACATCCATGTATGCATAAACGCACACATACACATCCATGTATGCATAAACGCACACGTATACATCCATGTATGCATAAACGCACACGTATACATCCATGTATGCATAAACGCACACATGCACATCCATGTATGCATAAACGCACACGTATACATCCATGTATGCATAAACGCACACGTATACATCCATGTATGCATAAACGCACACATGCACATCCATGTATGCATAAACACACACATACACATCCATGTATGCATAAACGCACACGTATACATCCATGTATGCATAAACGCACACATATACATCCATGTATGCATAAACGCACACATATACATCCATGTATGCATAAACGCACACATGCACATCCATGTATGCATAAACGCACACAAACACATCCATGTATGCATAAACGCACACATACACATCCATGTATGCATAAACGCACACATACACATCCATGTATGCATAAACGCACACATACACATCCATGTATGCATAAACACACACATACACATCCATGTATGCATAAACGCACACATACACATCCATGTATGCATAAACGCACACATACACATCCATGTATGCATAAACACACACATACACATCCATGTATGCATAAACGCACACGTATACATCCATGTATGCATAAACGCACACATATACATCCATGTATGCATAAACGCACACATGCACATCCATGTATGCATAAACGCACACAAACACATCCATGTATGCATAAACGCACACATACACATCCATGTATGCATAAACGCACACATACACATCCATGTATGCATAAACGCACACAAATGTATGAACAGACAGTTTTTCGATTTGTATTATTATTTTAGATATTGATAAAGTTAATTTCATTATAAATTCGTTATATATATATATATATATATATATATATATATATATATATATATATATAGTGTTTAATTGTGATAATGTTTAACACCAAGGTTACTGTTTTTCAGTTGTTTTACTGATAAAATGTATTTTGGCAAGCATGTTTCTTATCGTAAAGTGCTCTGATATCGAGGTGTAGACAGCCATGACGAGTGAAAACATTATAATGGTGTCCTCACAAAAGCATGAAGTCAGCATGAATCTACTCTTTGTAAGAGAATATATGGTAAGAAATATTTAACAAAAAACTGTGAAAAAGCCCTCCAGAATAGTGGTTATAAATATGAATTAACCTATTTAGCACCCACTAGAGAAACTGAATCGCAGAAGGCTAAAGTTAAACTCTGAAAAAGAAAGATTATGTATTTCAGTACCCCTTCTGTAGACTATCAACCATTAACATCGGAAGTTTAAATTAATAAGTAAGCATTTTCACTACGATAACCCCCACCCAAGTAAATTATTTAATAGAAAACGATGGAGATTAGATATTCCTGTACTAGTAATATGTAAAAAATTATCAGCTCCCATAACAACCAAAATTTAATGAATTTCAGTGAAACCAATACGAAACCCGGGATTATAGCCCCTCTGCAATTCAGACCCAAAGAAAACTGTGCGGCTGAATCTAAATGTATATCTACAAATGTGATCTACCAAGCTTCCGCGACAGCTACAATCTAAATGTAAGGTCAATAGTTATCTCCCATCTCACTCACTAGCATCCTCTCTCTCATGCTCCTTTCTCCATCCACTCCACTCTCATCAGTATTCTCATCTTTCTCTTACCCACTTCCTGACACTCCCTCTAACCTGTCACTGTTTCTCATAACTTTCCTCCTATGTAACCCCCTGCAAAATAGTGGCAGTAAAATGCCTTGCTTGGGGCGATATGATTATTTAAAAAAAAACAAAAACTGAAGTCTTAATTGATGCCAACAGTCATAATATTACGTCTTCACTATAAAAACAACCACGTATATACATTCATTGTTTTCTGCAAAAGTGAATGTTCTCATATATGAAAAGGCCATTAGAAATATAATTCTCCGTTATTTATCAGTTACTATAAAAATTCAAATCATCTAACCTAAACTAACCTAATTATTGGCAATAACAGGGAACATTAAAATACATCCCCAGCTTGGTTGTTGAGAATGACTGAGGCCATCAAAAGTACTTGAACAGACAGAACAATGTTGAGGTTCAGGCGTTTTATTCACAATTCGGATCCCGATGGAAAATATCTTATTCTATAATTGGACAAAATCTGTTGGTTGAGTTTAACGAAACTTTTTTTGTATGAAAACTTTCTCCCTAAATATTTTTTTTATAATTAATCGTGTGGCCCCAAGCAAGGCATTTTACTGCCACTGTTGTGCAAGGGGTTACATAGGTGGAATGTTATGAGAAAGAGTGACAGGTTACAGAGAGTGTCAGGAAAAGAGTATGAGAAGAAAGAGTATACTGTTGAGTGGGGTGGACGGAGAAAAAAGCATGAGAGATAGGATGTGAGTTAGTGAGACAGGAGGTGACTATTGACTTTACATTTGAATTCTTGAAGATTATAGCTGTTGGGAAAGCAAGTATGTGGAACGGAATTCCACGGGTGCAATTGATGCTGATACAAAGCTAATCAAATCCACTGAAGAAGATAAGCCGATGGATCAAGAATTGTATCAATCAGCAATAGGAAGCCTACCTTATCTGAGTACAACGATATAACATGATATTGCTTATGCTTTAAGTAACGTTACAAGATTTTATTTCCAGTCTTCAATGGAACACTAGAAATCTGTAAAAGACATTATGCCTATTCTGAATGGTACACGTAACTATGGATTACCATATGACAATGAGAAGATAACCTGTAGACATACCTCATACATGTTATATTTCATGCAATACTTTCAACACAATTACCATCTATCTTTTATACGAGCTGGTAAATGAATTTGCGACCAAAATATTTGAATTTTTTTTTTGCCAGAGAGATACTCATTTTAAAATAATTATATCGAATAATTTGTTAGGTCTGTTGCTAGGAAAGTTGAATCACTGTATCACTCTAGACAATATTTTGCATCAGAATCTATTTTACAAATGACTACCATTCGACTATGCATTAAATATTGCTATCGTCTTAGACTTCTTCAAAGTAAATACTCTAAAAATAAAATTTAAAAGGAGAATCTGCAATATTATCGGTCCTAAGATGACATCTCGGATTCAGTCATTTTTCTTACAGCCGTAAAGCATCTTGTCTTTGCTTTTTCTTAAAATAGATATTTTCATGGTAATTGTTTTGATGACATTTCAGCTTTGATACCTTGACTTTACGAATTAAATTACTGTAGTAGATTGGCAGTTAGGTCAATGTACAGTTGAAATTGTTAAATGTAACTATTAGATCTATGCTAACGGTTTCTTTTCTCACAAATCTCTATTAGAGAAATCTCTTCCAGCTTTTCGGTTCCCTTTAAACTTTGATTTTCAAGCATTTAAATTCAACGTCATTCGCAATCTTCTATCTTTTTGAATATTGTTCTTTCATTGCCATTTCTCGTTAATAATATTTTTCCTGTTTCGTTGACTCTCAATAGCCCTTTGCTTCTTAGGGGTTTTATCGCCTTGCTTGTGTTGAATTCTTTTAAAAAAGTCTTTCACAGAAATAAGCTCAGCTATTGCTTAAGTTTTTAGCAAATCTCTTGCTTAGGTTCTTCAGTATGGCGAGATTTCTTATTTTTTATGATCTGGCTTCAGTATTAAGTTTTTCTACTGCATCCTACGCCTGTTTCAGGAGAGTGAGGCGGCCTGTCTGCCTCATGTTTTAAAGTACACGTGACCAGCACC
Organism: Ascarosepion bandense; assembly: GCA_037127315.1. Classification (NCBI taxonomy): domain Eukaryota; kingdom Metazoa; phylum Mollusca; class Cephalopoda; order Sepiida; family Sepiidae; genus Ascarosepion; species Ascarosepion bandense. The sequence goes on along the minus strand of JBBBDQ010000865.1, from coordinate 1,697,889 downwards.
AATGATTATACAAGCCAATAAACCGCCGTTGATGGGTATTTTTCGTTCGCATTTTCTTCTAGGTAGATGACCAAGCAGTTTTGTAGACGTCTACCGCTTTTTTGAAACAGTTTTCCAATATTACAGTTGACCTGGGTACAGGCCAAAATGGTAGGCACATATGGTGGATCAAATTTGCTTTAGTAGTATTGAATGTGCGTTGCGTTGCAATGGATATCGGCTTTGGAATGAGAAACCGGAGAGCCAAGTTTAAATTCCAGGTGTATTCTTCTTCTTTGTGGTCGTGTCCCTTGAAGACGTGGGTGATCATGGCCTACCACATATCCCTATCCATTGCTACTCTTAATACCACTTCCCTTGTGATTCTACCTAATTTTCCCTACACAATCCATCGGCTCAAGTCCTTCAATGATGTCATGCGATGTTAGGACGAAAAGGTTTTCCGGCAATGGGTTACCTTTTTTTTTTTTTCTAGTTGGCAGTCAAGGCTATAGGACTAAGTCTGTCTTGCTATTCAACCCATATCTGAAAAGAAGTGATGGATTCCACCATCTCAAAAGCGTGAATGTAACGAACCCGACAAGAATTCGAACTCGGATCTATGTTTTCTCGAGCCATGCCGTTATCCATTACGCCACACTGCACACGAAGAAAATGCTATAGCTTTACATTTTGTCCGATTAAGATTTCATGCCGATTCTTATGTCTGGCCATTCTATTAGTACCATGTTACTCAGTCCTATCTGCCGCCTCGTCGGTGACCAAAAACGGTTCAGTTCCCCCCCGCTAAGCATTTGGGTGTAGAGAGTGGATAGACAGTTTTTTTTTTTAATGGGTGAATGAATCTTTTTGTAATATTTACATTCATTTAGCACAGTGGGGTAGACAGGGCATCCTAGTTACGCACGCATGGGTTTCCGAGACAGAATTCAACGGCCAGGACGCAAGATGATCCGGATTGAATTAATGACCAAGTGTTCTGTGACTAAGGCGAGCCTTCACGTGGCAGGACATCGATTGTGGTTTGAAAATGTCAGGTTCACTTCCCACTCAAGGTATGCCACGAATGATAGGAAATTCGCTTATACAGCCACGCCTATTCGTGGGATTAATGATGATACTCAAGGTATGCCACGAATGATAGGAAATTCGCTTATACAGCCACGCCTATTCGTGGGATTAATGATGATACTCAAGGTATGCCACGAATGATAGGAAATTCGCTTATACAGCCACGCCTATTCGTGGGATTAATGATGATTATCGTCATCATTGTGACAATAGTTGTGAGGATGATTTTGATAAGGGTGATGGTGGTGATTATGATTTTGCTGGTAATATCGATGATTATGATGATGATTATCTAATCACATCTAGTCATGAGATTGATGTTTGTGATGATGATGATGATGATGATGATTGTGATGATGGTTATACAACCTCATCGATCATAGAACTGTTGATGATGATGATGATGATGATGGCGATGCTTATGATGATTATTAGATGATGATCGTGATGATAGTTATACAACCCTATCCCATCGTTGGACTGATGATGATATAGATTCTTGAAACATTCAATCAATCTCGCATTGTCATAAAAGCAAAATATTCTGGCTCTTGACTGCATCACTCTTTATGATTCTTTTGGGATTTTGTCCCTCCATTCAAAAGGATGAAAAGCGATCGCCACCTTTTTTTTATGTCTGATCAAAAAGTCCAGTATGGCGTGTAATAAACAATTCTTTGCTTGAAATTCCATCCCTTTCTCTAAGTACACTCTGAAATTAATTTTCAGTCAGTATTTTAAAAAAGAAAATGAAAAAAAAAAGATTCCCATCAAAAAGTTATTATCGGGAAAAATGCCGTCCATGCAGACGAGCGAAACGCTTATTTATTTACTAGCAGTATAGCCCGGAGTTGCTCGGGTGTAATGAAAGCTTTAAAACTAATCCATGGTCCTGAAGCTCAGACTCTTTGGACGTTGGCACGAAAGACTAAAAAGCAATAGTTGTTTCCAGTTAAAGTGAAACCGTAGAATGAAAGAAAAATGAATGGATGTAAGTCAAATTTTGATTTCCTCGTATCGATATCAAGTAAGTTGTTTTTTGTCGTAAACTGAATTTTGAAGGCTAAATAAGTCCTCTGAGTAAATGGTACCATAGCTGAGACTAAGAACTCAATTATACCTACTTAGAGTCAAACCCGAAGCAAAAACTAAAATAAAAGGGCTGAAAAAATACAGACATACAGGCAGATAAACAGGCACACATACAAACATCTTGCCATTTATATTATATATTATCGATTTTCTGCACTATTGTTAGAACTGCAACCTTGAAACTTCTGAATATCGTTTCTTCTATAACCCAATTTTTTCGATTATCGATTTTCGATATTTATCGAGGGTACTTCGAAACAAAACCTAGCTAAGAACACTCGCAGACACTTATAGTACAACTGTGTAAATGTTCAAGAAAATCGGTTCAGCCGTTTCGGAGTCTATAGGTAACGGATACACACACACAGAGACAAAGTTTCTTTTATAAATAAGTTTAGATCTATTCTAATGCAGATATTTGTTTTTGTTCGTCAAATAATTCACTCATTTTGCAGTGTCCATCTGATCTACTTTCTGATTGGATAAATTTCATACAACGTTGTAAAGAACTGAACTACTTTTTTAGCTTAGAAAAAAATGTTGCCTTGAAAGTATCTTGCATTTTAATTGGATGAAATATTGTCAGGCATTATCAGTTATTGACAAGTATTTCTTTCATCATAATTTTAGTTGAAGACATACAGGATGTCATTCGATAGCGATGAAAACTATAACTAAAATTAAAGTGAAATAATAGTCAGAATTAATTATGATTGATTTATAATTCATAGAATTATAACATTCATGAGATTACAACGAGTACTACTAAGGCGTAAAAATTAACTGAAATTAAAATGAAAGAAATACAAGTCAAAAATTAATAATGGTTGACAACGCTTCATCTAATAATAAAAATTCAAGATAAGATTACAGCTACAAATGTGAGGATCGCTCCGTAAGTAATGCCTTCTATTTTACGATGTTGGCTCATGAGGTCAGTGCCAGAAGATAATTCTAGAGAAGACGTCAAAATTCAATGCTTATCTTCATTTCTAATTAGTTATGTATATAAGAAACTTCTTCTATGTGCCATATCACTTCAGGAATGTGATGATCATGGCTTTACAAAATAATGGCGGCACGGTGGAGTAATGAATAGCAACTCGGGTGTAATGAAAGCTTTAAAACTAATCCATGGTCCTGGAGCTCAGACTCTTTGGACATTGGTACGAAAGACTAAAACGCAATAGTTGTTTCCAGTTAACGCGAAACCGTAGCCTAAAGAAAAATGAATGAAGTCAAATTTTGATTTCCTGGTATTGATATCAAATTTTCTGCACTATTGTAAGAACTGCAACCTTGAAACTTCTGAATATCATTTCTTATGTCTTTGTTTATGAGTGTATCAAATTTGATTAAAATCGGACCACTACTTCTATAACCCGATTTTTTCGATCATCGATCTTCGATATTTATCAGGGGTATCTCGACACAAAACCTAGCTAAGAACACTCGCAGACGCTTATAATACAACTGTGTAAATTTTCAAGAAAATCGGTTCAGCCGTTTTGGAGTCTATAGGTAACGGACACACACACACAGACACACACACACACAGACAAAGTTACATTTATAAATAAGTTTAAATTTGTAAACAAAAGAAATAAATCAAATTTAACATTTACATATCTTGTTTGCACTCAGAGTTTCGCAGACATTAAATCCGTTCGTCATGGGACTTGATTCTAAAACGGAATTTATTTAACTGTATTCACACACTCCTTTTCATATTTCAAAATTAATTTCATTGACAATTGAATGTAAACTCCGTGAAATTCTTAGTGTTAACAAGATAAGTGAACTATCAGTTATTCTTGTCCTTAAGAACATATAACCTAGTGAATATAGACATTGGTTAGTTCCTGACTTGACTTTTAGAGTTGTGAGTTCAATACCAGGCTACAGCAATGTAGTAACTTGCAGGGTTGGAGGGAGATAACTCATGACTTCTAATCGTGGCATTATTACTACGCAAGGAATGAGAATGATATACCCCAGTGATTGTAATAAAGGGTTCGGTTTGAAATTCCTAGCACCTGAAGAAGACCGAAGCGTACAACGGCCGAAACGTCGTACAAATGGCAACAAAGATGAGTCCGAATAATGTAAATACTTTGAATAGTACCTCATCTCAGAAATATAGACAAATGGCTAATAAGTCGTAGAAAACATTATTATTGAATTTTTAGGACTAGTTTAATTCCGTCTTGCGGATTGTGCAGGTGGTTTAATGGTTGGTAATTCAAAACTAGAAATCTGTGAGCCGAGTTCGAATTTCAGTCGAGATAATTAACATTCACTCTTGCGCAATTAACTTTGGGTAATACTTGGAAAGGGTTATAACAGAAGACGGAAAGTGCGACACAGTGATCCGAAGGCGAATTGGCATGGCGAAGGAAGCATTCCAGAAGTTGAGTAAAGTATTAAGAAACAGGACAATTTCACTAGAAACTAGGAAGAGAGTACTGGATTGCTACGTGCTGTCCGTACTTCAATATGGCAGTGAATGCTGGACAATGCCATCAAAGATGAAGGAAAAACTTGAAGCAACTGAAATGTGGTTCTACAGAAGGATGCTGCGAATATCATGGATCGAGCATGTAACCAATGATGAGGTCTTGGAAATGATGGAAACAAAAAGGAAATTAATACTGAGCATCAGGAAGAGACAGCTGAAGTTCCTGGGACATGCAATGAGGAAGAAGGGCCTGGAGAACCTGATACTAACAGGCCAGATAGAGGGGGAAAGAGACAGGGGAAAGCAACAGATAAGATATTTGAAGGACCTAATCAGGTGGATGACGGAACGAGGATTTCATGTTGCAACAGGAGAAGGCGTGCTCAGAGTCACCAGGGATAGGGAAACGTGGAAGGCCATGATCGCCTACGTCCTGAAGGAACAGGTCATATAGAAGGAGAAGAATGTGTTAATCTATTTCTGCTTCTACTAACTATAGAATAAATAGCTGAACAGGCTGGATTCTCTTGCCGTTGTTGGTAACCAGTATAGGAGAAAAACAGCTTTGGATTCAGAAAGCCTTTGTGACTCTAGTGGAGTACATACTTGAACAATAAAGTTCGTACAGTCATGCTCGGGAATTAGCAGCCATGCTGTAAATGAGAAATCTTACTGAATTTCAGTGTGCCATCAATCTGAGACAGCTATGATGGCGATTATTAAATCCGTCTTATTGTTGTTTTTTTCTTCACAACACATTTGGTCAACACGCACGGCATCGTTATGATTACTAGGTTACGCATATCGTAAAAAATGATGCTAAATTTTGTTAACTCAAATTACAAGTGTGCCCGGGCCATCAAAACTGGCGACAATTGTTAAGCAGTTTTAATAATGATATGCAGTGACGAAGAAGTCTTGAAACATTGTATTGAGAGTGTAATATAACAATCTGGCCCCACCCGAGGAAGGCTGATGCAAGCGGGGGTGTTTCCGGTCGTTGAAAGGAACGGATGTTTGTTTGACCTTATTTCCGGCAGTAGCGGAAATGGCTACAGAGGCAAACAGAACAGGTGTCTCTGAGAATTACGTGGGCGTGCGTGGGCGAGGCAAAACCGGAAGAAAAAGTCCCGGTTTGGAGATTATAAAAAGACCTCGTCACACGGATTCGCCAGTAGACCAGACCAGAGTAGCAGTAGAGAGAGACACACACAACAGATACGACGACACTCCCGTCAACCCATTTAGGCGCGCTCTCTCAAATTCTCTGTTCCCTGTGCTACACGGTTCATTGTCATTAATAAAAAAAATATATATATTTTTATATATATGGTGTATGCTGTTTTGAGGCACATAATTGGACTATTCTAACCGGCTCAGTCAATATATAACAAGAGTAGAAGAGAGTTAATGAATTTACATCTAAAATAGAGATCAATGAGTCGTTTAATTAATCCGTTCCTGTTTATATATTTCAATGATTCATTGATTACTTCTGGTATTATATAAATTTCGGTTTCGTTAAATTTACTTATGCGCAAATTCCTTTGCGAAAGCTATGAATCCATGTTTTCAACTATGGGTTGAATAGCAGGACAGACTGGGTCATATAGTCTTGGTTGGCAACCTTTCTACCGCGAAAAGAAACGGCAATCTCTTACGAGTTATCACTGACTGGGTAGTCATCACTGACTACCTAGTCAGTGATGAGTCGAAAGAAACATGGTCGTCTAAGCGTGTAGAACGTATGGTTCTGAAGTGACTGAAAAATTAATAAGTAATTGGTAAAAACGTACAATCGCAAAACATACCAAAATACATACAAATACAAAACATCTTATTAACTGCTAGTGCTTGCTTGTAGATCGTCGATGTCGACAGATAGGGCAGGGCTCGTAGTAGTCGATGGAGTTGTTTTAAGAACGCGGAACACATATATCCAGACTGTCAGACATACCAGTTCACATTCTTGGTTATAAAGTCGAACAATTGCATAGGTCGTAAAGTGACGACGACCTGTAAAACACTTTTTTTTTACAAAGATAGAAAGAGACGTAAGGATGTGTCTTTTCACCGGATCTGTTCAACTTGTAGAGCGAGAATATTTTGAGGACCCTAGATGATACGCCAGGATTTGTTATTGGAGGCGACAACTTAAACAACATAAGGTATGCAGATGATACAGTGCTGATTGCAGACACGGAAAGGAAACTACAAGACCTCCTACAGAAGGTAGCGGTGGAGAGTGACAAAAAAGGAGTACAAATAAACTTTAAGAAAACTGAATGCATGATCATCAGCAAAAGGTGCGATCCAAAATGCCAAATACAGGTGGGGGATAACAGAATCAAGCAACTTAAAAAATTTAAATACCTAGGAAGTGTTCTGACAGGAGATGGAAAGTGCGACACAGATTCGAAGGCGAATTGGCATGGCAAACGACATGTTCCAGAAGCTGAGTAAAGTACTAACACACAGGAAAATTTCACTAGAAACAACAAAAAAAGAGTGCTGGATTGCTATGTGATGTTAGCTTTTTAATACGGTAGTGAATGCTGGACAATATCATCGAAGATGAGGACAAATCTTGAAGCAGCGGAAATGTGGTTCTACAGAAGGATGCTGCGGATATCGTGGACTGAGCATGCAAGCAACGATGAGGTGTTGGAAAGAATGGCAACAAAAAGGAAATTAATATTGAGCATCAGGAAGAGACAACTGAAGTTCCTCGGATATGCAATGAGGAAGGAGAGCTTGGAGAATCTGACACTGACAGGCCAGATGGAAGGAAAGAGAGACAGAGGAAGGCAGCGGATAACATATTTGCAGGGCCTGATCAGGTGGATGACGGAACGAGGGTTGCGAGGCGTAACAGGAGCAAACGTGCTAAGAGCCACCAGGGATAGGGAGACGTGGAGAATCATGATCGCCTACGTCCTGAAGGGACAGGGCACATAGAAGAAGAAGAAATAATAACGGATATTTTAAAAACCTAAGAATAATACCGGATTTTTATGAACCAATAATTAATACCGGATTTTTACAAAATCTTTTAAATTTATTCATTCCCTGATATGTTTTTATAAATAAATACGTTATTTTCTATAAACCTATAGACAATACTAGATTAAAAAAATATAATTAATACCGTTTAGTTTTCCAAAGTTTTTTTTATTACAAACGTTATTTTTAGTGGACGTCTGTTATGGGTAGACGATCCGTTTTTATTTTAACCGTTATATTTTGGGGTATTCACTAAAATGGGTAAAATTACGGGTAATCACTAAAATGAAATTTGAAGTAATAAAAATCTACAGATTAAAAAAATCTTTAGAAATTATTTTATTTTTTAAAATTTACAATTAATGCCGGACTTAAAATACACTTTTATTGAACATTTAAAAAAAATATTAACCGGTTAAGGGTTGTTAACCTATTTTTGGGTCGGTGGACATTAATTATAGAAACCTAAAATTATAATCGGATTTTAAGGAGGGATTAAATGTATTTTACTGGGTAAAAATGGGTTTAAATGAATATTAATGGGTTAATTAAAATTCACATCAGTTTTTATAGAATTAGCGTATAGCGTAGACTAGCATCATAGCCCGGCGTTGCCCGTGCAACTCAGAACATTTTAGTAGTAGGAGAAGATGCCAATGAGAGGAGTAGATGGAAATCATTTATTGAAAGTTGGAAAGGAGAGCCGAGGCTGTTAGTAACCATTTTCAGCATTAAGAAGAAGGCATTGAATGCATGTTGCTGTAGTATTCGAACGAAGTATAAAGTGTAGTTTTATTGCTGGTCATACTTTTGTCTCCTTCTAAGCCAGGTGGGCGGTTTGTTTCAAAATTACGGGGAAAATATTCACATTTTTTTGAAGGCCAAATGAATTTTGAAAACGTCGGAATAAAAATTAAATATAAAGGCTCATTTTTTTAAATAAAAAAATATTTTAATCGCGTTTGACACAGCCATCTTAGATCTTAGATGTATTACGGAGCAAATATAAACAATTGTCTTCATTGGCCAAAAAGTGCGAAAGGGAAAATTGCTGAACTTAAACTCAAAAAGTATGTGTCGACCTGGTTTCCCAGTAGATATGTGTCCCTAGAAAGGTTGAATGGCGTAGCTTAAAAAATGTAAGCGTGCATAGGTTACAGCCACACACAGACTCACAGATTGCCTTTTATATATAGAGATTTAAAAGAAGTGTAGCTGGCCACCATCTTAAAATGAGCTGTTTGCCAGTGTGTAATATTACATTTCCTTCAAGATTGTAATGATGAGTGTTGCAGATCTGCAACTAGTGTTTGGAGTAAATAATTTGTGGCTATGAATTCTTTTTTTATGCGAATAATTTATTGATAAAACAGCAACGTTGGAGGTATGCGTGCATTATTAAAAAGGCACAGACAATTTCTTTTCAAGCCCGGTTGAAATAGCAAAAAGAAAAGAAGAGAAAAGCGAACGGGTGGCTCGAGGAGCAATGGATTACGGATTATTGATTGCTTTGTCAGCAGCGTTTGCGCTTTCTTTTAAACGACGAAGCAAGGTCACGCTGAACACACTTCTTGCGATTTAAGATTTCATGCAGGCGCTGGGTGAAGGGTGCAGTAGAGGTAACTGTTATCGATTGACGATCGAAAGAGAGGATCGATCATGGTTAGACATACGCAATCAATCAATCAATCAATCAGTGAAGAAGGCGTACTCAAAAGATCAAAAGATGTCAATCGTTATTTTTATTTTTATTTTTTTACGGAAGTGCACTCGCGGAGTGCAAAGAAGACACATTGGAACAGCGAAAAAAGAGGTTATCCGAAAGCTAAACAAAGTATTAAGCAATAATAAAATTTTATTGAAAACAAGGATAAAATTGCTGAACTGCTATATAATATCTATCCTCCTGTACGGAAGTGAATGATGAATAATTTCTTTACACATAAAGAGGAGACCTGAGGCAGGCAGCATCAGTCAGTCAGTTAAGTACCATACGTGATACACGCTTGGGCGATCATGTCTAGAAAGAGACATGACTGACTGGGCAGAAGATTATCCCGCAGTAGGTTGCCATTGCTTTCTGCGGTAGACTGGTTGCCGACCAAGGCTATAGAACCCAATCTGTCCTGTTATTTAACCCATAACTGGAAGGAAGAGACGGATTAATACCTTTCCCAAGGGTATTTGCGCGGAAGTGAATACAATAGATTAAACTGGAATTCGAACTCGGTTCCCCGGTTTCTCGTTCCGAGCCGATATCCACTAGATATTTTGATAATATCAAAAAGTCTACCGAGAGCTTAATGGTGAAAAACGTAATATAATGCTTAGCATAGAAAATAATCATAATTTTGCAAAATGTAATGTGGACAGACATATATATATTTGAACAGTTTGGTCGCAATAAGAACTTTAGAAAGAATAAAAAATAAGTAAAAATACACGAACGCCCATAGCCCAGGGGTAGAGTCGCCGACTGACGCCATTTCGGTCGGGTTTCAATCCTGGGTAAAAAAGCAATCGGAGTCTAACCGTACTGATGAGCTGTGATACGGCAAAACATATCTCTCTGCGGATGACAATATATGTCTATACTTCTTTTTTTTTAATCGTATCACTCCGAGCAAGGCGGTAACGCCACTGATGTGCAGGGGGCTACGTAATAGTGAAAAGATTGGAAAAGAGAAAGCCGGAAACCACATCCTAAACAGGGAACAAGGGATGAGCCTTTTAACCTGTTCAATAGACGTGGGTGGAGTGTGAACCGGGTGATAGATAGATCTATCTACTCCAATTATATATATATATATATATATATATATATATATATATATATATATATATATATAAACAATGATGACATTGGTTTATCCAGGTATCTAAATTTGAGAACGTTCAGGAATATTGATCAGGTGGTTGAAAGATCAATAAAATACGCGGAGGACACAAAGGGCCATAACTCAGAGTCTGGTAAGGCAAAAGCGAGTAATATTCAAGAAGTATGTTTTTAAAATATACATATATACATATACTAGCATCATAGCCCGGCGTTGCCCGTGCAACTCGGAACATTTTAATGTCTTCAGCGGATGAAACAAATACATTTAAATTCGCTGCAGGCACTTAAAATAGTCTGTGCGTGACTGTTATCTATGCACGCCTATATTTTTTAATATTTCTTTTGTTTGAAAATTACGGGGAAAATATTCACATTTTGTTGTTGACCAAATGAATTTTTAAAACGTCGGAATAAAAATTAAATATAAAAGCTCTTTTTTGTTTTTTAATAAAAAAATATTTTAGTCGCGTTTGACACGTGTGATTTGATTTCTGTGACGTAATTCAGCAACTATCTTAGATGTTAGATGTTTTACGGATCAAATGTAAACAATCTGCTCTATTGGCCAAAAAAGTGCGAAAGGGAAAATTACTGAACTTAAAACTAAAAAGTATATGTTGACCTGGCTTCCCTGTAGATATGTGCCCCTAGAAATTTTGAATGGCGTAGCTTAAAATATGTAAGTGAGCATAGGGAACAGTCACACACAGACTCACAGATTGGCTTTTATATATATATATAGGGGATAACGATGCATATTTTTATATCAGTTAGTTAAATGCTATACGTGATACATTACAGGCTTTGGCAATCATGTCTAGAAAGAAGCAATAGTTTGCCATTACCTTTTGCGGTAGACTAGTTGCCACCCAATGCTAGAAAACCCAATCTGTCCCGCTATTTTCCCTATAGCTAGACGGAGAAGCGACAAATTAAAACCTTTTCTAAGGATATTTGCGTGAAAGTGAATGCAAGGAATTTAACTAGAACTGGAACTCAGCTCTTCAAATTCTAATTCCAAGCCGATATCCACTTCACTACAACGCGCATCCAATTTGTTTATACTCAAGAACAATTTTAGAGAAAACATGTAAAATAAGATAGAAGTTTACGTGTGACGAAACGTCCGATAAGATCCTACAGGACGAAACGCATCACACGAACACGTTTACGACTTTGTCATATATATATATATATATATATATATGGTGTATCGAGGCAGCAGATAATTTTCTAAACATATATTGTTAAATATGCAGCGATAACAATCATCGAATACTGGAGGTCATCTATATTAAATCAAAACAACCCACACTTAAGAAAATCATATTTCAATCTAGTCATAACGCATTAAATTGCATTTAGACATATGGTTCTGTTAACATTTCGGTTTCTCACACAGTGTGACGTCATAGAATCACATTACACATTTACGAACTGCGTCTGCTATTCTATGCCTGTTATCGTTGCATAGCAATGTTTTATGTCAACACAAGATAAAACATCTTTGTTGGCGAATGTCTTTATGTTAACGTCCCTTTCACCTCTCTGAAGATGGCTCATGTGAGTCGAAAGCTTAGAAGCAGCAGAATCAAAATATCCAGATGTGGGACATTTTTATCTTTATTTTCACCTGAAATTAAAGCTAAAATACGATGTTTAGAGCGGCTCATGATGAAACATAACAGACATTCATTGTCTGTTATATTTAACAATGGAAGGATCCTTTTAGAAACTGTAATATATAAAAAAAAATTCTTTCTTTTCTTTTCTTTTTTCTTTCCTTTCTTCCTTTATCTCTCTTATCTCCCACCTTTTTTCCGTGTTGCTTAAACTTACATCAATTCAACACGGCCGTCTGTTAATTTTTAAGTTACAATTCTCTTTCCTTTTTTTTGCGAACCCAGATGATGTCAATTTTTTCTTTTCTTGTTTATTTGATTTTATTTTGTTTTATCTTTTTCTTTTTTCTTTTTCTTCTTTTTTTTCTCTTTTTTTTCTTTTTTCTTTTTTCTTTTTTTATTTTCTTTTTTAATTTTAATTTCTTTGCAAATCTATTTAAAAAGGTAAATTAGACTGATTTTTCTCCAGTTTCTGAAAGGATTTTTCTGTTGCTGAGGTGATGTGTTATCCTCCGTGGGGATTTTCATATCGAAATGGTCATTCAACATCTTTGAATTAATCCTTTTTTAATATATATATATATATATATATATAAAACATAGTACACTTGGTATGTAATGTGGGTAAATTCCAATAGTGACGAACTCAAGAGAACTTAATGTTAATTTTATTTATTTAATTTAACAGAATATTATAATTTATAAAAGATTTGTGATTATTACAATGGGTAATACATATTTCACAGCGTTTTGGTATTATTATCGCAGCTAGTCAGACCCAAAATATTTGGGTCTGACAAGCCGTGATAATAGCATCAAAAATTCAAGGAAATATATATATATATATATATATATATATATATATATATATATTTCCTTGAATTTTGACGTTTAGAACGGCTCATGATTAAGAACTGCGTTTATTATTTTTGGTAACTATTGCCGTTGCCAAGCGGAGTTTTATGTCAACACAAAATAAAATCGTCGGTGATGGTGGATTTTATAATATTTCAGTTTAAACTACCTCTCTGAAGATGGCTCATGTGAGCCGAAAGCTTAGAAGAAAACCAATAAATAATTATCCAAATGTTGGAGAATTTTTGTCTTTATTTTCAACTGAAATTAAAGCAAAAATACGACGTTTAGAACGGCTCATGATTAAGAACTGCGTTTATTATTTTTGGTAACTATTGCCGTTGCCAAGCGGAGTTTTATGTCAACACAAAATAAAATCGTCGGTGATGGTGGATTTTATAATATTTCAGTTTAAACTACCTCTCTGAAGATGGCTCATGTGAGCCGAAAGCTTAGAAGAAAACCAATAAATAATTATCCAAATGTTGGAGAATTTTTGTCTTTATTTTCAACTGAAATTAAAGCAAAAATACGACGTTTAGAACGGCTCATGATTAAGAACTGCGTTTATTATTTTTGGTAACTATTGCCGTTGCCAAGCGGAGTTTTATGTCAACACAAAATAAAATCGTCGGTGATGGTGGATTTTATAATATATATATATATATATATATATATATATATATATATATATATATATATTTCTTCATATATATATATATATTTCTTCACCTGGATATATATATTTCTTCACCTGGATATATATATATATATATATATATATATATCCAGGTGAAGAAATATATATATCCAGGTGAAGAAAACCAATAGTTTCACAATTCCGAGTTCTTCGGCATTTACTTTTTTTTAAAAAGTACTCAATACAACAAATTTGTTTTTTATTTAAAATTAATAATTAATTAATAATTCTTACAACACGGAAATTTCTATTTTTTGAGATTTTACCTACTCATCAGGCAATGTTATCTCATTGTTGTGAAATATATATATATATATATATATATATATATATAAATATATGTGTGTGTGTGTGTGTGTGTGTGTGTGTGTGTGTAAGTAAAGGAAAACTCAACACCTTATAACGAATTGCTAGAAATTATAATCTATTTCGACAAGCTAAAGACTCGTCTCCCCAGACTACGATGCTATTTGGTATAAATTTCCTTAGGAAGCAAAAAAAAAAAATAAATAAAAATTAAAGACTATTCAAGTAATGTAACTCAGAATAGAAATCTTTAGTCGTATCTTGTAAGGATTACCAAGGTTAGGTGAGAAAGAGTTCATTGGGCAGAACGGGTAACCATAAACCCATACACATCCACGAACAGGCACACGAATACGTTTTCTTTTTTTTTTTTTATAAGCGTTTCACCCCGAGCAAGGCATGTCACTGCCACTACTGCGCAGGGGGCTACGTAGAGTGGAGAAAGGATGATTAAATATAGGAAATGTCAGAGGGTGGGTGATAGGCGGGTAAGGATACCGAGAATGAGGGTTGGGTAGATGAGAGTGTTCTGAGAATAATTGGGAGTTAGTGTTATAGGAGGTGTCTATTAACCCTACATTTAAACACCTGGAGATTGTAACTGTCGGGAAAGCAGAGTTGTGGAAGGGAGTTCCACAGGTGGGAAACGCGAGTAAACACTTATATACAAAAACACGCTCATACATATATACACACATGCATATATAGATGCACACATATATCCATCTATCCACATATATATATATATATATATATATATATATATATATATATATATATATTATAGATGTATACACTTTCGTATTCACTTGGCCATATACCGACCGACGAAGACCAGACATATACGCGTGTAATTAGTGCTAACACATATATACACAAGTATACAAACTTATTAGATACACACAAATGGACCTAAATTCGATTACATGCATTAGATAGAGTAGCTATACACATATAGACATATATGTCAGCTATATATATATATATATATATATATATATATGTCATAAATGTCTCAGTATTGAATCAAATTATTTCTTTATGTACAGACGCAGAGATTTTATCCTGTTAATGTCAGCCATATGAGTTAGGATGTACTGCTTGAACAAACAACGGTGTTAGAAAAGATATCTGAAATGTGCAAACATACAAACCTGTATATTCCTTCGTGATTGGATACCTCTTTGTTGAACTTGTATTTGCTTTATTTGATCGTGAATTTCAAAGACATTGTCTGCTGCAAGTGGCATCAGCGCGAAATGACTTGCAGCTTTGTCTCCGAAAATGACAACGCCGCTCAATCATTTGCATATCATCAGAAAGTGTTAGCATTATTTTGAAAAGGACAGCTTCGAGGGAAAGAAAAACAAAAAAAAAAAAAAAAAGATTTACGTTTTGTATAAAATAAAGACGAGATTTATTATGAACTTTCCACGCGGAAAATTATTTATGTATGTCTCAAATGATTTGGACACTCCATCGCTCAACGCACACCTGCACGCCCTCACGAGCGCACACACATGCACGCACGCAAATGTACAAGCCCATACAACAAACACACAGCCATGAATGCTTTCACACATCTGTACACGTATACATGACCACAGGAAGTCTTTACAATGCAGGATATCTAAACTAGATTTCTGGTTAACTATTTAAAAATTAAAACAATCCGAACACTATACATACATATCAGTCAGTTAAGTGTGATACGCGATACACACTTGGGCGATAATGTCTTGAAAGAGACATGACTGACTCGGCAGACAAAATTGAAAAGGCCGAAACTATCATAGCGTAACCGGCTAATATCCTCTACCTAAACATCTAAATCGTCTACATGTTTTCCTTCAAACATATATTGAACATTCTTCAATACAGTACACCCCCCCCCATATATATATATATATATATATATATATATATATATATATATATTGTCTACCCATTTAAATTATTGTCAACCCATTTAAAAAATCTATGGTCCCACTGTGTATTTTACCCAGACAAAATTAAAAAGTGACATGTCTAGATCTAAGCCATCCTGCCCCCTTTCCTAACCCAAATGTTTGTCTCCATGGTTATATAATTCTAAATGTTGATTGACTAGTTTTGACACACCTAAAAGCATTTCCTCCAACTACTACTCCCTAATTTTCTAAATTACCATGAATTCATATATTTTCAAAAATAAATCGTTTTCATCATTTATTTTAACATATCACCTGAAGAGGAGCTGTTCTGTTCCGAAACATTAAAATTTTTGTGTAGTAATATTATGCTTTTATAAACCCTTGTAATAAAATTGCAATTATATATATATATATATATATATATATATATATATATGTGTGTGTGTGTGTGTGTGTGTGTGTGTGTGTGTGTGTGTGTAAGATTAAATAAATTGCAATCAATGTGTCTGCTTATTTTGAATAAAATCATTTTCATACTCACGGTTATTCTTTCGCGTATTATAATTGAAAGATGTCAGAAATGAGCTGTAATGTTGACAGGTGTTATTATTCATTTCTCAATGTCCCCAATTACAACATATAAAAAAAAATCCATTTTGGATAATTTTCATGTTCTAGTAAACGCTAAGCAATTTTTCAACTGTTATATTTGAAGCATGAAGAAAATTTACAGTAATTTTTAGCAACACAGATTTGAGGTTATTTTTTGTTACTACAACTTACACCCCTGAAGATGATCTCGGAAGAAAATTGAACGTACTTAGGTGTCAATCTGAGGACAGTGCAGAGGATTCGTATAGAGTTGTATGATATACCCAGTCAACATCATGATGTTTGGAGCGATCATTAATGATGGCGACGTTATTCCTCGCTCATTTTTCCACGGGGCCTCAGACCCAACATAGAGGGCTAGATTAAGAGTCTTGAGTATGTAGTGCTGTCCTGGGTCAATAGGTTGGCTGCTGGGAGAGCCTGTGTCTGGCAATAGAACTCTGCACCATGCCACACAAGCAGAAGCAGAAGAACCCAGTCATGACTGTCAGACAATTTATCCAACTACCTCAACCCTTACATCTCAAACCTTACATCTCAACCCTTACATCTCAAACCTTGCTATCTCCCATGATGCGTGAAGCGCAGTTGAGGGAAAGACTAACAAAACTTCTTGTAACACTAAAGATGAACTGAAGTCAATTCCCTGTTTAGGATGTGGTTTCCGGGTTTTCTCTTTTCTAATCTTCTCACTCTTATGTAGCCCCCTGCACATCAGTGACGTTACCGCCTTGCTTGGGGTGATATGATTAAAAAAAAAAAAAATGCCGGACCCCTTAACATTTTGTGGAGTAGATAGACTAAACTATCGCCCGGTTCACCCTCCACCCACGTCTATTGAACGGGTGAAGAGGCTCATCCCTTGTTCCCTGTTTAGGATGTGGTTTCCGGGTTTTCTCTTTTCTAATCTTCTCACTCTTATGTAGCCCCCTGCACATCAGTGACGTTACCGCCTTGCTTGGGGTGATATGATTAAAAAAAAAAAAAATGCCGGACCCCTTAACATTTTGTGGAGTAGATAGACTAAACTATCGCCCGGTTCACCCTCCACCCACGTCTATTGAACGGGTGAAGAGGCTCATCCCTTGTTCCCTGTTTAGGATGTGGTTTCCGGGTTTTCTCTTTTCTAATCTTCTCACTCTTATGTAGCCCCCTGCACATCAGTGGCGTTACCGCCTTGCTTGGGGTGATATGATTAAAAAAAAAAAAATGCCGACCCCTTAACATTTTGTGGAGTAGATAGACTAAACTATCGCCCGGTTCACCCTCCACCCACGTCTATTGAACGGGTGAAGAGGCTCATCCCTTGTTCCCTGTTTAGGATGTGGTTTCCGGGTTTTCTCTTTTCTAATCTTCTCACTCTTATGTAGCCCCCTGCACATCAGTGGCGTTACCGCCTTGCTTGGGGTGATATGATTAAAAAAAAAAAAAAATGCCGACCCCTTAACATTTTGTGGAGTAGATAGACTAAACTATCGCCCGGTTCACCCTCCACCCACGTCTATTGAACGGGTGAAGAGGCTCATCCCTTGTTCCCTGTTTAGGATGTGGTTTCCGGGTTTTCTCTTTTCTAATCTTCTCACTCTTATGTAGCCCCCTGCACATCAGTGGCGTTACCGCCTTGCTTGGGGTGATATGATTAAAAAAAAAAAAATGCCGGACCCCTTAATATTTTGTGGAGTAGATAGACTAAACTATCGCCCGGTTCACCCTCCACCCACGTCTATTGAACGGGTGAAGAGGCTCATCCCTTGTTCCCTGTTTAGGATGTGGTTTCCGGGTTTTCTCTTTTCTAATCTTCTCACTCTTATGTAGCCCCCTGCACATCAGTGGCGTTACCGCCTTGCTTGGGGTGATATGATTAAAAAAAAAAAAATGCCGGACCCCTTAACATTTTGTGGAGTAGATAGACTAAACTATCGCCCGGTTCACCCTCCACCCACGTCTATTGAACAGATGAAGTGGCTCATCCCTTCTTTCCTGTTTAGGGTGCGGTTTCCGGTTTTTTATTTTCTAATCTTCTCACTTTGTTTTTTTTTTTTTCAATTGGAGTAGATAGACTAAATTATCGCCCGGTTCACATTCCACCCACGTCTGTTGAACGGGTGAAGTGGCTCATCCCTTGTTCCCTGTTTAGGATGTGGTTTCCGGGTTTTCTCTTTTCTAATCTTCTCACTCTTATGTAGCCCCCTGCACATCAGTGGCGTTACCGCCTTGCTTGGGGTGATATGATTAAAAAAAAAAAAATGCCGGACCCCTTAACATTTTGTGGAGTAGATAGACGAAACTATCGCCCGGTTCACCCTCCACCCACGTCTATTGAACAGATGAAGTGGCTCATCCCTTGTTTCCTGTTTAGGGTGCGGTTTCCGGTTTTTTATTTTCTAATCTTCTCACTTTGTTTTTGTTTTTTTTCAATTGGAGTAGATAGACTAAATTATCGCCCGGTTCACATTCCACCCACGTCTGTTGAACGGGTGAAGAGGCTCATCCCTTGTTCCCTGTTTAGGATGTGGTTTTCGGTTTTCTCTTTCTAATCTTCTCACTCTTATGCAACGTACCCCTGCACATCAGTGACGTTACCGCCTTGCTTGGGGTGATATGATTAAAAAAAAAAAAATGCCGGACCCCTTAACATTTTGTGGAGTAGATAGACTAAACTATCGCCCAGTTCACCTCCACCCACGTCTATTGAACAGATGAAGTGGCTCATCCCTTGTTTCCTGTTTAGGGTGCGGTTTCCGGTTTTTATTTTCTAATCTTCTCACTTTGTTTTTTTTTTTTTCAATTGGAGTAGATAGACTAAATTATCGCCCGGTTCACATTTCACCACGTCTGTTGAACGGGTGAAGAGGCTCATCCTTGTTCCTGTTTAGGATGTGGTTTCCGGGTTTTCTCTTTTCCTAATCTTCTCACTCTTATGTAGCCCCCTGCACATCGGTGACGTTACCGCCTTGCTTGGGGTGATATGATTAAAAAAAAAAAAAAAAATGCCCGGACCCCTTAACCATTTTGTGGAGTAGATAGACTAAACTATCGCCCGGTTCACCCTCCACCCACGTCTATTGAACAGATGAAGTGGCTCATCCCTTGTTTCCTGTTTAGGGTGCGGTTTCCGGTTTTTTATTTTCTAATCTTCTCACTTTGTTTTTTTTTTTTTCAATTGGAGTAGATAGACTAAATTATCGCCCGGTTCACATTCCACCCACGTCTGTTGAACGGGTGAAGAGGCTCATCCCTTGTTCCCTGTTTAGGATGTGGTTTCCGGGTTTTCTCCTTTCTAATCTTCTCACTCTTATGTAGCCCCGCATCGACAGCGTTACCGCCTTGCTTGGGGTGATATGATTAAAAAAAAATGCCGGACCCCTTAACATTTTGTGGAGTAGATAGACGAAACTATCGCCCGGTTCACCCTCCACCCACGTCTATTGAACAGATGAAGTGGCTCATCCCTTGTTTCCTGTTTAGGGTGCGGTTTCCGGTTTTTTTATTTTCTAATCTTCTCACTTTGTTTTTTTTTTTTTCAATTGGAGTAGATAGACTAAATTATCGCCCGGTTCACATTCACCACGTCTGTTGAACGGGTGAAGAGGCTCATCCCCTTGTTCCCTGTTTAGGATGTGGTTTCGGGTTTTCTCTTTTCTAATCTTCTCACTCTTATGTAGCCCCTGCACATCAGTGGCGTTACCGCCTTGTAAGGTGATATGATTAAATGCCGGACCCCTTAACATTTTGTGGAGTAGATAGACTAAACTATCGCCCGGTTCACCCTCCACCACGTCTATTGAACAGATGAAGTGGCTCATCCCTTGTTTCCTGTTTAGGGTGCGGTTTCCGGTTTTTATTTTCTAATCTTCTCACTTTGTTTTTTTTTTTTCAATTGGAGTAGATAGACTAAATTATCGCCCGGTTCACATTCCACCCACGTCTGTTGAACGGGTGAAGAGGCTCATCCCTTGTTCCCTGTTTAGGATGTGGTTTCCGGGTTTTCTCTTTCACAATCTTCTCACTCTTATGTAGCCCCCTGCACATCAGTGGCGTTACCGCCTTGCTTGGGGTGATATGATTAAAAAAAAAAAAAAATGCCGGACCCCTTAACATTTTGTGGAGTAGATAGACTAAACTGTCGCGGTTCACCTCCACCCACGTCTATTGAACAGATGAAGTGGCTCATCCCTTGTTTCCTGTTTAGGGTGCGGTTTCCGGTTTTTTATTTTCTAATCTTCTCACTTTGTTTTTTTTTTTTTCAATTGGAGTAGATAGACTAAATTATCGCCCGGTTCACATTCCACACGTCTGTTGAACGGGTGAAGGGGCTCATCCCTTGTTCCCTGTTTAGGATGTAGGTTTCGGGTTTTCTCTTTTCTAATCTTCTCACTCTTATGTAGCCCCCTGCACATCAGTGGCGTTACCGCCTTGCTTGGGGTGATATGATTAAAAAATAAAAAAATACGGACCCCTTAACATTTTGTGGAGTAGATAGACGAAACTATCGCCCGGTTCACCCTCCACCCACGTCTATTGAACAGATGAAGTGGCTCATCCCTTGTTTCCTGTTTAGGGTGCGGTTTCCGGTTTTTTATTTTCTAATCTTCTCACTTTGTTTTTTTTTTTCAATTGGAGTAGATAGACTAAATTATCGCCCGGTTCACATTCCACCCACGTCTGTTGAACGGGTGAAGAGGCTCATCCCTTGTTCCCTGTTTAGGATGTGGTTTCCGGTTTTTCTCTTTTCTCTTTTCTAATCTTCTCACTCTTATGTAGGCCCCTGCACATCAGTGGCGTTACCGCCTTGCCTGGGGTGATATGATTAAAAAAAAATAAAAAAAAATAAAAAAAGCCGGACAACTCAACATTTTATAACCTCCATTAGTCTTTGATTTTTACAGAAACTTTATTTTGTTTCACCTTTAATATCGTCTGTAACAGTTTTTCTTTCTTTCTAAAGATCTCTTCTTAAATATTGTTTTCCATTTTAATACAGAACTTTTGGAAAGTTGGAATATTATCGAAATATAAGATTAATAGCCTGAATAGCCTCTATCGCCTTCCGTTTAAAGATTCTTCATTGTGACCTGTACCAATTTAGAAAAAAAAGATGCCTCGTCTATGGACTTATAATTCTTTGCATTTATTTTATCACAATCACTAAGTAAAGAATTCCCAAATCTAACACACTTCTCTTCATCGTCTTATCAGTTGCTTCTATGTAGCCAATGTTTTTAAATATTCTACTTCTTTTTTGCGTTGTGGTGCAGTGGATATCGGCTCGGAATAAGAAATCGGGGAGCAGAGTTCGAATTCCAGTTGAATTCCTTGCATTCACTTACGCGCAAATACCCTTGGGAAAGGTATTAATCTGTCTCTCCCTCCAGTTATGGGTTAAATAATAAGACAGATTGGGTTCTATAGCCTTGGCCGGCAGCCAGTCTACCACAGAAAGCAATGGTAACCTACTGCAGTATAATCTTCTGCCCAGTCAGTCATGTCTCTTTCGAGACATGATCGCCCAAAGTGTGTATCACGTATGGTACTTAAATGACTGATTTCTTCTCTCTCAGTTTACATTCACAGCGTCATCTTTGAATATTTTCTTGCCGGTCAAGCCATTTTCTTTCTTTCTTTCTTTCTTTGATGTTGCTGTTGTTTTTCTTCCTCTTCTATGTGTCACGTTATTTCCGGATGTTGGTGATCATATTTCATCTCAATTGCCTATCCTTTGTACCTATTAATGAATTTCCTTTTTTTTGTTATCTCTCTTAAACTCTTTTCTACCATCTCGTTACTCAATCACGCCAGGTAGGTTATGCCCCATTTTCCTCTGACTTTCTTGCCATCAATCCGCCCCGTGAGTATCAAACCCTAACCCTAACCCTTTTCCCCGATTATGTTCCCTAGAAATCTAAACTATTTCTGGCGTTAAGTGTAAGTATTCATTTTGTTTGCATTTTCTCTAGAATTTCATCATTGCTTAAATTTTCAGTGTATAGAATTCCCAGCATTCTTCTGTAGAACCGTATTTCTGTTGCTTCAAGTCTCTTCTATCTGTGAAAAAAATTATCCATCATCCACTGCCATATTAAACAGTTCGGTACACATTCTTTTGTTTCTTAATAATTTGCTTAGATTTTGAAATGCATCTTTCGCTGTCACAATGCAGCTTCGGATTTCGGTGTCGCACTTTCTGTCCTCTCTTAAAATACTTCACAATTATTTAAGCAGTCAGTTGAGTGCCATACGTGATACACGCTTTGGGCGATCATGTCTCGAAAGAGACATGACTAACTGGGCAGAAGATTATCCCGCAGTAGGTTGCCATTACTTTCTGCGGTAGACTGGTTGCTAGCCAAGGCTATAGAACCCAATCTGCCCTATTATTTGACCCATAACTGGAGGAGAGACGGATTCCAAGGGTATTTGTGCGTAAGTGAATGTAAGGAATTCAGCTGGAATTCGAACTCGGCTCCCCGATTTGTCGTTCCGAGTCGATATCCATTGCACCACAACGCACATCCAAGCACATTTAAGCAGTACTTGTTTTATTTTGGCATCTCCAATTTTGTAATATGCATGTTGGTTGTTCATTTTTGCTAAAAGCCCTGCATTCTGTCTATTTGCAATTTTTGCTTAGTCCTTTTTTCTCGCTTTCCTTCACTACCTTTTGTAAGAGTTCTTGTTTCCGTTCTGTGTCTGCTATCAACACTCTGTCATTACTGTTGTAATTTATCTCAGTTCCCTTTTCTTTCTTTGTTTAATCTTTCCAATGCGTTGTTTTATTTTTTTTATTGCTGCATGACGTCTATCAAAACAATTTTTTTCTTTTTAAAGTTGGGTTTATATAAGTCACTAGCTTTATAAAATCCTTTTTAGGTTATATGAGTATTTTTATATATCTGCAATTATTCAATAAATCAATAAAAGTTTATTTGACCGGCTCAGAATTTTTCGTTGAAACGTTCACCAAAATATCGAACATCTAGCCCTGATGAGCGTTTTGATGCGAAATCCTTGAGTCGGTTAATGAAATAAGTCATCTGAATATTTAATAATCCAATTTAGCGAGTCACTAGACTGACGACTCTATGACACTGTCAGTTCTCTGCCTTCGG
Organism: Ascarosepion bandense; assembly: GCA_037127315.1. Classification (NCBI taxonomy): domain Eukaryota; kingdom Metazoa; phylum Mollusca; class Cephalopoda; order Sepiida; family Sepiidae; genus Ascarosepion; species Ascarosepion bandense. Next base: position 1,674,309 of record JBBBDQ010000865.1, on the reverse strand, counting down.
GTAGAGGGCGCTCTCTGCTTCCGAGCAGAGAGCAATAACCCAGTCGTGGTTCCGCCGAAGGGTAGAATCACGACTGGGAAAAAATAGACAGAGATTTTTTGGCCCGGCTATATGGCCGGGAATACCCACTATAAAATGACCATGTGTCACATCCAGCCTACGTGGGAAGGCTAGTAAATACAATATTATTGCTTCTATTATCATAATGTCGGGTATCTATGAACAAAAGTGATGGAATAAAGAATCTAAATCGAATAAATAGAAAAAAAAAAATTCCAGCATCCTTGCACATTTGCTCACCAACAAAACAAATTTAGTCCGAAGAAGACCCTAAAGCACCGAAACGCCTCACAAGAAAACTTTTTCCATTTTGTCATATATTTTTCCCAGTACTAGTTATCTATTAAGCGACTTTTGTCAAACATTCTACTGACCTGAAAAATGCGTTAAATCCTTGTAATTTTAACATATCGTCTTATTATTATTGCTCGTGTACACGTGCCGTAAAATGACTGCAATTGTTAGAAAGTTTTAATACTGATGTCGTGCCTTAATAAACATAGTAGTAGTGTTTATTTATACATTTCCTGTCCCATCTCTAGTAGGAAAGGATGCAAATCAATTTGAGATAGTAAATTTATGAATGATTACTTCCCTTACCCATTCCTACGGTTGTGCGTTGTGGTACAGTGGATATCGACTCGGAACGAGAAATCAGGGACCCGAGTTCATTGCATTCACTTACGCTCAAATACCCTTGGGAAAGGTATTAATCCGTCTCTTCCCTCCAGTTATGGGTTAAATAACAGGACAGACTGGGTTCTATAGCCTTGGCTGGCAACCAGTCAACCGTAGAAAGCAATGGCAACCTACTGCGGGATAATCTTCTGCCCAGTCAGTCATGTCTCGAGAGAGACATGATCGCCCAAGTGTGTTTCACGTATGGCACTTAACTCACTGACTTCCCTTCGTCGTTTTAATAAGCAATAGAAATAAAATATTTATTTATATTGAGAGAAAATTAATTCCCGAACAAAATAAAACATTTAATTAATCGGCTCTTTTTCTCCTACGTTTCTTAGATTGCAGTTTTATTTGTTTAAGCGTTTCATGCTAGGCACTTAGCTACCTTTGTTCATTAAGCCATCGTCTTACTCCAACTTCGTCTTGAAATAGGCTTTGTTCTCATCGTCTTTGCCATTCTGTTGCTAATCCTTTTCTTCAAAGATATGGTTCTATTTTACTGTCTTATTAAACAAATTAAATTATTAAGATGAAATATTGAAAAAAAAATATGCTATTTTTATAATACCAGGAGTAATCAATAAATCATAGACACCACCCATATACCAATCAACCATCCAACCGTGAATTTAATACTGTTGTCATATCTGGTCGCCCCTGCCATTCATCTCAGGGTTCTCGACAGGCTCCAAAAGAGATTCTGTAACGTGATTGGTATCGGCCTGGCAGCTCGATATCAGCTACCTCCTCACCGGTGGGATGTGGCTTTTCTCTGTCTATTTTACAAATATTTTCATGGCTTCCTGTCCCCTCCATAAGAATTTATTCCAGCAGCTGGACTGGCAACAAGATCCGACCCTTTTACAGTTAAATCAACCAAATGCAGCCGCCACTTCTACTCCATCAGCCTTTTTCTTGCACTTCCCGCTTGTGGAACTCCCTTCCGTATACTTGCTTCCTTGACGGCTATAATTCCTAAGAATTTAAATGCAACGTCAATTCCCATCTCTTGTCTACTTGACTCCAGTCCTTCTCTCGTCCTTTCCGCATCACCTCGTGTATCTTGTTCTTTTCCTTCCTCACTCTACCCTCACAACTGCCTTCACACTGGTATTCCCATCCTTCCCTTGCCCTTTCTCCGACACCCCCTGTGAATAGTTCGTCTTTCCTTTCGCTCTTCTTTTGCTTAAACTTTCACTTTTCTCTTAGTATTCTCCTGCGCATCAGTGGCGGTACCACTTTGTTTGGGGTGAAACGATTAAAAAAAAAACAACACTGAACGTCTCAAAATATATAAAAAGGAATGGATTAATTAAACGGTTCATTGGCATCTTTTTTAACTGTGAATTCTTTATCTCCGCTGTATTGAATCTCAATATATTGTTTCAAAACATTTGTTTCAATGCATCTCAATATTTAAACTTTCTAAAACATTGTCGTCATTTTTGATGGCCCGGGCACACCTTTGACTAGAGTTGATAAAATTACTGTAATTTTTTACGACATGCGTAACCTAGCAATCATAATGATATCAGATGTGTTGATCAAATGGGTTGTGAACAAAATAATTAGACGGATTTAATAATCCCCATCATAGCTGTTTCAACTTGAAGGCATACTGATAATCTGTGGGATTTCTCATTTACAGCATGGCTGCTAGTTCCCGAGCATGACCATCTCCGCAAGCCCATCTGTTTTTCTTTAATACACTCACAGTCAACCTGTGGTTTATATTGCAATTACACTGATTTCGTAATCATAATGCTGTCGGGTGGGTTGAATAAATGTTTTGTAATAAAAAGCAACAATAATTAATGTGTAAGCTAACATTTAACCTGAATAGAATACTGTCTTTGTGAATTTTGGGAAACCATACATGCGAAGTAGCTTTGAGACAACTTTCTGTATGTCTTAGATTGGAAGTGGTCGTTGCTTTTGAATTGAATTTGCAACAGTTTTTCTGTTTTTAACGTTGGATATTTCTTTACTATAGCGACCAATTCTAATAAGATCGTCCATTTTTTTTCGTATATTCTGTTTTTCCCTAACTACAGTTACATTGACTTTGCCAGCTGATGTATGATGGCGTGGTCAATCCTCTCTAGAGTTTTGATTGTCAGCCTTTCCAATTTAATGATGTTTGATGTGGGTGGCTTGGCTTTCTCCAGTATCTATCTCCGTTTCAATCTTGGCTCCGAAATAATGTAAATAATTACAATATAAAATGAGAGAAAAATAGAAAAATAATGATTAATATATATCTGGGCAGCAGACTTTCTTTTAAATGTTTTTCATTAAATATGACGGACAATAGTTTTTATTTAGATTTTTCAGCGTTCTTAAATTTTTCCGTTTGGTGGAATTGAGCTCTTATCTAAGCAAAGAGCAAAAAAAAAAAACAAAAAAAAACACACATATTAACACATAATGTGCAAGAACCCTTAAGAAAAATTCTGATCGAAAACACTAAAATTCTATGTAAATCAATTAGCGAAAACATTTCAATATAAAAGAGACTGTACACGAAACATCTTTTCGCCACTATCAAACTCACTTTGTTTAACAATGGGAGTGGCGTGCTATAAGTTTTTTTTTTAAATATAAAGACATTCACTCGAATGTTCAACGACTCCGAATAAACGCTCCTACTTGTATTCAAAACCACCCAAAATGCATCTTATATCTATCTATCTAATCTAAACTTATTTATAAATGGAACTTTGTGTGTGTGTGTCTGTGTGTGTGTGTCCGTTACATATAGACTCCGAAACGGGTGAACTGATTTTCTTGAAAATTTACACAGTTGTACTATAAGCGTCCGTGAGTGTTCTTAGCTAGGTTTTGTGTCGAGGTCCCCCAGATAAGTATAAAAAATCAATAATCGAAAAAATCGGGTTCTAGAAAGAGTGGTCCGATTTTAATCAAATTTGATACACTCATAGACAAAGACATAAGAAACGATTTTCAGAAGTTTCAAGGTTGCAGTTCTTACAATAGTGCAGGAAATCGATAATATATATATATATATATACATACAAGGCAAGATGTTTGTGTGTGTGTCTGTTTTTCTGTCTGTATGTTCTTTATACAAATCTACAATTTTTATCCGATTCTCACCAAACTTCACTCAAATATTCTTTAGGCTGCGTTTGAGCTCCGGGACCATGGATTAGTTTTAAAGCTTTCATTACACCCGAGTAACGCCGGGCTATACTGCTAGTAGTCAAAACATTAAAGGAAACTAACAATTCCAAAACAAAACCCCTCAAAAATAGCTAAATAAATGGCCGAAAGCTTTATGGACAGTTGACGATATGAGCATTTTTCCATTAGCCACCAAAGGAAAAATGTAAGAAACCTATAAAAAACAAAAAAAAAAACAAAAAAAAAAATTATAACGAAACGCATCACAAGAAAATTCTTTCGACTTTGTCATACATTTTCCCCAGTATATATATATATATATATATGGCTGAACTTTCGTATCAAAAGATGCCTGCCTATTAGCGTGCCTAGCTAATCCCCATTACAGACGGCTCCTCAGGTACATTTGTGTTTGTTGAACACCCAGAGAGTCCATTTATGGTTTATACTGCAACTATGGTGAGCGGATCTTAGTTACAGTTCCTGGGAGAGAGCGCGTTATCTACTGTGGACAACAAGCTAAAGAAGGCCAGAACGCTCAAAACCTCGGTCACGATAACTTCGTGCTAGTACAACCATCAGTGGCTCCTAAACGAGCCTGTCTATTCAATTTTACTCACAACGCTTGGGTTGACAAGTCGTAAGGTTTTCAGACACTTTTTCAGAGCTGTCGTCCGCTTGGATCGCCTCCTCTAGACTCATAACACACACACACACACACACACACACACACACACACACACACACACACACACACACTCCTCATCCTCGGTATCTTTACCCGTCTATAACCCTCCTTCTGACATTTCCTATATCTAACCACTCTTTCTCATCACTTTCCCCTATGTAACCCCCTAACCACTCTTTCTCATCACTTTCCCCTATGTAACCCCCTGCGCAACAGTGGCAGTGAAATGCCTTGCTTGGGGTGAAATGATTAAAAAAAATTGCATTACACACACACACACACACACACACACACACACACACACACACATATATATATATATATATATATATATATATATGAGTAGGCGGTGCCCGCACAACGGATCTGCTTCTCGTTTTGACGCTCGACTTTTGATTGAGCACATTGGTGTGGGTGCAGAAGTAATTATTAGCCATTTTCAGTATGTCAGGAACGAACATCGAATTCTTAGTTTCAATCAATCAATCAATCATTCACCGAGATAGACATTTAGCTTTCAGCGGCACCAAATTGAACGCTTTCTTTGTGCCATCGAACAATGGTGATGAGTCAAATATTTGACGGTATTTTGCTGTCACGAGTCAAGAAGTCGTGAGAGAGTTCTTCTGAAGAAGCTATATCATCACTTTTTCCTACACATACGCCCTCTATCATAGGATGAATATTTGATAAAAAACAAAATTATCGAATATTTATAGTGATTATACGCTAGCTCTGTTTAAAAATTGTATATATATATATATATATATATATATATATATATATATATATATCCGTGTGAATAAGGAACGAGGAAAAATTTACAACGTCCAGAACATTAATTTAAAACAGTGCTCGATGTATAATATAGAGCTGTGAATATTTATTATGAATTATATTTTAGAACATGTACAATTTTTTTTAATAGATATCCACTACAAATTGTACATTTTGTTTCGACATTGGACTTACAATGTCTCATCAAGTGGTGTGGAAACGAATGGAAAGCCTTTTTTCTGATATTTGGCAAGTTGTGTGTGGGATGTTGGTGGGGGTTAGTGATAAGGGAATAAGTCTTGTAAATTGTCCGTTAGAATTTTGAAGAAAGTCGGGTGGGTAGGGGATATAGTTGATTAATGAAAATGTCGGGAATTTTGTAGACAGATTTAACATTAGAAAATGGTGTATAGGTTTTATGGCCGCCTGGCTAGCCTTTATTCTTTGGGTTTATTAGAGGGGGGAGAGTAAGGAGGTGTTCTAAAATATAAGTTATAATAAATATTCATAGGTCTATATTATACATCGAGCACTGTTTTAAATTAATGTTTTGGACGTTGTAAATTTTTCCTCGTTCCTTATTCACTCGGATATATATATATATATACACACAATAGCAAATCGTGTTGTTTTCATTTGACAATACTTGTACATCTTCTCAAACTTCTGTAAATTCATTTTGTTCAATAAAAATAATTAAAGAAGCGGGTTACCGCACCTTGTATATAAATATATATGTAGCTAACACACACACACACACACACACATATATATATACATATATAATGTGTGTGTTTATATATATATGTGTGTGTGCTGATAATATATATATATATATATATATATATATATATATATATATATATATAAACCCTTGATCTCTCCTCTATTCAATCAATTCGAAGTCTTCACATCCACAGCAGACAAGGTCGAGTGCTTTGCTCTCAAATTCTCGTCCAACACCACACTTGACTTGACTGGAGTGCTCACACTAAATTTATCACCTACAACTGAGACTCAACTGATATATATATATAACCCCCATCTCTGGCCTGTAACATAATTTCTAAGGTTTACTCTTATAACCCAAGCAGAGCTGATGGAATACTAGTTATCGTCTTAAGAAAGCAGCAATATTCTAAGCATAGGTGAATGGTAGACTTATAAATATATAAGATCGATTCTCAAGACTCAAGATAACAATCGTCTCGCACAATTCAGTGAACCAGCATAATCAGATAAATTTTGATGTCTTCCCATATCTATAAATAACAAACGTACTGTTTCTTATATTAAAACGAAAATCATTTTCACTGATGACGAGGTAAAAATCTCGAAACAGAAATTTCCGTGTCTCAATAGAATTTTAATTAAAAAACAAATTTAATTATCTGATTATATTATGCACTGCAATATTTATTGTATTGAGCACTTTTAAAACAAAAGTAAATGCCGGAGAACTCAGAATTGTAAAACTGTTGGTTCTGTTCATCTGGATTATATATATATATATATATATATATATATATATATATTTCATTTGTAAACCAGTTATTACGCGACCCAGGTTTCTACCATATGTAGTGTTTTCAGGCGATTCTCAAAAACTGATTTTACCGTTTACCGTTATTTTTTAAGAACGCTCACATAACGGTGGTTTTTTTGAACGCTCACGTGACAGAAAAAATTTTAAACTTGCGATACTGTAATTAAAATTATTTTTTACAAATTTTACAATTTAAAAAAAGTATACAAATTGAAAATATATATATATATATATACTAGCAGTATAGCCCGTGTTGATCGGGTGTAATGAAAGCTTTAAAAGTAATCCATGGTCTTGGAGCTCAGACTCTTTGGACGTTGCACGAAAGACTAAAAAGCAATAGTTGTTTTCATTTAAAGCGAAACCGTAGTCTGAAAGAAAAATAAATGGATGCAAGTTAAATTTTGATTTCCTGATATCGATATCAAATTTTCTGCACTATTGTAAGAACTGCAACTTTGAAACTTCTGAATATCGTTTCTTATGTCTTTGTCTATGAGTGTATCAAATTTGATTAAAATCGGACCACTCCTCTATAACCCGATTTTTTCGATTATCGATTTTCGATATTTATCGGGGATACTGCGACACAAAACCTAGCTAAGAACACTCGCAGACGCTTATAGTACAAGTGTGTAAATTTTCAAGAAAATTGCTTCAGCCGTTTCGGAGTCTATAGGTAACGGATACACACACACACACACACACACATAGACAAAGTTACATTTATAAATAAGTTTAGATATCTTACATATTTCTAAGTCTACCATTCATCTATGCTTAGAATATTGGGGCTACATATGGTCTGGTGTCCCTGCTATTTACCTTCAGATTATTGATAAACTTCAAATTAGCGTGCATGGGTTGACACCGATTAATATATATATATTAAAAAAGGATTAATTCAAAGATGTTGAATGGCCATTTCGATATGAAGATCCCCACGGGGGACAACACATCACCTCAGCAACAGAAAAATCTTTTCAGAAACTCTGTTTTTTTTTTCTGTTGCTGAGGTGATGTGTTGTCCCCCGTGGGGATCTTCATATCGAAATGGCCATTCAACATCTTTGAATTAATCCTTTTTTAATATATATATTTGCTCTGTAAGATTTTATTACATGGAGCTCTCTTCCTGTATCATTTTTTAATATTAAAATAAAATTTTTTAATATTAATTAGGATCGGGTTTTTTGGAATTTACCTTCCTGCTTTTTTCCCTTGGATTGAAGTATCTGAATTAAAATATATATATATATATATATATATATATATATATATATATATATAATGAGAGAGAGAGAGAGAGAGAGAGAGAGAGAGAGAGGGGGGGAGGGGGCTCTGTAGATAAAAGACTATCAACCGCGATTGTATCTTTGCATTATTTCAACTGGAATAACAACTGTGCAAATTCTTGTGTATATTACGGTAATTCCTTATTTTAAATATGAAATATTGTTGGGCAAAACGTGAGTAGTCTAGGGAAAGTTATTTTCCATGTGTGTCTAAATTTCTAAATTGCCCATCTCACGTAAGTCTGATTCTGTTAAAGTCATAGCCGTCAAAATATATTCTTCGTCTTGAAGCTGTCTTCTGTCATTTTAATTAGCTTACTGTATTAACATCGGCCATGTCCATTACATGACAGCTGGAAAATCAGTTAAAATGCATTTATCTTGTAGGATGAATACCGGAGGCGTTCTGCGAAAAATGAGTTAGAAAGACAAAAGTCAAAGACAATGACTGTTTAATCAATTCCAGTCAATAAACTATATATAAAGAAAATAGTTGCTTATATGCGAGAACATTTTATTTAACTTTATCAATAGAATAAAGCACTTAAAACTTGATACATTCTTATGAGTGAATAAAAATTACTGATATATATATATATATATATATATATATATATATATATATATATATATATATATTAGAAAGAAACTCGTGGAGAGCGTGGCAGCAGAGAGTCCTCAGAAGAGAAGCCCCCGTCAAGCAAGTGTTTCGGCCCTTATCTCCATAGTAATTACAATACTAATATTAGCAGAACTAATAGTAACAGAACTAATAGTAATAGTAACTAATAGTAACAGAACTAATAGTAATAGTAACTAATAGTAACAGAACTAATTGTAATAGTAACTAATAATAACAGAACTAATAGTAATAGTAACTAATAGTAACAGAACTAATTGTAATAGTAACTAATAGTAACAGAACTAATAGTAATAGTAACTAATAGTAACAGAACTAATAGTAACGGAAGTAACTCTGCCAAAACTAGTACTAATTAAGCTATAATTTAAATCTTCTTGAACAACCCACCGAGGACGAACTCGGAGGGAAAAAATGGGGAAGTAAAAAAAAGAAACAAACGAAGTACATGAACAATAAGTCAAGTACTCGTAAGAAAGAAAAAAAAACCCAAGACGAAAACCCTCATCCTAAAGCGCTCAATACGGAAGTAGAGCAAGAAAGTCAGAAAATCTAAGCGCAAGCCAATAAACCTACCTCGGTTTCACCCTACAGTACTTCATGGTAAACTGGCTAACAGCAAAGATTTAAAGTAGCAAATATATAGGTTCTAGAGTTCAAAACAAAGAAGACACCAACACAAAAGAAGTGGTGGTGGTGGTGGTGGTGGGGGGGAACAATCACTTTATTAATTTATTATTATATATACATTCAGGAATGAATTAGAGCACTCTGGCTATTGGCATACGATACATGATACGCTAAAAGTGTGCCTGCTTCGACCCCAGCTCAGAGGTAGAATCGCCGACTGACGGCAATTTGGTCGGGTTTCAATCCTGAGTTAAAAGCAATCGGATGTCTAACCGTATTGATGAACTGTGATACAGCAAAAAAGATCTGTCTGAAGATGACTATATATATATATATATTTTTTTAATCATTTCACCCTGAGCAAGGCGGAAACGCCACTGATGTGCAGGAGGTTACATAAATGTAAAAAGATTAATTAGAAAAGAGTGAGGAGTACAAGCTAGTTAGAAAGGAACAATAGAAAGCTGAGAAAGAAGGTGCGATGACAGATACATAGGAGGAGAGAAAGGGAAGGTTATACAGGGGAGGGGAGAGAGCTAGAGGCCAGTGGTTAGTAGATGAGTATTAACTTTGCATTTAAATTTCTGGAGGTTGTAGCTGTCAGGAAAGCAAGAATACGGGAGTGAGTTCCACAGGCTGGAAGTGCGAGAGAGGAAGCTGCAGGAGTAGAATTGTCGTCTGCATTTGGCTAACCTGACTGTGAATGGGTGGGACCCAGTTGCCAGTCTGGTTGCACGGGTAAACACTTGTTGAGGAGGCATCAGTGACTTAAGCTCATCCGAGCAGAAGACATGAAAATATTTATAGAAGAGACAGAGGGAGGCCACATTTCGACGATGGGAAAGTGGCTGCAGTCGAGTCGCCAGATCAGTACCTATCACATTACAGACTCTCCTTTGGAGCTTGTCAAGAACACTGAGGAGAACGGCAGGGGCACCTGACCATAAATGGCAGCAGTACTCCATGCACGGACGGATGGTTGACTTGTATATATGCAGGATGGATTCAGGTGGAAAGAACATCCTGGATCGACATAGTGACCCAACCTTCTTAGCAGTATATTTTGCTATGGATTCAATATAGTGGTTCCATTTGAGGTCTGAGGACAGGGTAAGTCCGAGGAGGCGTAGTGTATTACTCTCCGGGAGAATCACCTGGTCCATGCTTATGGGAGGCAGAAGAGGTTGCCTGTAATGGTTGACAGACAAGAGCTTGGTCTTAGAGGAATTGAAGTTGACAAGCCACTTCTTGCCCCAGTACACCACAGAGTGTAGATCCCGTTCAAGGTCAGCAGCGAGATTATGTCTGTCCGCCACGACAGGTTTCTTACTGGAGCGGGAGTATATTGTAGTGTCATCTGCGTAGATGCCTACTTGGGACTTGATCTCATCTGGGAGGTCGTTGATGAAAATAAGGAAGAGCGTCGGGCCCAGGATAGAGCCCTGTGGGACACCAGCATTCGTGCTGTAGGACAAAGAGGCACGCCCATTCAGAACGACCTTCATTTTGCGGTTATTTAAGAAAGATTGGATTAGGTCAAGCAGGCGACCGGTAATACCATAACCGCGTAGTTTGCATAGGAGGCCAGGGTGCCAAACCCTGTCGAAAGCCTTGGAGATGTCCAGAGCAACCGCGCGAGCCTCGTCAGACTCATCAAGGGCCTGTAGCATGTACTCCGTTACAGTTGTTAGCAGGTCGGCCGTGGACCTGTCGAAGCGGAATCCATATTGCCTATCGGAGAACAGTTTGTGGGCGGTTAGATGATGAACTATTTCAGCATTGATTATAGCCTCGAATACTTTCCCGAATATCGGTAGAAGACTGATAGGGCGATAGTTGGATGGGTCCGAGGGTTCACCACAATTCTTGATTGTATATTAGGGCAGCAATCTCTCTTTTATGCAGGTTTCATTGTCTCTTATATTTAACAGTATATGTTTAGAAAATACATCGGAGTCTAACCGTACTGATGAGCTGTGATGCAGCAAAACAAATCAGTCTGCGGATGACTATATATACATGCTTTTTTAAAAAACACGGAATTTATTAACAGTCTTTTGTCCAACATCTCATCAGGAGAAAAAAAATGTTGGAATCAGTCTCTATATCGTTACGGAAACCTGTCTACTGGCAGAAAGATTTTGTAAAGTCTGTGAATTTGTTGGGGGATATTTTAGTTTAATTGCCCCTCGTTAATTATTTACACGTGAATTCCCCTCCCCATCGTTTTCGTCGTTATTGTTGATTTAATTTAATCTATTTTCCAACGATTTTTCTCCTGATTAGATGTTGGACGAAGGGGCCTTAGAAACTGGTAATAAATTCCTGTTTTTCTTTAATAGTAT